>OY720430.1:129990862-130590862 GCA_963082735.1 Pocota personata | reverse complement strand
CTTAGCAAGACAAGAAAGCTGGAAAATGGTTATTGGCGCTTGAAAGAAGAAACAGTCTACAAAACAGTTTCGATTACTTGCACAAAATTAACCGTATCCGTGGCGATGTCCACGTGCATACACTTTTGATGCCTTGCAGAGTACATATCCCTTTTTGCTTAGACGTAAACATTTAATACATAGGATAAACCGTAAACATAGTACTACAGGCAAGGATGTTCTGCAGAAGAATTAGATATTTGCCTCATAGTGAATAGTGAATAGTAAATTTAATGCTTCGAGTGGAGTAATTCAAATCCAAAAAGGTTACCCTTTTGAACAGCAGTTAAAGTTACATGGAAACTTCAACCTCACAACTCTTGCTCACTTAAATTATGGTATATTTTTTAAAACCCCTAAGTTCGTTTCAATTCAGATGGCTGCTATTCAATTTTACTACAATGAACTATGACACACTAAAATCGTATCTAATCGAATTTCGTTGGATCAGAAGTACTTGTTTTGTAGACGATGTAAAACAATATGTAAATTCCATTCAGAGAGTAATATCATATATTGTTCATTCGACCGAATAAGGATCTGGTGGTCTCTTGCGACGTTGGTAGTCGTTGGATGTTAGCGACCGCCTGCCGCTTTCGGCAGACGACGTTTGTAATGCCATAAGAAAACATCTTCCAATACTTATGTACGGATGTGTACTTATAAGTGGTTCTGGGAGACAACGAATTTTGTCTGACTGTGATTTTCATTAATAAATAATTTTTAATTGTAAGGGAAAAGGACATACATAAATCAACTAACGGTAAGTTACCTTTTATATCGCTTTAACGATCTCAGCTTTTTGCTCAAATTTGTTTTAGCTTCTGTTTGTGTAGCTAAATTCAGAAAAATTTTGTAATCTATTTCTAACATCTGCTTTCCAGTTGGATGTGATTGTGCTTCTCAGTAGAATCAAAGTGTCGTATACCAGTCGTCAAAGTTATAGTAAAAACCTTTGCATCTGGTAAAACAGAGGACGTTGTCTATCAGTGTATTTCAAATGTAGGTTTGCCTGGAGAGTGAGGCGACATAATAACTAAAGATGAGGTTTGACAAATTTTATGCATTGTATTACGAAGTCTGTCATAGAAACGACATTGAACCGCGAACATGAGTTTTTTTTTTTTTTTCTTTTTTTGTATCGAATCGAAATTGTCGACGGAGAACTATCATTACTTTACAGTACAAAAGGAAAGTCTGAGTGATCGGTCTGGAATAACTCGTTCAATCCCACCATGAAAAGCTTTACGATGAAAAACGTGCCAAATGTGCAAAAATCGTCTTCAACGATTATGAATTAGATGAGGAGAAAAAGAAGAACTGTACGTTTAAGATCTCATTGATGTCAAGTTAAATATCTATGTATTTTATGCAGCTCAGTTGTCACTTGATCGCCTAAAACGATACTTCATGTCTGTTGAAAATGCACCCGTGTTCTTAGATCGACTGGAAGTCTATATGGATATGGATCAGCCGTTAGCTCATTATTATATAAATTCATCGCGCGTACGTACATTTTTTTCTTCAATCTGTTAGAATTCGAAAAAAAAGCTTATTTTGAAATTTTTTCAAAACTTGGATTTTCGGCGAAAACGTAATAGCATATGTTTATCATAAGGCAAATATCAATTGTGATAAAAATCATTAGACGCTCTTCCGAGAAAATCCATTAGGAAAGAACCGTTGATTGTGGGGTTAGAATGAAAATGCCAATTTCTCCTCGAATTGCGGCCCACAGACCCCAGATATGAAGTTTGAAGTAAATCTATCCAGCCGTTTAATCAGCAGTCGTGCGTACAGAGAAATATAATTGAGAGACCCACTTAGTCTCTCTGGTGCAGTGCAATAACACCCGCGGCAATAACCCCTGCAGGGGTTATTTCCCAAACGAAAAGGAAATAACCCCTGCAGGGGTTATTTCCTTTTTAATGTGGCAATAAAAACCGTAGGTCTTATTGCCTTTTACCTGTGGGGATTATTTCCAATTTCAAATGGAAATAAAGCCCACCATAGAAAACCTAATAGAACAAAACAAATTTTACAAAATAACCATATTCGCTTTATTTTAAGAAACCAAAGAAAAACATTGAAAATAATAAATAATAAGAAAAAAAAAACAATTTAAAATTCAGTTCTGAAATTTGGAAAATATGCTTAAATTTTATAACTATGCAAATATTTTACTTGTAAGTTTAACTATTTGTTTACAATATGGGCATAGAACTTTTGAATTTCCATCTTGTAGGGTGTCTTTACTGTGCATTTCAAAGCAAGTTTTACAAAACTTAAAATGATTACACGGATTAAGTACAATATCTCGCGGTCTTTCATAACAAATAATACAAAGCAAGGTTTTTTCAGGTTCTATAAAACCGATATCATTGTCCGTGGAATCGTCCGAAGTTGATGAATTATTATCATCGATTAATTCAGTGTCTTCATTTAAATTTATTATTTGATTTTGCCAATTACTCATTTGATTTAAGAATTCTTTTAGTGATATTTCTTTTTTTTCAAGTTTTTTTGTGGCTTTTTCAATTAGGTCGTTTCTTTTTTTGAATATTTGCTTAGGGCATTGAAAAACGCCGTACGTGCCATCTAGAGAGTTGTTCAGCTCTAATGATATCTTGAAGTCCTCATCTAAAATGCAATTCAAAAATTTACAAAAATTGCCATTATTAACAAGCTTTTTGTTAAGTTGTGAGTTGTAGCCTTCTAGACTACTAGTAGTCCTGATGCTTTCATTATGGACAGAAAATGATGAAGGTCCTTCCTGTGATCGTAAAAGGTACCAATTGAATCAAGCCCAAAAATGATATAATTAGTTCTTACCTTCTGCATCCACTGTCTTTCAAAATATGAAACAAAAATAGCAAATTGGGAAAAATTTTCAATTTTTGTACTCTCCTGTTTTAGTAACGCAAATGCGCGTGTTATATTCCCGGGTGTCAGAAGTGGTAAGACCATAAACATTTTATAAATTCGAGTGGCAAGATAGTTATTTTTTAAGGTTTTTAAAAACTTATTGATTTTACTGGAGTTTCTCTTCAAAGCATTGCAATAATGAAACCAGCAACCTTTCAATGACGCACGTGGAAAAATTCGCCTTAAAGCATTTCTCAGCGCTTGTTCGTAATCCGTCATGAATGAAACTGCATTGAACTCAAACAAATTATTGTTTATGAATCGAAACAAGTGATTGTATATTGCTTCGGATTTATTTGACATAAGCACATATATGAAAGGATATGTCTAAAAATAAAATGAAAAATCGAAATAAGAAAAAAATTAAGAAATAAAAACAAACAATAAACTTAACCACAGGACTACTTTTTTGCATTAGTAAAATTAAAAATTAAAATATTCTCTGGGGCAAAAAAAAATTTTCCGCTGCGCGAATGGCGATTATTTTTTTTCTTATTTTGAATTTCTTAATTTTACTAATGCAAAATATCGTATCCCAATTCAAATTGGCAATTACACCTGCAGGTGTAAATGCCTTTTTGTTGCAGGGGTTATTACCACATTAAAAAGGAAATAACCCCTGCAGGGGTTATTTCCTTTTCGTTTGGGAAATAACCCCTGCAGGGGTTATTGCCGCGGGTGTTATTGCACTGCACCAGTCTCTCTATTATAGTAATGTTATCACTGAAAGGCAACTATTTTCTGATGTTCTTCATGAATGAACAAAAAACTGCCTTTGCTAGCAACTATCAACTAATTAGTTTAATCGTACATAGTTGATGATTAACAACTAGTAAATAATTTGTACTGTCAATGTCCGTTTATGAATCAGGGATTAGTATTTACTTGTTAATCTATTTTTACCAGTTTTTTATTAAGCTTCAAAGCATTACTAAGATAAACCTGTCTTATCACAGCTGATTGTAGCAGCAATCGAATAATATAACATTATTAGTTAGTCGCCAATCATCAACTTCAATTAGAAAATATAATACATATAGTCATAAAATTAGTTGCCCTTCAATGATTGTAAAATGTAGTTACAACCAAAATTTAATCAGTAATTTTAGTTGTTGTTTGATTTGTAGTTGCAAATAATATGTTCCGAACACTGATTCACATTTATGTTTGATTTAATTTAGATGTGTCGAGCTGGATTGTTGGAATGGTAAAATCGAGGGCGGGGGGCCAATTGTCACCCACGGCATGGTAATGTGTACTGAAAATCTGTTCAAAGTAAGCTTCAGGTATCATTTCACAATTCAGATATGCAACATGAATTTTTCCATTAGAATTGTATCCATGCCATTCGTGATTGTGCGTTTGTAACTTCAGATTGTCGTGTAATTTTATCGTTTGAGAATCATTGCAATCGAGGTCAGCAATATAAATTAGCAAAATACTCTGATGATATTTCTGGTGATCTATTACTCAAGGAGCCATTGGTAGAACATCTTGTAAGTGGAATGATTCGCAATGTTGAAAAGAAATTAAATTATTGTTTTGCACAGCTTGAACCCGGAAGACCACTCCTATCGCCCTCTGCTCTTAAACGTAAGATTCTGATTAAAAACAAGCGAATGAAGCCTGAGGTCGAGAAAATCAAACTTGAGCTGTTCCTCAAGGGTGAACTGACAAGAAGCTATGAGCCTAGTGAAGATGCCAGCGCTGCGAAATATCCACCATTAACAACAAATGTCCACCCCTGGCTGTCGTCGATGATTAGTTATGCGCAGCTCATCAAGCTCCAAGGATTCGAGGTAGTCGCGCGTAAGTAGCATGCAACTTTTCGTTGTGAGCACAAATTTTCTTTGATTTTCTGAAACCTAACTGCAACACGGCTATTGTTATTCAGTATGTATGATAGTAATAAACGTATAAAATAACATTTTGTATTCTATAACAGTTTTTTTTTCAATTGAAATGTCTACTAAATTGGCGAACAGAATACTTCTGATCCTATGCCACCTTGATGTTTTTCCATTACTCAGAATAAACTCTAGCAATGAACAACTGGAGACCATCAGCTTTAGATCGAACAAGATGGGGGCAGATTTTTCCAGGATCCACAACTGACTGAAGTGCGAAAGAAAAAGAAGAAGTTCTACTCAGAATAGCCAAAAAAGCCAAATCTTTAAGATATAAAACAAAGTCGGGTTAGTTACACCATTTATAACTCAAGAACGGCTGGACCGATTTTTATCTTTGATTTGTTGGATGTGTCTCCGCCCGGATAGCCTGTGTAACAAACGAAGGCAAAGCAACGAACTATCCTACTGAATTTTTAAACTCACAATTCCGAGAATTCCGATGATCCCAACCGATATGCCATTCGAGTTCAAACGAATTCAGATGAATGAATGTTTCTCTCACGGTCAATTGTACGTAGCATGTTAACGTGTCGCAAACCATCCGCTTTGTTCGTTCTCGCATCTGACAACAGAACGAAAAATATCATATATAACAAGGTGCTCAATGAAGGGAATCGATTCGAGTGCAACCCATCCAGTAAATAGTTTAACAGAAAGTAGTGCAACAATGCTACGCGAATCAATTCGATTCACTTCAATAAAGCAAATGCCTTGCTGCCACGTGAATTACATTCATTTCAATGTAATTAAAATACATTTCATTTTGATTGTTGTATATTTATAATTCATTTTGAGTATTCATTTTATCTTAATAAAAAACTGAATTTAATTCAGCTAATAAGTTAACACAACATTTATTGATTCTGAGGCGGTACGAAATTCGCCGGGTCAGCTAGTTATAAATAAAGAACGAATAATTGAACCTTTTCGAAGTGTTTTTGCCCATTTATGACACATATTTTGTATAAAACCTATCCAATCCGTTCATTATGTGCATTATATATGGGCTGTCAAATTTTCAACTTTTCGGAACTACAGGAACGGATCGGATCTTAAGCATTATATTTGGCACTTAAGAATTAAAATTCTGCTGCTCTACAAATAGAGGCGTGAACATCAAAGTAAAATATTTGTGAAGAATCTTTTGGACATTTAAGTAGGGTTTCCAGTGTCGAAAATTTGATTTCAGTAAAAAATGCAGAAATCTAAAACAGGAATACGCACTAATTTAATAAAGAGGAGGGGAAGAGGATGAACATTTAACACAATCATTTGCCTACGTGCTGCTGGACCGACGAAAGATCATCTTATTCGTGATTGCTAGGGAAAATCGGTGAAAATTCATCTCATTGAGGAACAAACTACCCTTTACCATATTTTGAAAATAAGGCTTACAATTTGCCATGGACTGGCAGCACTGGATACGAGGCGAACTCCTTTCTTTTAATAAATAAAGAAAACCCACTCATTGATTTTTTCAAACATTTTCATTCAGCTATTTATTTAGTAGTGACCTGGCAGCACTGAACTTCCAATGACAACAAAATTCCATCTCCAACATGTTGACACTGACTTTTACAGCTTATAATTTCCCGCTCAACTCTAACATCGTGCTGCAAAGCTCAATTTATTTTCGCTGGCAACATGGTACACCCTACTGCAATTCCTGGGTACCTGGTGATTTATGTGGGTTGGTTTCAGCACATACTTTGCTTGATGGAAAATGTCATGAATGTGTAGGTTATTGGAAATTGAATTTTTGGCGTATGCCGGCATTGGGTAGGGGCGTTGTTGTTGTTATATTTTAAAGGGGCGTGACATAAACTAGAATACGTAGTGCAAGTGAAACATCGTTTGCTTTAACAGATGGGTGTTGGAAGTTTTGCAAATTTGTTGTGACAGCCTTTTGGACGTTGGCAAGGCAAAATGTACACCGAATCGACGCACGTGACAGTGGTGTGAAATCTATCTGACATGCATCTTCAAATTGGAACCAAAGTAAACATATGTGTATCAACGTCCATCGAAGCAACAAATGACAAATTTGTTCACTAGTTTGTGTCATACCACTGGCACGTCGCCGTCTGATCCACGTCGTTTTGGTATGCGTTGGGCCAAAAGGGTTTTGAAAATGTTACACGGGGTTCCTGGTGTTGTCGAGTTATCTTTTTACTTATACCAAAGCACCGACATCTGGCATGCTTGTGAATTATGGTATGTAAGGAATATTATAATTACGTGTTAATTCCAAAGTACAAAAGCATATAATTTTGATGCTAAATTCGGAAAAGGGGAAAATTGCTCTTCTCTATCATTAGATGGCTTATAAAAAAAAAACTTACAACCATCAATAAAATTTTGTTTATTGTTTTATCTTTTCAAGAAAAATGTATATAAGGTTCTGATTAGACATGAAATTTAAATTGTTACTTGTGGTGAACGTGACAAAATGACATCTACGTACGTGAGAGTGATATTTTGGTTTGCTGTTATTGCGACTTTATGGAATTCAGGAGGTACGTAGGACAGTTGTGCTTAGAAAAATTTTATAAAGTGGATTTTGATAGAAACATGCAACCCTGGAAGTTTCTCCGCTATTCCGGACGTATGTGATCAGTATAACCTGTGTGTCAAGTCGGGCGCGTAAGTACACCATAACATATGTACATATGTTTTTGCTGATTGACGTCGATAACTTTCAAGTTACTTTGTCTCTTAGCGCGACTATAAATATTCTGCAAACGTGTCCGGCGGGCCAAAAATTCGATCCGAACCGAGGCTTCTGTACGGCGACCTATGATTGTTTAATCTGCGACTAATACCATCACAATAGCGATTTGTAATAATAATAAAAGTGAAACACATGCTGTGCATATGCGTTTATTATATGACTTTTTTGGGATGTCTTTTATTTTCAATTTATTACTTGATTTATTGATGTTTGTTGTCTGATTTTTTTTTGAAAATTCTATAGGTTTGGTATTTAATTTTCTCTTAATTGATTATGGATAGTAACGTCTTCCGACTTCCGATTGTTTATTTTTTTTCCTTTAAATCTTTTTTTTTTGTCTGTTATCACCAATACTTAAATATGTACATATGTCTAATTAAAATTGTTTTTTAATATTTTTCAATAAAATTATATATTTTTGGAGAATAAAAATATATTCTTTGTCAGATTTTATTAAGAAGGTAAATATATATGCATTTTTTTATGCTGTTTGTCTGAGATAAATTGTTATACTCTTTATCATTGTTTGAGTTTCCGAAAATGAATGAATTTATGACTGGCAAAAAAAGTACATAAAAAGAAGGTGTTACACAGATTCTCATTTTTTTAATCATAAAAGAGATAATGATTTTACAATCACTGATAAAGTAAGAAAGTGATGAAGATGACTGCATCGTCTCACACTATTAGAAGAATGTGAAGGACTGGAGAAATATATTCGACAAGTCAGTTAGCTGAAGAAACTTATTAGGCACATCAAAAATTTAAATGGGAATGTGGTTAGTCAACGCTGGTTTAAATTGGTTCTCATCATATTATGATATGTGCACTTCTTAAAATTAAAAGAAAAACTTACATAATTTTGTAACTATCCCTAGTCCTTTAACTGAGTTTACGGGTTTTTCCATGAAAAGACGAAGTCATTTTAATATTAATGAACATAAAGTGAGATTCGTGTCTTTTAGTTGAATGTTAGATAATTAAAATGAATAATAAATGTAGGTATACTAAAGTGATTACTTGTCCCAAAAACTGTCCTTCATTAAAAATTTATTTTTACCCGGAGCGCACTAGCTGCTGGGTTTATTTTAATTTATTTAATTGAACAAAAAAAAAATTTGTTTTCCAATAGAAATATGTAGTTGGTCCTTCTCAAATTTTTACGATTACATTAACATCTAAGCTGTTTGCATTTCATTTTGTTTTATGTGTCTTATACATTTATATGCAGGTAAACACAGGCATTAGACAATCAAGTCATAATCATGCAAAATTATAGAAAAATATATTAAAAACAAATTTGATTTGCTTTGGAAAATAACGAGTAATGCAAATCGCAATTCACGAATAACTACTTAAAGCATTTGATATCCTTATGATTATTTTAAGAGACAATTTTTGGATCAAGTATAATAAATATTAAATAATTATAATTTTCATTCATTTTTTAATCGTCGTTCGATACACAGCACATTTAGTTCATTCACAATATTAGTAAGTAGATTTGGTTTTCTTTTTTGTTGTTTTGCTTTAATAAAATGCATTCGCATTAACAAGGTTCGTCTTCATGTCTATCAACAACGCACTATATAATTTGTATTTTCAATTTAATATTTAAAAAATAAAATTATTTTCTTCATAGATAAATTTGTTTCTAATTGATTCAATATTCACATTTAGTTCTATGTTTGTATATATACTGTGTTCTTTATATATTCTAAAAACTAGAACATCTATATCACTTTTATTTTCATAAAGTTTAACTTTATCTTCTTTTTTTTTTCTTTTGAAATAGGTATATATAGTTGAAATACATGGATTACATTTTTTTTTTCGCAAAAGAAAATTATAATATTAAGAAAATATAAAATTATGAACTGTAATTCTTTGGATTTTGTATACAAGTTTATCTGGCATTTAGTTGTAAGTACAAAATGTGAATTGATTTTACATTAAAATTTAATTTCAATTTTTGTAGATTCCAAGACAAACTTGACGGCAACCTTGATAATTTTTTTTACAAATTATAAGATGTTTATAAATTCATTTTTAAATGTAAACATTTCTGGAGAGTTTAATATAATTTAAAAAGAAAATAAATTATAAATTATAGTATATTATATTTAATTGCTCTACTTATCAGTTAATCGGTGTATTTTCTTCTGTTTTTTATATCATAGATATTTCTTTTGACTATAGTTTTACCTAAATAAATTTAATTAATTTATATTTAGGTGATTTTGCATTTTTTGCATTTTTTCTGTTTTAAATAAATAATTGAATATATTTTATACTTAACTCATTTTCTTAAAATTATATAATAAATTAAAATTATATTTCGATTGCAAAGAATTGTTTTTATATTAATGGTATGTATTCGTCTAAATGATTTTCATTTTTAAGCGAAAAATTCCGATTTCCCTTGAATTTTGTATGCTTCTTCCTCCATTTTGTACATATCAAGTAGCTGCATCGATATTTTGAATTATTATTTTTTTTTTAAACAAAAAAGAAGAGAAAACAACAAAATTTATCCAATTAATATAGTGAGTATTCTAATTCAGTGTGGGATATTTTATTTTGTTTTGTAAGATATTTTAGTTAATTTTGACTAAGAGAACAAGCTTTAAGGAACGAACCGAGTTAGCCATGAACAAAATGCAGACATTACGAGCGTAAAAACTTTCATTCAAAATTAAGAAAAACTGTTTGTGTGTATAATTATAAATGAAAAGATATAAATTCAATTTTAGCATGCAGATTAATAATAGAAATTAAAGCTTATAACGTGCTGTACTTTTGAATACTAAAAAAAAAACAGGATGTTTGAAGAACATGTTAACAAAATAAAATAAAATAAAAAAAATTAAAACAAAATTAATTTGGAATATACAATTTGTAATATTATTTCTCTAAAAAATAATCTACTGAGTATCTAGCTTTTTGGGGATATTTCTATTTAGCCTAGAGTACAGTCTCAATACTGGTTACTGTAGTTGTATGCTGCATAGTTTCTTCAAGTACCTTTTGAACATCAGTACTGAAATCTTCCACTTGCTTTGTGTGGGCATTTTTTAGTTTTTCCTTTTCACGGCCCTGTTTGGAACCGATTTGCTAAGAGGGTAAATAATAAAAAAAAACGCAATGACATACTCGAGTTATAAGTAAAAATCTATCAATTTTCCGGTAGATTAAGTTTATCTTTACCTTTTTCTCCTCCATAAATCGTTTAATGTTATTTTGTTTCTTCTCACGAAGACGGCGATCCTTTTCGTTCTTCGTCTTCAAAGTCTTGTCATTTTGTACCTCTTTTGCTGTTTCAACTGAAGCCTTTGCCTGCTTTGCGTTCAAGTCCTTAATATCTCTGTAAAAAAAACAATTGGACAAACTAGCTACACATCAACTGATTGACATTGATTCACCTCTCGTGCCTTGCTTCGAGTTGTTTAATTTGGGTGGCCTGCACAGTCAACATAAGAGCTTTCATAGCTTCCTGCGAATCCTGGACATGCGTGCGCAACATATCCCATTCTTCTTTCTTATGCCGTGCAATCATTTCAGTCCATTGATTAGTTTGTTCTGTGATTGCATTCTTTATGGCAGAATCATTGCGTATCTCGTCCTTACTGTAAAAAGAGCAGCAATTTAAACTCAAATCCTGGTACCATAAATGCATACTAACCTTTTTCCCTTAATTAATTTATCAATCGCCGCATTCTGAGTCTTCTGCATGGCCATTCGCTCTTTGGTGTGTTTCTTCTTTAGAGTCTCTAATTCCTTTTGTTGCTTTTTGGCCACCTTTTGGAAACCTTTCTCACTGCGTAATGATTCCAACGTTACAGGTTCGAACACCAAAGGTGGTTCTTTCTTTTCCTCTTCTTTCTTATCCTTTGCACCGTCTCGAGCTGCTCCACCACTAGTCTCTTCGATTCCAAGGGCCTTCATTTGCTCATTCTGCTTCTGGGCTGCCCCAGCGAAACCTCGTGGATCCGACAACATAGCCATGAAGTCCTCAAAGCCATCAGGTACATAAATTTTCAATTCGATGTTACAGAATAACATAGGCAAGGACATTGGGAAATTGGCTTCAGTACGTAACGAGATGTGTCGGTAACCTGCTTGTAGACCGTCCAATGGCAGGATACGTTGACCAATCAGTTTACCACTCTCTTCATAGACACCGAATCGTAGAACAGCCAAATCGGGTAAGACTACTTTTCGAAACAGGAAGGGCTCTTCATTGTATACCGGATTGAGACCGTTGTTTGGCACTAAGCGGGTTCGAAATTCCTTTTTCACAGTATCAGAAGGTAGACCGTACATATCGACTTCTACATATGTTCCAACTTTTTTATCCGACAAGAATTGTCCTGCAATCACTTGCACAGAACATTGGGCGGCGATAACACCGTCTACTGGAGCATCGGCGAACGGGTCGAAATCTTTGTCACTTCGTCGCATGAAATCTGGCTTCAGCAGATAGCCACAGCCGCCATTGTACTCAAATTTACCCTGATTCAATTGCATGGGCAAATCTGAGGTTTGGAAGTTTAGCGAGACCATTTGACAGCCAGCGTTCCAAAATACTTGAGGCATGTAATTCGAGGAATCGGCTCTTGTACCTTTCGGATAGATTCGGGACATTTGCCGCTTGTTGTAATTGACGAAGTCGATGGATTGCTGTTTCAGGTAATTCATGCCAGCGGTCTCGGCAAATGACGACATGTTGTGGGCAATATTCTTTTCTAAAATAGGCTACCCATTATTCATACTTTTCATGTCGACAAATTGCATGCTACTTACGTGAGGCTACATCGAATCCTTGGAACTTGATGGGCTGCGCATAATTAATCATCGACGACAGCCAGGGGTGCACATTTGTTGTCGATCCACTGTAGTTGGCCGCCGCTTCGCCGCCTTCACCTGGTGGGGCGCCATCGGCAGGAGGTGCAGCACCATCAGCTGGTGGCGCTTCTGGTGGTGGTTCTGTCGGTGGGGGTTTTGCAGCACTGGCATCTTCACTGGGCTCATCGCTTATTGTCAATTCACCCTTGAGGAACAGCTCAAGTTCGATTTTCTCGACCTCAGGCTTCATTCGCTTGTTTTTAATCAGAATCTTACGTTTAAGAGCAGAGGGTGGTGGGAGTGGTCTTCCGGGTTCCAGCTGTGCAAAACAATGAAACAATTTCTTTCCACCATTGCAAATCGTTCTACTTACAGGATGCTCTGCCAATGGTTCTTTGAGTAATAGTTCACCAAAAATATCATCACAGTATTTTGCTAATTTATATTGCTGAGCTCGATTGCAATGATTCTCAAACGATAAGATTACAGGACAATCTGACGCCACAAACGCACAATCACGAATAGCATGGATACAATCCTATAATAAAAATCCATGTTGCATATCTGAATTGTGAAATAATAACTCAAGCTTACTTTGAACAGAATTTCAGTACACATTGCCATGCCGTGAGTAACAATTGGCTCCTCGTCCTCGCCTTTACCATTCCAACAATCCAGCTCGACACATCTAAATTAAATAAAAAACAAATTATTTGCAACAACATATCAAATACCAAATACAACTATGTACATTGATTGAATTTTGGTTGTAACTACATTTCACAATCATTGAAGGACAACTAATTTTGTATTACTATATTTACTCGTATGTATTATTATTATTTTTTTTTTTTGGGAAAAAAATGGTTGAATAATAATTGAAGTTGATGATTGACGGACTAACAACTAATGTTATATTATTCGATTGCTGTCTAAAGTCAATACTGCATCCCTGACACTGTCTTTTTCACAGCTGTGATAAGACAGGTTTACATTAGTAATGCTTTGAAGATAAATACAAAACTGGTAAAAATGGATTAACAAGTAAATACTAATCCCTGATTCACAAACGAAAATTAGATAATACAATTAGTTGTTAATCATCAACTATATACAATTAAAATAATTAGTTGATAGCTGCTAGTAAAGCTAGTTTATTCTCTCTGTACCCATAGGTTAAATTAGGTTCGGTAAGTGGGTGCTCTTATTGACAAATGATTTGTCAACTTGGAGTCCATTGTGCAAAATTTGTTTAAAACCCTGGAAATCTAAAGACTTATCAACCGGTAGTTAGACCACCCAGATAAATGAATGAATCTCAGGAGTTTAATAAGCTCTATATTTCGCAGGTCCTCCAGTCCAGATGTTGCTGCCAAGAGCTGTTCTTCTTTTAAGGGCTAGTGCAGGACAATCGCACAGTAGATGGCGAATAGATTATATTTCTTCTTCGTCTCTACAGCTTCTACAGTAGTCGTTGTATGTAAGTCTTAGCCGCGCTGCATGGTTGCCTATCGAGCAGTGCCCAGTCAGGATATCGACGGCTTTTCGAATTTGTTTACGACTAAGCTTTATTAGACTAATAATTCTCTTCTTATCGAAAACTGGCTATAACGATCTAACTGTAGCACATGTATCTAATTGACACCAGCGCCTATTCTATGTATATTTCCCTGTAAAGTGTACTAAGCGGTGTACTAGCCTCGAGTAGGGTCTGTGACAAATTCATTCCAGACCCGCTTCTAGCCAGTTCATGTTGACTGTTGATATCTCCATTACCCATAGCAACTGAAACTAATCTAATCATCAGAAAATAGTTTACTTTCAATGATGAACCACTAGAAGTTTATAGAAGATGGTCACAACTAATTTAATCATGACAAACTTATTCACTTGAAGTTAACTAATGCTTTGTCCTTGCATCTACAAGGGCAAGTATTGGTTTCTTGAAAATGGTCGATCTTGTGATTTATATCAAACTTGACTCCTTGACTACTTACTTTATAAAGATCCTAAAAATAGGTTATTTCTCGTCTATTGATATCGCTCAATCGATTTTGTTTGAAATCTATATCTAAACAATATTTGATATATGCAAGGTCGTGCCATACCAAATTTTGGAAAAATGTCAAAATCGAATTTTAACAGATTAAAAAAAAAAAAAAAAATACGTACGTGCGATCCAGTCGTGGATTGTATTTTTTTCTCACCTGCATCCCGCCAACATAGTTTGTCGATACATTTCTACTGAACTTTTGCCACCAAATTGTCGGCCAGATAAATATGTGTTATGTGAGGAATTTATATAATAATGAGCTAACGGCTGATCCATATCCATATAGACTTCCAGTCGATCTAAGAACACGGGTGCATTTTCATCGGACATGAGGTATCGTTTTAGTCCATCAAGTGACAACTGAGCTATATAAAATATAAGAAATAGATATTTAACTTGACTTCAATGAGATCTCAAACGTACAGTTCTTCTTTTTCTCCTCATCTAATTCATAATCGTTGATGATTTCATTGGCACGTTTTTCATCGTAAAGCGGGTATAAAATTTCATTCATCCGTGGATCTCTCTGCTTTTCATTGAGGAATTGAACGAGTTGTTCTAGGTCGATCACATCAGACTTTCCTTTTGTACTGTGAAGTAATGATAGTTGTCGATCGACAATTTTGTTTAGATACAAAAAACTCACATGTTTGCGAATAACTCTTCAATGTCATTTCTAGGACAGACTTTGTGATACAATGCATAAAATTTGTCAAACGTGAAATCAGCTTTGGTCATTGTGGCACCTTTTTCTCCAGGCAAACCGACATCTGAAATACACTGATAGACAAGCTTCTCTGTTTTACCAGATGCAAAGGTTTTTGCTATAACTTTGACTGGTATACGACCCTTTGAGTCGACTGAGAAGCACAATCGCATCCAACTGGAAAGCAGAGGTAAGAAATGGATTACAAAATGGTTAACAAAAAAGTTGTTCAGAATTTAGCTACACAAACAAACTAAAGCTAAAATAAACTTGAAGAAAAAGCTATGAGATCGTTAAAGCGATATAGAAAGTAACTTACCGTTAGTCCATTTATGTAGGTCGTTTTACTTTACAATTAAATATTATTTATTGATGAAAATCACAGTCAGATAACATGCATTGTTTCCCAGAGTCACTTATAAATACTTATTCGTAGGTGAGTACTGGAAGATGTTTTTTTTTCTGCCAGTAACAAAAATAAACTCACCACTTCCGTTTACCCATATTACTAACGTCGTCTGCCGAAAGCGACAGGCGAGTCGATTTCTTTTCCACACAATTAAGCGTGATCGGATTGTTTAGGATTATTTGGGCTCTGCAGATTAACTAACTGTGAACCAGATTGATCACATTCCGATTTATACACAGCACTCTTCCAGTATTTTGGATGCTTGCATTTTCCGAGCTTGTTGCTGCCAAAGTTTTGGGATACCACAACTATGTACATCAAAAAGAAGTGTTGTGAGAAAATTTAATATCCAACGGCTACAAATCAAGAAGTCCGGTGCCATCAGTCGTGTTACTTTGTAATTTTATATACAGTTCAGTTAAATTTCCGTTACCGATTTAGGAAATTGAAAGACAATTAGTTTCTGCCATCGTCCCGCTTTTTCTATTGTTAAATTGATCACTCAATGATATAACATTCAATAGAATATTAAATTAATGATATGAAGAAAGCGTAATTTTATTCTTGCCTGCCAACCTTACTGAGCAAAACACCTTATTGAGCCATCTGTCGCCCGATAGTCAAAATGTTTTACACTTAGCGATACTGTGGATAATTTCTAAGTTACTGAAATTGTTTGTTCTTATTTTCAACAGTCGTGCTTCTTTGTGAAAATTATCCCTAATTCGGAAAAAGTTCGTATGGCAAACAAAAACAACAATTAACGGGGTATACAGTTTCAGTAACTTTCGACATCACCCAAAGTTATCGTTAACTGAGTATTACATACAGTACACTCAACTGTCAGGCAACAGATATCATAAACGAGGAAAGCAGCTGTACAAAAGGAAAGCGTAATTTCAAAATCATTCATTGATAAATTTAACAAGCGAAATGGCGTGATGATGGTAGAAGCACTAATTTTCTCTGAACCCCAACGTGCGACTAAATCAATAGTGTCAAATCTTAAAACACAAAATTACATATTGTTTTTTTTTTTTTGTGAAACTTAACTGTAATTTTTTTAAAGGCAATTTCCAAATTTCCGAAGCACGCAGACTCGATTTTCGGTCCATTGGCAGAAACCCTTCTTTGTAATGGTCGGATAAACTTTTTCATGCTCGGGTGGCTGTGGTTAATGTTTCTTGTTCGGGCTTGATACTGCATAGTTCGAGTCACAAGCAAACACACTACCCTCTTCACCGTGGTGATCCTCCACTTGTATATACATATAGTTACAAAAAAAACTTGGGTAATGCAAACTTTTACTGAACTGGGCATAATTTTCGCAAAAAAGAACGGTTATTGTTAGCTTTCTCGCAGCGAAAACTAAGAAACACTTGATTTAATGAAGAGGGCCCTGGGCGAAATTCTGCAGGTTTGAAGAAGGAAATCTACTAATAGAGTCACAGTCGGTGCTGAGAATCTAGAAAGATCGCTTATGTGGACTATTATACGACGGTGATAACAAAAAAATTCGCTGTCAAGCGAATCCGGACGATGATGACAAACATTTCCTTTCACGCGACCAAAGTGAGGTGAAGCTACCAATATTTAAGCTTAAATCCTACAAGGCTGTTGGAGCCGACAGTCTAACTTCTGAGCTATTTAAAGCAGCTGGGGATGATTTAGTACGAAGCACACATTAACTCATCTGTACAATGGATGAAAGCATACCCGACGAATGAACCTTAGCATCGTTTGTCCGATCCTCAAGGAAGGAAGGCGCCAACAACGCCTGCTAGCCATCAGATCTCATTCTGCGCCATGAATGCATTGGGTCCACCGTAACCATATTTCGTATATTCACATTGCGGCAGATCTTGGAAAAAACCCAGGAGCTCCAAATCCATACTCATCACCTTTTCAGCGATTGAAAGAAAAAAAAGTCTACAAAACAGTTTCGATTACTTGCACAAAATTAACCGTGCCCGTGCATACACTTTTGATGCCTTGCCGAGTGCATATCCCTTTTTATTTTAAACGTAAATATTTAATATATAGGATAAACCGTGAACACAGTACTACAGGCAAGGATGTTCTGCAGAAGAATTAGATAATTACCTGATAGTGAATAGTAAATTTAATCCTTCGAGTGGAGTAATTATAATCCAAAAAGGTTATCCTTTTGAACAGTAGTTAAAGTTGCATGGAAACTTCAACCTCACAACTCTTGCTCACTTAAATTATGGTATGTATGTATTTTAATTCCCTCCCAAAAACCAGAAAACTCTTTTTAAAACCGCTAAGCTCGTTTCAATTCCGATGGGTGCTATTAATTTTTACTACAATGAACTCTCACACACTAAAATCGTATCTAATCGAGCTTCGTTGGATTACAAGTACTTTTTTTTGTAGACGACGTAAAAAAATATGTAAATTCTATTCAGAGAGTAATAAATTGTTTAAATCTCCAACGAATTAGCTCCTATCATGTCCCTTGTGTTCTAGGAAATACTTGCCTATTCCAATAAGTACTCATTAAACCCCCCTGAAAGTAATTAACTACGCTACACGGCCCGCCGCATAAATCAAAAATCAATAAATTTATTTCTGCGTTTATACATATAATGGAAAACCATTGACTTTAGCACTGAAATGGAATCTAATTCATAGCACATGCAAAATAATAGCAGGCCACTCATTTCGTTATCCTCAATTATATCCATGTCAATGCACTGAAGCAGGTGAGGAAGTAAGCAAGTGGTTGCTTTCGAATGTTGATAGGGGAATATTGCCTGCTTGCCTAGCTTTTCGCACTTTCTGTGGCGCTAGGGTATTCCTAAATTTGCATACGATGCATGTTAATACATTTGGTGATTTAATAGTTCATTATTCGTCAGGCGACTTTGCATTTCTTACAGCATCCTAGGCCTTCATTTGCAAAGGACGCCAGCAGACTAGAATTCAAGGACAAAATCATATCATGTGAGATCATACTACGAGTATGTGACAACATTTAAACTGGGTTTAAAGTTAAGCTCAAGGAATACCATAAATGCACTTAGAAAGCCATCTCCCATCCACCCAGGGCATTTTTAATATCCTGCATGAATGCAGAACGATATCTTTGCATGCCATTGCATGTGCCTCTTCTAGTAGTACGAGGTCTCTGCGTATGTCTACACTATTCCATCATTGTTATGTAATTGCAAATGGAAATGGTAAGGTGTGCAGTTGCCGCGAATGGGGGAGTACATCCAGAAACTAGGATATCACTGTCACTATGATTTATGCTCTTTTGGTGTCCTCCTATGGATGCGTGTGTGTGTTTGAGTCAACATTTGTCGCACTGTGAACAAAATACTTTCAAGTGGATGAGCTTTTTCCATGTGCAATTACTGCTGTTACTCTCTTGGATTCCTTTCTTTATTGTTGTCACAGGTGTCATTTTTTAGACACTCGTGCGAAAGACGCGATATCCTTAGTTTGGTATAAACACGGAATGGTATACTTTTATCATATGCATGTGGATATGTATAAGTACAACAAACGAAGTAAGTGGCCTGCGAAATTATTTAAAATTTTGTGAGTTTTCGATACTCACTTTTGTAATGAATTAATAAACACGACATTTCACATCATTAAAGTTATTATTAACCCACAGTCAATATCTTCTTCCTTTCTTGCTCTCTCAGGAGAGGCTGAGACGCTGGGACAGCGATCAGATATGCCTATTGATACTGTTTTTGAATAGGTGGATATTAAGGGATTCTGGAAATGAATCCCAATATGTTATAGAAAAAGGAATTGTTTAAGAAAATATTAAAATTAAAGAAATACGAACATCTGTCCAGTGCCAACAAGCACTGCAGGCAACAAAGCATTAGGACTTGATGGTATTCCGACTGATCTTTTTAAGCGCAATAAACACCAGCAGGTGTTTTGCATCCATTCCAAGTTTTGGAGACCGAAAAATTTCCCAAAGAGTGTAAAAGGGAATATACATACGTCAAACTCGGAGTGCGAAAACTGGAGGGTATGCAGTTGCAATGGTTATAGCAAATAATAATTTTTGAGCAAACGAAGGAGTATACGGATATTGTAGAACAAGAGACAAGCCACCACCTTGCGTATCATTATCAAACAATGCGTTGAATGTTGATAGCAATTTTTTTGTTTAAAAAAAGGCTTCCGACAATGTCAAGAGGGATTTTATTTGGCTTGTCTTTTGCACTTTTGATTCATTGTGAATTTTTTTATTTGTACATATGTACATATGTACATATTTAATGGGGTCAAAGAAATTTGAGATCCGGAAAGGATATATGTTTTTGCCATTGTTGTTCTTATTGATGATGAGCGTTACATATAGCTAATTACGCAATGCAGCGGAATCCGCTAACGATAGCGGAAGATTTGACCGACTGAGAAACACCTGACACAAAACAATTAAAGTTCACCTCTAAGGACTTACGACACATAAGGGGAAATATGGCTTAAGTAAGTGAACTTTCGCAGCAACTTAAGATGTCAGTTGATATCCGGAAAAAAAGGAAATCAAAACCACTAAAGAACCGTGACAGTTAAAATGAATACCCTTGAGGACTTATTCGTTGATATCAAATCGGAGTTTACATAAATTAAAGAGATGGTTGCATCTACCCAAACAATACCATTTTGCTAGACTTCTCTATTTATCACTTACCTTTGTCTATAAATATAGCAGAACTTTACTTATACTCACTGTTTCATTAGGTTGGTAGTTGGACATACGTTAGTTGCTTTGTTGTTATGAGTTATGTGGCGCAATCCATCCTGCCAACGCTATGTTTATTTTTTTTTTTTAGATTAGTTGAAATGTTAAGTGCACATGCAAGAAATAGGATGCCATAAGTTAGTATAAAATTGTCAAATATGAGTAAAATATTAAATAACAGTGCAAACAACATAAAGAAACACACATACACACCCAAAGTCGTCAGTAACACACATTTAATGTTAATTTATATTTTGGTCGTAAGGACTATTAAATAGAACATATGCAGTAAATCGTGATTGCTTAATATTCATGAACGCTTTCTGCTGTCTAGACTTACTGTTTTTTGAGACACATCATGGGACATATGTTGTTTGCCTTCACATTATGAGTGATTTTTCTCAGACCATGTAACCAAATCTAAAATTGGAAGGAAGTAGATACATATGTAGGCACTTTGAAAAAAGAGTAAATAGGGTTTCGATTTCTAACCAAGTGTCCATAAACAATGATATTAATAACTAATAAGTAAATTAATAAGTAATCGCCATAGTTTTCCTTCAGCTTAGAGTTAATACTCTCCTCCGCCTCCCAGGAAGTTATCTTCTACAGCAACATCTGGTTTCAAGGAAACTCTTTCAATATGTAAAGACTTGGCGGTATCTCAATAATTTATCATCAAACAAAAATTTCTTAACACTTTCACATAACTCAACTACGAGTATGCTGCTGTACATGTGAGGAAGAAGAAGATGTACGTAAAGAAAAAAGAATCAAACTAGATGGATGGATGGCAAGGAAAGTTATGAAACACGAGGCAACCAAACAAAATGAGAAAACTTCCGATGACGAGAAAAATGAAAAACTTTTCTTACACAAACCCTCCCACCCTTCGTTGTGTTCCTGCCTTGTTGTACTTTGTGTATTCTTTCTTTCTTTCTTATACATATTTTGACTTTCATTCAGAAAAATATGTCATATTGTCACAGTTGGTTCTTATCCCCGTGTATATCCTTGGACACGGTTTTCATGCTATTCTTTTTTTTTATGTAACATAGGTGTGCGTATTTTTACACTACACGGATAAAGGGTCGTCGTCGGGAAGAAAGTTGCAAATGTGTCATCCAAAGCGATATAATCTTTTGTCCTTGAAAACATTCGGAGAGTTGCTGGGCCAAACGATGTTTATCCTAAAGATGTAAATAGACTTTGAAGGTTCTTCGCCTTTTTTTGTTTGTTAACGTACTTTTTCTATTATTGGATAGACATTACATACTGAGGACGTGCCTCGGCCACGTTCCAACAATTTCTGATGAAGGAATTTACAATAAACATTGTATAAGCGGAAATGTTATTTGTTGTCATTCCGGAAATCTTATATTTTATTCACTGAAGAAGAAAAAACAACACAAGCCAATTTAAGGAAGTTAGATGGTGCTTACATAAGCAAATGGGATAAAAGTATACGGCATTGGGATTTGGCGAAAAATCTGTTTGTTTTTGTCATTATAATACGAAGTGACAAGTAACAAGTGGAGAAGTCTATCTGGATCAGTGAAAGTAGGTCAATTAGATGAGTTTTATGTTTATAGAATTGGATCCTATCAATTATTTGCACGCTTTTACGATGTTCTTACTGGGATTTTATTTAATTGCATGCAATGGTTATGCTGCTAATTAAACGTTAATATGTCAGATCTATTGAATTTCAATTAATGATATACATAGGTACCTCTTCTCGAAAACTTTTCCCATCAGTTGCATATACATATCAATTTCTATTCACGTACATGTATAATATAGTATAAAAAGTTACAAAAGCGAAACAAACAACAAAAATATTTGATAAAAAATGAAATTTATTTCTGAACAACCCGCATTTCAATTGGAGAAAAAGAATAAAAGAAAAAGGTTGAAGTTGCATTTCATTTGATTTCTGTGTTTGACACGTTTTACATCCTTTGCTTAGAACTTGAATTGAATTTAAAATGAGACCTTTGGTCAGAGCTTTGTATGCATAAGTGTATGTTGGGAATTGAAAAAAAGAGCTTATTTTTTAAACCCTAAGAACAAATTAATATTTAGCAGAGCTACTGTAGTACTCCATATACATATGTATGTATATTCATTTTGTTTTTTTAATTCAGATATGCACTCTGCGGTTCCCCGACTTCTACCTGCCATTTTAGACTTAAAACAACAAAAGAAAACTACCTACAAATTGAATGGTCTACAAATCTGCTCAAGATATTCACTATTTTGCTTTCAAACTACAAACAATAAAGTGCACGACTTGCTTATTTGCAAACCAATCTGTTCGAAATTTAAAAAAATCATTAAAAAATTATTTTTCTTTTTTAAAAAGTCTAATTTGTATATGTGAAATATATTCTAGATATCGAATTTGCACAAAATCATTCCAGGCAATGAAGCAATAAAAATAAATAAATTTTTGAAAAAAACACAAAAACTAAATCTCTTTCCTTTCCTGTTTAAAAAAATTTAAATTTTCTCATTAAAAGTAAACTAATGCATTGAAAGACTTAGAGTGACTTCAAATGAGGCGGAGTGTACTTATTGCTACTATTTATATACGAGTTTTAAAAATAAAACTGTGACAGAGAGTCTTCCGTGCTACCCAACTCTGTTCCTACAAAAGTCAACAGTTCTTTGCAGACATTAAAACTTTTTACTACTTTTCTCAACAGAAATAGCTGATTAGCTGGCATACTGTTGCTCCACATCGACGGTAATGAGTTTACTCCTTCTGTTTTTAGCGCGACGACTTCAATAACAACCCTTACTCTCGCTCCAAGAGTACATGTTAAAATATATAACTTTTCACCTTAATTAAATATAGCAAATGAGAAACTTTTTATCCCTTATATTATGGCGTGAGACGGGTAGATTAACACTTAACACTTCTCTGCAACAATTCACATCGTGAACGAATCTCTCGAAATGAGGAGGAATTTCTTATAATAAACTTAAATGAAGAAAAATAAAGAGCACGACTGGGTTGCACGTATTCGATTTTATGTGGTGCTCAGATTTAAAATTTAGGGCAACATCAATAGAAAGGGGAAAAATCGGAGTTTTTCCAAAATGCGTTAAAAAGCTGCTTTTTTCATACTCGTATGTCCGAAATTTGAATGTTATGTCCTTACATATATGAAAATTGCCTAAATGCTGTTTCCGCTGAAAATTACATTTGCTGCAATGTATTGAAAGTGGTTGATAACTATGTCCCGCTATTAGAATAGTGCATAAATAATATATGGGGGCCACACATTTCTTGTACCAAATTCGTTAAATACCGTTAAACTTTTGTTTGATTTTGTGTATTTTTAATTCCTAAGTTAGGGTATTTGCATCTTAAACCGACGATATGTTGAAAGGGACTTAGATGTCATTTGAATAAAGTCGGAATTTGAATAAAATTCCAAGATCATTAATAAGTAAAGTAACATTATTTTCAGTCAAAATCATAAGATCACATAGTGAAGTACCCTTCATTTTGCGGTAAGAATGAAAATTCCTATTTCACCACTGGGTGTATAAGCTTACAGATCCGTTACTGGATAGTATGAAGTTTGAAAAAAATCCGTCCAGCCGTTTAGGCACTTTTTGAATTCCTCTATATGCAAGAAAACCTTCGGTAAACGCCGGGGAATGCGACCGCATATAATCCACTGGATGTATATAGCGATCATTAGACTCATACTTATCTACGGAACACTGGTATGGTGGAATGCAATGGAAAAAAAGCTTTTCAAAAAGATTATCATGTATAGGAGTAACAGGAGCACTGAGATCAACAGCACAAGCAGGGCTAGAAATATGATAATACTTCGCCTTTTTTTCTTTTTAGGTCTAGAGAACGAACCAACACTGCTTGGTTATCAAGAGGTGATTGTCTTATATCCCGTAGGGAAGAACCAAATGCTTATCACATATGGGGAAAAAGGAAATCCACATCTTGATAGGCGTACTGACGGGATATTGTGCGATCGGCACTATGGCCAAAGGGCTGGGCATAAAGTCCGCGGGCTACTGCAGGAGCTGTTAAGATGAGGAAGAAATAGAATCCATCAAACATCTACTCTGCGACTGCCCAAATCTCCACAACCGTCGCCTCCTCCATATGGGAAACAGACTCTTCGGAGAACTGGGTGACTGAACGAGATTCATAAGGAGCACACGCTGGTTCCAGTAAGAATCAGCTAACTAGAAACAGTGTTAGATGCGGTAACCTAACCCAATGGGTTTCACAATGGACCAATAGGCCCCCGTGTAAGCACCTTTGGAGTTGCACAGCCCCCCAACCTAACCTAATCTAAGGTGGTGACAACGGTATACTGGGTAGTGTATTTGCTTGCGACCCGGCATGGAGCAGCACCACCCAACAGACACCCAGGCATAAAAGAGAAATTAAAAAATCTAGGTTTCTCCAACCACTACACCAAAAAGGGGCTTCTACATAAGCCACAGATATATAAAAAAGTATGCTTTTGTCATAGTTTAATTGAATTAATGTACTATCTCCGTTTAACAATTCCCTCAAGCAAACAAATTTTCCAGTCCCATTGCTGTCCTTTTAAAAGAGGTTTATAACAAAAATTTATCAGAATTTCGAGATATTCACGTGAACAATACTAGCCCTATAGGAGCAAGTAAAAAGGACCCTTATATGTTCTTTACGGGAGTGGTATCTTAAACTATTGTTGTATTGATGTCGTTGTACGTCTGCAAACAGTATACTTGGGAACACTAAAATAGAGTCTTAGCTCTTACCTTTGCACATGCAGCATCCGGGCAAATTATATGATGATACGTGATATTGATGTAGTCCGTGTTAGAGCATATTGTCAATGATCTTTCGTCGAGGGCATTTAAATCATTCCCATGTTTTTTTATTACCTTGTCTAATAACTTCGGGTCCTGAAATAAAATGAAAAGAATATGTATTTTTTTTTTTTGAAATTGCCGTTTGCGCAAATGTGTATACATCTTAGGCAGACACAATCGTACGTGTACCTATATATAAGCAAATTATAAAATGCGTAAGGGAATTCAAATTAATAAAAATGTATTAGCTCTTTCCGATGTTTTTGTTCGAAGTAAATTATGTACCTATTTACCTTGCAAGTCAGCATCTGCAAATAGAAAAACAGTTTTCCAATTTATAAAAATATATGTACCTATCTTATTTTCACATTAACATAAATATTAGTTCTTTGAGTATCATTCAAAATTTTGCTGCAGTTCCTTTGAGAACAACCCCATGCTTGTGGCCTTCATACATATGTACCTATATGTGAGTATCCTTCAATATTACACATGAAATGACGAAGTAAAAGGGCACAGAAATAGTTGTCTGTCTTCTAAACCAATTGACTTCAAAAAGTTAGCAGAAGATGTACTAGAATAATTATACAATAGTACGAGTATGCAGATTGACCGCCTGCAATTTAATCCTTTCTTCTATAACAGAACCCATGGATACATCGCCCATTTAAAATTCTTTGGCTGCCTGTAAATGTGTAGTAGTATTCATTTGCATATGTACCAGGTTTTCTTTGGTATTGCAATTTCTTTTGTTTGTCGGAAAGAGAAGAGAAAGACTAGTAGCAAACTTCTACTTGATATGAGTACGAGATGAAACGATTTTTAAGGAAAATGAGTTTGAGCTAGAAACTTGGGACGAGCATTAAATCAGGTCAAAGCATATTTGTGAGGCAAATATTTAAAAAGTATTTTTTATTTTTTTGAATGTCTATTTACATGCGATTCAACTTTAATGTTTACCGAGTGAAAATAAGAAAAAATGTTCCTTCACTTTTTACGTTGAGTGGAGGTCAAACTTTGAGTGTAAATAGAATACAGTTCATCCTTTAAATGGATTCTGTAACCAACCGGGGTGGAAATTATTTTAGAAAATTGTGACCCTCATTTACACACCATGAAACCCAATCCTTTGAAAAGCATACTATCATAAGCGCATAAATATCATGTGAAATAATGATATGCATTTGCTGAAAGTAGGAAATTTATATATAAAAAAAAATTAAATTACATATGAAGGAAAGCAATACATATTGAATGTCCCAAATTCTATTCGAAACTGAATAAATTGACAATCTTAAGTTCACACACTTTCCTCTCTGCCATTTCCATTGAAGAAGAGGAATAAGGAGGTTAATGATATGGAAGATTTTTTTCTCCCTTGAACTCCCGCGATACAGAAAAATGTTTTGAATTCGAGGCTAAATGCTTTGTCTTACAAAAACATTATTTTTTCATAAATTAAAAGCAAACATGAGTGCTTCTGGGAAGACACGCAAAAGCAAGAACAACATAATTATTCTGAAGCTTGTTGAATGGTTTCTCACAGCTGATATGCAAGACTAAAATTGGGTTTGTGCTTCAATGGGAAAGGAGTCGCACTCACTTTAAGTTTTTGCGCTCTAGGCTGGTCGCTTTATTCTTAATAAGCAAAGTGGCAAGGTTTTACATCTTGGAGAGATTACATCAACTAATCGGTTATTATAATAAAAAAGACTATAAGCCAGGCTTATGGATCCACATATAATGGAGGTTACAAATCAATTTCAATTCAATACATTTTTTATTCAATTTAAGAATTCAAAATAACATTAATACAATAAAAGTAGCATAGTGAAATAGAACAAAATAGAGATCATTCTATGTATAACTGTTAGCAGTTACAGTTGAATGACCCTCAATAATTTGAAATACAATAATAAAAAGTTATAATGTGGGGTATATCAGTAAGTAGGTTTAAACATATGAGTAAGGATTTAACAAGACAAATTGATAAAGTACATAAGACAAAAATGTGAAAATAATTGGATCTAAATAATTGGATCTAAATTAATCAATGTGAGCACATTCTAATGAAAATAACCAATCCTTTACTTTTTTTAAAAAATAATTTACTCGTAAAATTCGGAATTGTTCTGATAGAAACAGGTAATTTGTTGAACGAGTTTGGTACAGTTATGGTATAGAAATGAGTATATTTGGAACTGTGTGCAAATGGAACATTAACTAAAGCCATATTATTTACTCTCAAACTATAAATTCTAGAAAGTCTATTGGGAGTGTTACCGCTTCGTTTATAGAACTCTCTTAGAACTTTAAAAAAATAGAGGTATCTCAGAGAAGAATCCTCAATTCTTAAAATAGCGGCAATTACTAGCGAAGCGATTCCCGAGTGCATTTGAGCTGTCACTAGAGAATCAAAGCTGTTCGCGTAAACTCGTCCCCAATTTGTAATGCCATATTGCAGCTTTGAGTTAGCTAGACCATAAATAAGCCATAGTTAGAACTTTTTTAGAATAATGTGGTTTTAAGAGATACATCTTACGTGTCACAGGCATCATATATGATTTTAATGTTTCAATGTGATTTTTCCAGTTTAAACTAAAATCAAGATATTTATATTTGTTTACCAAGATATTTATTGGTGTCTTACCAAGATATTTATATTTGTTTACAGCTTCGATTTTAAAGCAACTTGTCTTACATTACTTAATGTTACTGTTGAAATTATTTTGCCGTAAATATGCAGAGGAAAATTAAATCTTCACTATCATGAGAATGAAAAAATAAATTGTAGTCGACTAAGACATTGCCAGATGAACATCAATTTAGTTTTCTCACTAATTATTAATTTATGAAATGTAAAACTACAATCTCAATTTTTGCAAATCTTCTTCTATCTTGGTAATGCACTCAAACGAAGAATTTCCTTGGTACACGAAGGCTACATCAGCAGAGAATGCAGTGGAGATACCATTGAAATTTTGTTTAAAAAGAGAGTTGATGCATATCAGAAATAAAAGTGGACCGAGGACAGAACCTTGTGGGACTCCATTATCTAGAGTACGAAATCGACTGAAGGATCCATTTATGCAGACTCTTTGAAACCAATTGTATACAGTACCCCTGAAACCAGCGTTATATAGCTTGCTTAGAAGCAAATCGTGGTCGACCATGTCAAATGCTTTAGTCATGTCTATGAAGAGAGTCATTGAGGGATTGCAACGATCAATTCCTTCATATAAGTGGGTGCATACTCTAAGGATAGCATCTTCTGTTGATTTGCCAAATCTAAAACTAAATTGGTTGATTGCAAAAAAGAGATTATTTTCCAAAAAAGAAACAATCCGACACTTAAGCAATTTCTGAAAAAGTTTGGAGAAAGTTGAAAGTAGGGAAATGGGTCTATAATCACCTACGTTTTACGACTACCTTTTTTAAAAAGGGGAATAACTTCTGCACATTTCAGAGACTAAGAACACTTATATTAAGTGAATGGCTCTATACATCAACTACATAAAATACAACTTTCTTTAAAACAAAGTTGGATATACCATCGTTGGTACACGATCTTTTATTTTCCAAAGATTGTATTAGCTTAATAATTTCTACCGGTGTAATAGAGTCGAAAACAAAACTATTAGCCTGCGCGCTGTCTTCAAAAAGATCTGACGCTATGTTACAATGGCAAGTGTTACACGGCTTAATGGAGGGTTTTAACTTTCCAGCGATTTCAACAAAATAGTCATTGAATTGATTTACATTATCGTTTGGGTCAGAAATGCAAATACCATTCATCTCTAAATTACACGTTTCTACAGATTTGCTATCCTTTCCAAAAATGCTTTTCTTTTTACTTAATAATTTCAAAATTTCGTCAGTCATCCATGGTTTAATAAATCTTTTAGTACTAATACCCTTCGGAGTAGCAAAAGTGCAGACATCAATGTTTTTCTTTAAATGGTTAAGAATATCTCAAAAGCAACGGATGAATTTGACTCTGAATAAACAGGTTCCCAAAATTCATATTTAAGACATTCATTCAAGATACTACAGTTAATGCTAAGCTTACTGCTGGGGTGACGGTTTGGACGCTTAGGGTCAACAGACATATCACAATTGAGAATAACCATATGATGGTCTGAAAAATTAAGATCCAAAACATCACTACTGAAAGCAATTTTGATTTTGATGTGAACTCTGGTAAAAAAATATGGTCAATATAAGTTTTAGTAGAGTTGGTTACACGAGTAGGTATGTCAATATGGCTCTGGAGATCATAGAAGCCAATTAAAATAAATAATTATCATTATCCTTTTCAGAGACCTTCAAGAGATCAATATTTATGTCTCTCAGAATAATTAAATTTTTAGCTCTAATGGAACTCAAGATTTTTTCCAACTCGTCAATAAAATTTTTTTTACTAAATTCGTGTAGTATATAAACACACAGTATTGTATAAAGTTAATTCTCAAATTTAAACATATGTAGTTCAACAGCATCAGCACAACAAATATCAATCACAGTACAATTATACTCATATCCATTTTTGACATAGACAGCTACACCTCCAGACGCTAGGAATTGTTACATTTACCAAAAATTGTATAACCCGGAATATTATAAAAACATAATTCATTCTCGTAAATCCAAGTTTGGTAACAATGCATTCAAATTTTTGCTAAGACTACGAATGTTTTGAAGCAAAGAAAATGTTTGAACAAAATTATCAGAATAACTAGGAAAATCGTGTACATATGGAGTTAAGGGAGATACAAAATTATTTAATTGTAAAAAACTCATAACAACAATTGTATGAATCCAATATTTTGCAGAGGGTTCATACCCAGTTTTTTTTAAATTTGTAAAATTTGTAAACCAAATTGTCAAATGTATAACATCTTGCCTAACAGAGTATTTCATTAAAATTAAAATTTACATTCTGGAAGACCGATTAATGTATAGACAGATAGGAAAGACGTCCAATGAGTTCTTTCACAAACAAATTTAAATTTGAACGACTTCATCATCATGATTCCTTCATATTAAATGGAAAATTTATTTATTTATTCGAAAAAATCCGTTAAGAATTACAAAATTTCGATTAACAATTTTTCAAAATATGGAACACTATGTCTGTGTTTGTGCCGTGGCTCAGTAGTTAGCACGTCGAACTATACTGATCTAACTAACTGATCGTCGAACTATACTGTGGTTTGAATACAAGAAAAAAAGATCGTCAAGTATGAGTCAGGCGTCGCGCAGTTAGTGTTCTGTTCCGTACCATTATTTTAACTGCACCTATCCTAATTCTGCTTCATCGGTAATTTGGAGAAAAATAAAAAAGCTACGATTGTTTAAAAGTGTCAGGTTAAAACAAACGTTTTTAGTTCCATGTCTCCATGTTTGCCTGGCTGTTTGTTCTCACACGACTCGCTCAAGAACCAGTAAGAAATGTTGATGATAAGTTGTCAATATCGGATGGAACGTGTGTAACATGTCGGGACGGGGTTTCAAATATCTTTATATTATCTTCATTAGCCGTCTATCTCAAGAAATTCTGAACGGATTTTGATCAAATTTGGCTGGTATAGTAGTTTACACTAGAAACAAATCAAAATCTTCGAATCATCCGTAACCACTTGAGGAATTTTAGTAAAATTTGAGTTGTGACTTAAGTCAGACAAGTACTCGTTTTACATATTTATCCCATAATCATCTCGTTATTTTAAATATTCTTAAATTTTTTCAAATTTTTCATATTAATTCTTTTCGAATTTGAGGGGGAAGGTGACATACGAGTACCTTTAGCTATAATTTTGGAGTTTTTTGTGCACAAAACTTTAACCAAAAAAACAAATTTTCATTTCATGTCATGATAAAAAATGTCAAATGTAAAAAATATTTTTTATCATTTGAGTCGCTCACTATTTTCGGTTCGCATTTTTTTCGGTGTAGTGGTTGCAGAAACTTAGATTTTGTTCGGTTCTCTTTTATGTACAGTATGGGCACAGTTCGGACCACAAGTTAATCACATTTCGCGACAATTTCATCTTTAGGTCAAGTGGTCGAAAGTTATAGACACAGCGCTGAATACTTTAGAAGTGTACCGTTTTCTCATTTTGGTACGGAACACTAAAAATACCAAAAAACAAGGCCTGTTAGCGTCATTTTCAAAAGAATTGAGCTCAAAATTTAAATTTTTAAATATTTAAAAAAAAACTTGTATGCCTCACGAGTCTTAGATGAGTGGTTAATGACGCCAAGGAGCACAAACCTGGGCTAGCCACTAAGCGATTATCATTCACATTACAATAATCGTTTATGTGTGTCACACAAGTGATTGGCATAATAACACAGCAAAGAGCCACAGAAAGCGTCTGTAATAGAATGAAAAAGTTCTCTGGGAATGAAGGGAAAATATCTCAAGAGCTCTAGCAGACCTATGAAATCATTAATAACACATTGTGTTTGTAAGTTATTAATATTCGCAAAACATAAAAATCTCTTACTTCTTATAGGGAGAAAAAAAAAAAAAAAAAAAAAAAAAACGAACAACAAATCGATATCAACTTTAAGAATGTATTCCGTTGAAGCACCTTGCAAAGGGTCAGTTTTATCAACGAAGTATGTAATACTCGTAAGCTTGTCTGCAAAGATCATTTCCTTTGCTCTTCATCAAGTTTACTACAATTGCAAAAGTTATTTGATTATTGTTAATTAAATTGAATTCCTTTCTGTTGTTCACAACCTTATTCTGCTGTTTTTGACATCAACCAGATTTATTAGCACTGTGGCAGCAATGAGAAGGGTGGGTCGGAAGAATTCCAATAAGAAGACTAATGCCGGAGTTACGTCGATGTAACATTATATTTCGTTAAGGTCGGCAGGAATCCTCCCCTACTTTTGTAGTCATTAAAGAAGTAACAAAATACCCAATTAAAAGGTTACCCACAGCCACTTATGATTGCAATCAGTAGATAAGTTATAAATCTTAGCCAAACGCTAAAGTTTCAGGGTAGTTTCGAAAAAATTTGATATTGGTATAAAATTCTCGTTAAACCTCTTATCCTAACTAGCCTGAGAAATAATTGTCTTAGATATCGATTTTCTTCACAATAGCCAAGAACATTATAAAAAAAAACATGTTCTTGAGCAATGGATGGGCGAATTACAGGTGTTTGCTTCTTATTCCTAAAGCATGGCTTGAGAAAAATATCTCCTTTTTTTTTTTAAACAAAATAAAATTCTATGCATTTGCTGCGTCTTTTTAATACTCTTAAGGGATAATTTCTAATTGTCAGTCTAAGAGGACTAAATAAATACTCTAGCACGTATAATTCAAAGGATACGATAAAAGCTAGCCGTACTACTCAGGAAAAGGCAAATAGATTTGTACTCGTATTTATGTTTACTCAAAAAAGTCAATTAGGGATGTACTCACCTTCGGCGTCCCTCCCGCTCTTATATCACTAACTTGACACAGTTCTATTACGTCACCTTCCTAGGGAAGAAATAGAGCAATTCAATGATTAGGATTGGATTAATCTGTTAAACTGTTACTTTTGTTTCACTCTTCCAATACAAGAAGAATCCATACTCGTCCACTTTAAACATAGCATCCTTTTCAAAATCGGTTGTATCCTTATCTTCGAACCAACGATCGAATACTAAACCAGTTGTTAGTTCCTCAGGAACTGGAATAATCCAGTCGAACTCATACTTCTTCGTCATGTTGTTATGGACTTAGGTACTTGTGTGGATATCTTGAATGCTATTTTGACGATCGGAAGTGAATTGAATTCACGCAGTCCCTCAAAAAGAGTTCCAGCGATGAATTTCTATAGAAACTATATTTGGCAAGTATTTTGGCGTTGTTTACGGTACACAAACGGTGGAAATGTCCTTCTGGTTACTATAAAAATTGCTTAGCTATGGAATGCATTAAATACTGAATGTTGAGGTTGATTTCTGAAAAGAACACACAATGAACAATTAGAAAATAATTGAAACATAAAGAAAGACTGCGAACACTAAATTCAATTTATGCCACAATAGAATTGTTTGGTGACACTTTATTTTGTCAATATAACAATTAATTTAGATACAAAAGGGGCGTTTAATAGTTTACAACATAAAGACTAGCAGATATTTTTCGATTGTATGTACTTCGAGGTGTAGTTGAATGAACTTAAATGGGCAAATAACAGAAGCAGTTTGCCCTTTATTTCTAGCTTTCAAAACGTTCATATTCGTCGAGTTTATCGCACACATTCAGTGGCAAAAACATTATGATACAAATTGAGTATCATTTTAAAAAAATTAATGGAACAAATTGTATTTAAAACTTCAATTAGCTACATTTTAGTAAAGGAGCGTGATTCTTTAGAAATTACATATTTGTTTTTTTGTTATATACGTTGACAATAAAAAAAATTAAATAGAAAATATTTGAGGTAATTATTTTTACATTCAGGACAATCTTACTTCATACTCAGTTGTACGTAATCAGCAAAATTCTACATAAGAATTTGAAATTCATTTGTGGTGTTGACAATAAAAAAAATTAAATGGGAAATATTTTAGGTAATTATTTTTACATTCAGGACATTCTAAAAAATCGACTTTTAAAGAGAACTGCATCTTACTTCATACTCAGTTGTACGTAATCAGTGAAATTCTACATAAGAATTTGAAATTCATTTGTGGTGTTCAAAAGCGTTTAACAAAAGATAATTATCGATATGGCGTCTAAAGGTGCTGAAACTTCAGTTGAGTTGAGAGAACTCATAATATCTCATTCTGAAAGTGGTAAAACTGTGCGGGAAATAGCAAGTATACAAGTACAGACTATCAAAATAGGCTAAAACCAAGTGCACGAAAATTTTTTACCGATTCCGTTGAACGCTGAATTGTTAGTAAAGTGAAACAAACCCCCCCTATCTGTGCTCCAAAGCTTGCTGTAGAGGTCGAGAATTATTTGGCAAACAAAATCAACCCAGAAACTACAAGAATTGTATTACGGAAGTATGAACTTCATGGTAGAGTGGCGAGGAGAAAGCCTCTTGTTAGCAAGATCAATCGAAAAAAGAGGCAAGAATTTGCAAAATAATATGGTGACAAAGACTTTTTGTTCTAGGAGCAGGTTTTATTCACTGACGAAAGCAAATACAATGTTTTCCGATCAAATGAAGCACTAAGAGAACAAAATTTGCGACGAACAGTGAAGCACGGTGGAGGTTCTATGATGGTTTGGGTGCTATGTCGGCTACAGGCCCTGGAAACCTTCACATAATTGAAGGTATAATGGACCAAACTGTATACCTCAATATCTTGCAGTCCAATGTAAAAGACAGTGCTCGCAAATTGGGAATAAAAAGTAATTTTTACCCCAATTTTAATCCCAAGCATAAGGCCTATAATGTAAGAAATTGGCTTCTTGAAATGACGTCTTAGAAACACCGCCTCAGTCTCCCGATTTAAATGCAATTGAGTATTTATGGATCTATTTAGAAGAAAAGTTTAAAAAAAAACATTCCATATCTAATCGAAATGACCTTAAAACGGCATTGGTCAAAGAATGGAGCAATAATGAACCTCCCCTTTGCCGAAAACTAGTTGAATCTATGCCAAGTCGTTTAGCAGCAGTTAAAAACAGAAAGGTTTACCCACCAAGTATTAGTTTACAAGACAATTTTGTTCATTTATTATTTTCATTGAATTTGAGATTGTGTTCCATTATTACTTTCAGGCTATTTTTTCTTCTTACAATAAAATTGTTTGTTTTTTATGATTGAAGTATCAACTTGAATTCATGTGTTTATTTATTCTATATGTTAACTAATAAAGCTTTAAAAAAAACAATTTCAGAATTTTATTCTAGTACATTTGTGAATTACAAATGCTTCTATTTCCTTTCCTTTTGTTTAATGTGTTCCATTTTAACTTTGAGTTACTGTAGCTGCAATATTTTAAAGTGTGCTTAGCAATTGGGCAAACGAACTCCCAACTACTCAAAACCGGAACGGATCATAATATCCTATGCTGTATGTTTTGACCAAACCCCAAAAAGAGGGCCTGACATTACAAATTTTGGGCTTAGATGCAATAATAATCTTGGTACCTCAGTACTATGTGGTCAACTTTTAAGAGATTTTATAAGAAAGACATTTTTAGGAAGCGGGCGCCGCCGTGGCTCTTTCGTTAAGTATAAAGCGGAAAACTCCGGTGCGATTCACAGACAAGTTTCTTCTACGGTCTCTCTTCTCGCGAACATCTGTTAAACAGGATAAAACTGTCATCAACAAGCTGCTCAATTATGCCCTTCGGAAGTGGCAATAAAATGTAGGTCCCTTCCATTCATGTTAAATAATATAAGACGCACAGAATGAACCGGGGCTCGTGTTTTTTTTTACCACTTTGGCATATTCACGGATTTTGATATTATCCTTAAAATAAAGCTCATTCCTATCACTAAATAGCTTTGGAATAGCAAAATATTGCTTAATAAGTGCGCATTAAAGTCGTGATGTTCTGATTTGCAAATGCATTTTTTTGAGCCTGTTTATGGACGAATCTAAGAAAGGTCGGATACCAGAGGGATTGGTCAGATCGACATAACTTTCAATTTTGGAATGGACTAAACACCTTATTTACTTGATACAACTTATGTCACTTTTACCTTCCGACTAAATCGACTCCAGAAAGAGATAAGAACGCAAAAATGCCAAACGTGTACACCACGTTAAAATGAAATGAGCATCTGCCCACATTTAAGATTCTAGTTACAGAGGTTCGTGAATCGTCAGGTACAAGGCTTCAAAAAACAATTGTTTCTGGACTGACTGACTGACTCACTCACTCACTCACTTACTTATCATCAAAACCTATATGGAACCTTGCAAGTTTAGTTTAGTTAGGTAGTTATATATGACTTTTATTTTCATTATAAATTGATTACATTTTTCACGAAATATACTAAGCCTACTGTGGTTTGGCATATGGCCGTCTACCAGACTGACAATAATTTATATAAATATGTACATAAATATTTATTTTTGCTTTAAAATAGATACAGTTAAGCCTTAAAAAACTTCTTCAACTATACATTTTCTGTAACGAAGTTTATTTACGCAGTAGTTGTAAAGTAAATCCCAGCTACGATCTTTATTTAAAATTTGAATTGCTTCATCCATTTCTAAGATATACGAATTGAAGAATCTGACTCGAATGTCTTGTAAGATTGGGCATATTGTAAGGAAGTGAAAAATATCCTCTCGTATCTTCATATTACAAAGATTGCATAGGATAGGTAGTTCTGGACGGTGTGGAATGAAATTTAGATTCAGTAGCACTCCTCTAATTTTAAAAATCATATTTATCTTCTCTATTGAATTGCAGTTTAGGAAGTACGTTTTTTCCGCTAGATGGTATTTCAGCTTACTGTATATTCTAAACTGGGAGGTCTGTGCATCAATTACAAATCGATCATACATGCTTCGACCTACTTTTCCCAGTAAGATGTTGAGTTGCGCTTTTAGAGATTCATGCAGCTCATCGGGTGTTATGCGTATGCTCACTCCACAATCTGATGCAAGACGCTCCCATTCTTGAATGAAACTAGCTCTATTTCTTATTACACTATTGAGTACAATTTTTGGTAGCCTATCATCACTCATCGCCATAACTTTTACTATGTAGTCAAAATGTAGTCTCAACGTTTCCAAAAACATAGGTAGTGCACCAGTCCCTAAATGCAGCATATAATTAGGCGTATTACTTGGTAAACGGAATATTCGCATCAAGAAATACCGAATAAACTTCTCGACTTCAATAAAGGAACAGTATCCCCACACTTGAGCTCCATATAAAAGAACCGAAACTGCAGTTGAACGGAAGAGTTTTTGCTTCGAGCTATGAGTTACATACTTATTATTGATGCAGTGACCCCATACCGAAGAGATTACTCGTTTGGCTTCGGATAACTTGAATCCTAGATGCTTCTTCATATTTAAGTTCGAAGACACCAAAATTCCTAGGTATTTGTACTCACCAACAATTTCTACCATTTTTCGTGTTCGGTTCGTGTTCGGTCATTCCAGACTAGTTTTGGAAGAAGTTCTAATTGCCTTACATTCCTTTAATTTGCAGATCTCGATACTAAACAATTAACTTCGAGTGACAAATGATCCGAGAAAGTCTCATTCAAAGTATTGCCTTCGCTAGCTACAACTTTTTCCCATCTTTCAGCTCGAATGCCATTACGGTACAAGTGTTCATCTTTTGAGGCTATCCACGAATCAAGCCATTTTTTGATGTCTTCATATGAGCGGAACTGCTGATCAGCCAGACCATGTGCCATCGAACGTAACAAGTAATAATCGGATGGCGCAATATCTGGGGAATATGGCGGGTGGGATAGGACTTCCCATTTGAGCGTTTTCAGGTAGGTTTTAACGGGTTTGGCAACGTGAGGCCGAGCGTTGTCATGCTGTAGAATCACTTTTTAGTGCCTCTGCTCGTATTGTGGCCGTTTCTCGCGCAGTGCTCGGCCCAATCGCATCAATTGAAGTCGATACCGTTCCCCACTGATGGTTTCGTTGGGTTTCAACAGTTCATAATAAATGACACCAAATACACAGCATAATCTTCGTAGCGTGAATATTCGGCCGAGCCGACGACGTAGAGGCATGACCGGGCAGTCTCCATGACTTTCTTTTTTTTGGGTTGCTGTAATGAATCCATTTTTCATCACCCGTCAAGATGCGATGAAGAAAACCCTTCCTTTTTTGCCGCTGGAACAGTTGTTCACAGGCGAAAAAACGACGCTCAACGTCCCTTGGCTTCAAATCATAAGGAACCCAAGTTCCTTGTTTTTGAATCATTCCAAACGCATGCATTCGCTTGGAAATAGCTTGACGGGTAACTCCTAATGCTGAAGCAAGCTGTTCTTGCGTTTGACACGGATCCTCATCGAGCAATGCCTCCAACTCAGCGTCTTCGAGGGATTTTGGCCTTCCTTCACGCGGACGGTCGTCAATATCGAAATCACCATCTTTGAAGCGACGGAACCAATCACGGCACGTTGTTTCACTTAGAGCAGCATCTCCGTAAACTTTTTGGAGTTCTCGATGCGCTTCAACCGCCGTTTTCCTCGAATGAAAGAAGAAAATCAATACTTCCCGCAAATGACGATTATTTGGCACAAAATCAGACATTTTCACACAACTAAAAGTATATGACGCCAAAACAAAATCACTAATGTGTCAAAACAGTTTGCTTACCATATATCTAAGCTCGGTTCATGACGTTTTGGATATGTCAAAATCGACCGGCACTTACTGTTGGAGCCATCTATTGAGAACTTTGAAACCAGCTACGTTGTAACTTAAAATACACAATTTAATATTATTTACATTCTGGTAGACCTTCGCGACTCATGCCTCGTGTTAACACCTACTTGAGTGACCACCCAAATGGATTTGGTTGTAAAATGTTGTGCTTGTAAAATGTCTCGAAATGGGTTTTTGATCCACATTTTTCGCCGCATTCCAACCCTTCCGGAAAATCCCAAGCAAAAATTTTATCTGCGACGTGCAATTTAGCATCTCTTAAGACGTTTTCACCTGGGGGTTTTTCCCGCGTATGACTTTCATGATTTGTACCAGTTTCGCCCTTTTTTGTCGCACAATCAATTGTAGATCTTTGTGGATTCTTATTTTGGTTCCTTTCAGTTTTGTGGCTCTACGTAGTATGTTCCAAGCATATTCACGCGACTTCATTTCCACAATTATCGTAGAAAAGTGTGCAACTCTACCCTGGACGCTGTACGCAGACTCCACAATGTTGGATGTTTCGTTCCCCATCAATCCGGCGCATATGAATTTTGCCTTTTCCTTTGTGTCAGTAAGTGTACCGCAACGTTGGACTCAGTGTTTTTCTTCATGAGCTTATCCAACTGGGTCTCGAGTAATGAGTAATTTATTTCACTTCTCTAGCTAAACGACCCTTTCCGAAATCTCGTCGTGACGAACCTCGGCACATAAAAACTGGAAGTCGGACTTTGATGGTAGTTCCCGTACTAGTTCTTTATTTTTCTCATCGAGCAATTTTTCAGTGTTTTAACGCTGATGTCAGTAATTTTATCCATTTCGACTCTGTTTCTATTATCACTGAGACGTGAGCAGCGCTTTTCGTTCCTATGATGTTCTGGGGGAATTTCTGATACACCTCTTTTGTTCATTTAGCGCGGTTAGTCTTGCGGAGGATTTTGTTTTTTTTGTACGCGTCTTAAAAGCTTTGACTTACTCTGAGTAACCACTTTAATTGAAGAGGGAGTTTCTTATGTTGCACTTTTTCCAATTGTTTCTTAATATTTGCACTAATTTTGTAGGAGCTCTTTTTTACATGTTTTCTCTTTGGAGATGACAGGTGTCAGTCACAATAGAGGTATAAACAAAGGATAAAATGATAAAATTGTACTTTTCAACATAAAAACAGGTAAAGTTCACTAGTACAAAAATTAACGAAAAGGAGTGAGATTTAAAATTGTGCCAAGTCCAACTTGTTGCAATCATATTCTAAATAATTTGTCACCTGTTCTAAGTCTATTTATGTGAGCAAAAAGACTTAAGGGAGAGTTGATATGATGCTTTCCGAATTTATGTACTAGAATTTATGTACTAGAGAACTTGGCCCAATTTTTTCGTTCGTGTTTTTGGTCAGGTAGACTTTAGGTATTTGATTATTCCTCTGTGTTACTAACTATGTGTTCAAATTAATATACCCTATGGGATAGGTTATAAAATGTAATTAATTAGGCTTTCTGTTATCTCTTGATAAATATTAGTTGAAGATATGACTTTCGGCTTGCTTGCCACGAGATTCTTGATCTAATGAAGGAAACAAGAATTGCAAGCAGATATGAACATAGAATCTTATCGGGGAGATTTATTTGTAATGTTTTATTTCGGTTGTTTGCAAAAGTTAAAGCAAACGAATGAAACAAATTTTATTATAATACAAAAAAAAAAAACTCAAGTCGAAAACTTTTACCAATTTTATTAAGAGAGAATTAAGAAATATTCATTATTTTTTGGCGTGACTTTCAAACTGAGAATAAGGGTGAAATTGATAGTCGCAACTAAGCATCCAAACTATTAATTTCGAAAGTAATACTTTCAGCTGTCTAAGCATAGTTCTAATACTTTTGTAGAAAATAAAGGAGACTGAAATCGGAGCTATGTACGAGTATGTTCTGTCAGATCGAATATTTTTTTTTATTTTAGACAGTTGAAAGTCATGAAAAATCAAGACCAAGACCGAAATAATGTCATTTTCCATTGGGTACTTCAGATATTGCTCTCAAATTTCAGATTTTTTCTACTATCAATCTCGCCCTAAGGCTATGGACATACATACATATGAAGAAAGCGCGTTTTGAAATTCTTTGCCGTTTCTTTATGAACACTTTAAAAGGTCGTAGTAGCAATGATTTGGTGTGTTGTTGTTTATGAATGAAAACAAGAACTAGCGCGCGTTAGTAAACGCTTCAAATGCTCAAATATTCGGACCCTAAGGAACAAAAGGAAATACTGAAAAAACAAGGCGGTGACTAAATGACGAGTGATAGTAGGGTTCACTTGAGTATTTGCTGACAGATTTGATTGACGAAGAGTCGTAGCGAAAACGTCAGTTGCAATAACACTTCTTTCAAACGAGCATACAAAAAGAATGTTACCTTTCTTTCCTACATTTTACAGTGAAAAAATGACAAATAAGCTACAACAGCCTCTAAAAGGGTATATTAACTCTTTCCTGGCGTTATCACCACGAATCGTGTAAAATCTATTAATTTAAACCATGCCATCCGTCGATCCCGATACCTCGCATCGAATTAATTCATTTTCCTCTTAATGAATTTATAATTGGGAAAACACTTTGCATGTAAGATCCTCAAGGAATTGAAAATTATTACATCTATCACGGTGAGCACTTAAAAGTCAATTGTGGAAACATCAAACAAGCTTAAAAAGTCTTTATCAAGCTTCGTCATATATGTATATAATAATGCGAACATTTTTTTTTTTTTTAAAGCAGAATTATTAACTCAAGACACGCAAAGTAATGTCGTAGGTGAATGTAGGTGATGCGTTTTAACAGCAATGTTGATATTTTGTCCGATTTGTGTTTGACTACCAATGGGATAACTCAAGGATAACTTCTCTTTGAAGTACAAGTTCTAGCCAAAAATAAATTCCAAGGAATACGTGCATACATACATATTTACATATGTACATAAGTGTTATGAACTATCGTAAGACCAGTAACGAACTAAGCTAATAAATCTAAAAAGCATAATTTTCTTGACGCAAATTCAATCCACTGATTGTAGTCATTAAATGCAGAAAAAACAAGCATAAATCCATTTTGTTGCTCTCTTCTTTTGCACACATGAGGCTTTGAAAAACATAAACAAATGGATGTATTCGATATACAATCTAGAAAAATATTCTTTTATTGAATAGTTGAAAAGCTCTGCGCGCTGTTAGACAAATTATCACTGTGTATACGCAATTTTTTTGTCAGCACTCCTAACATCGTATATCCTTCATCATTTATTTACTTCATTTTCACTTTGGTGTTCGCTCGTTCAAGGACTTTTCTCATGCTGTTTGAATTTGTCTGACTTATCATTTAGAAGTATTAGCTTATTTCAGTACCTACTACTGTTACGGGGGGATGCAGGAGAGCGACGTAGAGTGCTGAAGTGAGCCACTCAACTCGAAACACACACAAATAGTATTTGCCAGTGAAATTAACCGGAAAAGATATGTTACGCAAATCCTACGACAAGGACGGGGGGTGACAAGCGCTCTGCCGTAATTAATTTACTTTATATTAATTACGTTCAATTACATGCATTTTAGTCGAAAAAAAAACAAGCAAAGAGTAGGATGCCTTTTTAGCATGAAAAAATAAACCAAAATTAAGAAAAAAAAAGAAGAGATGTTAACTTATTTTTAGCATAATTTTAAAAAGAAAGAGAGTGCGGAACAAAAGGTAGTGTTGTAAAGAGGTAAAACAACAATTTTCTTCTACTTTACACAAAATGCTTTAAAAATCCTAATAGTCTTACCTTCTCCGTCCATACTTTCAAGTTACATACTTGTGTATCTTGGCAAAAACATACCCACTCTACCGCCGCAGGCGCTTTTACAGTACTTCTAAGTGCACATTCACTACGTGGGGATGCCTTTACACGGAATTGTTGCTTTCATATTAGTTTTACTTGGCTGCATCCAGTTAGAATGCACAAATTTAAGTGTGTCACTTTGAAAGCGCTGCTGATGCAGCTCAAGTTTCTCATTCTCCTTTAACAAGGCTCTCAAATGTGTGTTGAGTTACAAGGTTGTCGTAAAAATTGATGTTTCGTTAGATGAATATGATGATGACCTCGCATAACTGTGTGGCTTTTTATTGACAATTTGTTCCTATTCGGCAATTAAATTGGTGAAGTGATTGGTTTTGAAAGAGTTTCATACGTACATATACGTACTTTAATAAGAGTGAGTTTCTAGTATCAATACCTTTGGTAATGTCTAAGTGATAAAAGTATTTTTTTTTTTTTGATACTTACTCGATTATCTTAAGTGGGCGCCGTGGCTCAGTGATTAAGTGCGCGATCACAGAGTGAGAGATTCAAGGTTCGAATCCAAGAAAACACAAAATAAAAAAATAAGTTTTCGCACGGTTCCACCTCTCGCGAACGTTTGCCAAACATCCGAGAGTAAAACTGTCATGAGAAGCTTTTCTCAATCGGAAAAATTGCCCTTCGGAAACGGCATAAAACTGTAGGTCCCAACCATTCGTGAGGCGTACAGCACGAGTGGCAGCGACAAGCTAGGCCAGGCCCTGCATTGGGCTGTTAGCGCCAAAATATTATTATTATTAAAAGCGATTAATCAAATGAAAAGAATGATGTTTTCTTTACATTTGAGATTCACTCATTTAAGAAAGGTTAGTGTGACTGATTTGTTGTTGCCGGAGATTCTAACCCACAGTTTCGGGGGCAAGAATCATTGGCACAGCTTCTGGCGATGTCAAAAGTCATATTTGACTATTTTGTAAACCAAAATGTCCAGGAGCATTAGATATGGTTTAAAATGACTCGACATATATGTCGCGTTTCTTTGTAACCTTAGATATATAAAGTTTATTTAAGTTTCGCAAAAAAAAAAAAATATTACCTATTTTGTATTTTGAAATTTGACATTACTGAATTAGTCGCGAATTGGAGTTCAAATAAAATGTGTGTTTTTACCATCAACCTGTTTTTCTCTTGATAAATTAATCATTCAATGATTTCACATTGAACAGAATTTAAAACTAATGATATTAAATTACACTCTTTAATTGTCTACCAACATTCCTGAGCGAAACAACTTATTGTGCCATCTATTGCCCGATAATCGAAATGTGCTCTTATTGCCATACCAACTTTTTCTGAACTGAGGATCAATTTCACAAAGAAACACGGCTATAGTCATTTTGGAAATTTTTGACTGGGCTTGGTATAGTTTCGGTGTGCTATAATTCCGCACACCGAAACTATACTAAATTTTTTCCATATATTTTTTTTTTTATTTTGCTGTTTTATTATATCGCAGTCAATTTTTTCAGAACTTTAGCTGACAAACACTTAATTGGCGTTTTCTTACTTCGACGTTTATTTATTTTAGTAGAGCGTTGTTTTGCCTTGTATTCATTTTGCAACTAGAATGGAAGGAAATGTTCAGATGGTCGTTAAAAAGTAGTGTTAGAAAAACGGTATATCAAGAAAGATAGGAAAGTTCTTGCGCAAAAATATTAAATGAAAACATTACAATTTTTCTATTAAATACAGATACATGTCTATTCTCGTACCTACTTGCTTCTTATATACAATTTTTCAAAACATTTATTAGGATTATGGAATTACTTATATAAATCTTCACATTATATTGGTTTGTTTGTGTTTCTTTTATGAAGGATTAATTCTATCACAATACTATATATACAGTAACGGACATAGAAATCCGGACAGGTAAAAAAATTCTTTAACTTCAATTATCTTGAGAACTAGCATGTAGTTTTTTATGAATTTGCATAAAAAGACTTTGGTGACGTGATTCTAGTTCACTTTGTAATAATTCATTGAAAAAAGAAGTAGTTTGAGTGAAAGTCGAAATAATTTTATTAATATAGAAAAAAAGAAAAAAAGAAAATGAGTGAAAAAACAAAAGTCGGAATAAAGACTTTAAAAAATGAAAAATTAAATGTTCGTGAAAAGTGGGATTCAGCAAGTCGTCAGTGGCTGAATTCATCAAAAAATTCGAGGCAACGGGCTCATCGCCGAAGAAAGACCACCAGCGCTGAACATCGGCTTTTAAAACGAATAAGTCTGCGTGATCGATTCAAAACTGCTGAAGATTTAAGGACAGACTTTGTAGAGGCTGAAGGCTTCAAGAAGCTGGCATGAACGCAAGAAGACCTGCCAAAAAAACATATCTAAATAAACGAATGCGCCTAAAACGTCTCCAGTGGGCCAAAGATCATGAAAACTGGACCATAACGGATTGGAAAAATGTGATCTTCTCAGATGAGTCCAAGTTCAACATATTCAACTCTGACGTACGCGAGGCGAAGAACTGGGGAATGATTCAATGATGAGTGCATTACAACAACCGTGGAACAAGGAGGCTCAAGGATGTTTGTGGGATGTTTTTCCTATTACGGCGTTGGACTGCTGGCTCTAATAAATGGAACGGTGAACGCAGAAAAATATAAAAAAATATTGGAAGACAATCTGCTACCATCTTTAGAAGAACACTTATAATACTCAGATAAGCTGATTTTCCATTTTTTTGTCCATCCCCAAAATATTAGCAAAACGTTCGTAAATTTTATTATTGTAAATGCATTTTTTCATTCCAGGTCAAAAATGTTCTAACCGAGAATTGTATTGCAACTGGAAACAGTCCTGACCTGTACCCGATTGAAAACCTTTGGTCCATAATTAAGGCTCAGGTAGCGAAGAAGAACCCACGGACAATAACCGAGTTGGACAAATTCATTGAAAAAGTGTGGTATGAGGAAACGCACTGGATACTTTACACAGCCTGATTACATCAATGCCCGACCGGGTAAAAACCGTAATAAAAAAAAGGAGGGACTACAAAGTATTAACATCTTCAGTTCTCGGAAGTTTGAGAATCCTGTTTCTGTAATAAAAATCATAAACTCGAATAGCAATAAAAGCTATCATTATGCTTACACATTTACTCACTTATTTTTTTCAATGAAACTTAAAACAATTTGAAAATGTTTGTATTAAAGCCCTTTTTTCGGAAATTGTTTTTTTTCTTTTCCGTATCTGAAATGTATTTCAACAAATTAACGTCGGTAAAGATGGGTCTTGATTATCTTTAAAACCTTCAAAATTATTCTACTAAAATTAGTTTTTTCACTATGTCCGGATTTCTATGTCCGTTACTGTATGTATGACTATACAACTCACACAAATTCTTTCCATTTCTTGTTTGTTATTTTAATGAATATTTTCTCATTTGAATATAATTTTCAATTTTTGAAAAAAAAAAAACAAGTCCGATTTTTGAATGACATTCAAACTACTATCGATTTATGTTATTCGGTATTGTATCATCTCGTTTTTTTTAAAGTATTTTGACTTGCATTCTATTACAATGCAAGTCAAAAATTAAAAAAAAAAAAAAAAAAAAAACAAATAATACAATGCCGAATAACATAAAGCGAAATAATGTTATGCCAAATAAAATAAAGCGAAACCATTTCAATTCTTTGGCATTTCTTCAGCCAAAGATATGAAATCGAATCAACAAGAAGCTAACTAATCGATGTGCTAATAAAAAATTGCGAAGTGATATATGTACGTATGTACATATATGCGAAATATTTTTTTGCGAAAAAAGAAAATTTTTAAAACGGAAATTGCCATCTAACATAATGCAAAATGTTTGAATGCGAAATAACAAAATACAAGAAAAAAGACAGCGAGATTACCATATCCCGAAATTCCACGCACAAAACACGATCTGGCAAAAACAAAGCAAAGTTTTTGTCTGAGATTTTATTTGCCTGTACACAGTTCGAGCAAAATCGAAAGCAAAATTTATGTCTCAGCTAAAGTCTCGACAAACATTTTGTCAGCATTTTATTGCCCGGGACAATAAAATTGAAGCAATTGATGTGTGCAATCATTTTGACAATAGAAACTGAAATTAAATTAAATGGAAAAGAATATCTAAATAAAAAATGTTTTCTAAAGATTCTCGCCAAAGATTCTACAAAATAATTTTGCCTGATTTTTTTTTGTAATTTAAAAACCTGCACAAATTGTGTTTTGGTAGAACAGCGTATTAAGCTGAATAAGGTAAAAACGCATTTTTAGGAATAAAACAGAGAGCAGCTGACAAAACGTAATTAATAACGAATATTTGTTCATAGGATTGCTGCTACTCGTATTGCTCTTTTTTAAGAGGACTAATGTCCTCTGATATGCAATTTTAAAAATTTCGAATGTCAAATAATAGTTAAAAGAAGAATTGTAATAAAAATTTATTTAAAATTAAAGAAGAGTTTACACTTGCTCCAGTACAACTTCACACAAAAATATAATTTAACTCAGTATTCGCTTTCTCGAACAAAGTGAAAAACGATATTGTAGTCATTTTCATTGGAAGGCATTGATTCTGTTGGGGCGAGAGTATTGCTAGCGTTTAAAACGCTGTGTTCTAAAAGGTCGTAAACCTTAGCCCTAAAATATGTATTTTCTAATAAAGGATTATGGTTTTACCATAATTATATCTGGATCAACTTCAATCCCCAATTGGTTGAAATAATAGGGTTCCTGCCATAAAACAAAAAATTGAAGTTGAATAGTTATCCTCCAACACACGATAATTCCTTCTCGCGATGTCTATTATTATTATTAATTATGTTAATTATTAGGAGAGGAACAAAATAACAATTGCAAGAACAAAGAAAGCTACATTTTTACACGCTTTTAGCCTATATTAGTATCTCAGATTTCTGGAGAGTAACGGAATTCTTTAAGACTAATGTTTTTAAATATCTCGTTCTATACTCGTTAAAAAACAAAAAACAAATGTGAAAACATGCAAATAATCTTTTCTAAGATAAAAAAAACTCAGGAAAAACAAAATCTTTTCTTACAAAAGACATCAGCCCTTCAAACAATGTGATAACATAATTCATTAATTCGTACGTAACAACTTGCGTACAGCTTAGTTCCTCAGGAATATGATATTGCAATTTTCAGTTCCTTTCCTCCATTATAAATCGGTTGAGTTATATGCCATACATACTCGTATCTGCCTCACAAATGCGCCGCAGTTAGAGAAAGTGAAGGATTGGTTTATTAGCTTTTTGGTTTCATTGTTATTTATATAAAATGTATCTAATAATGCTTTCAAAATTGTTAATATATTTCTACTTGTTTATATTACTACAGTATAAAGTAACTTGTATCTGAAATACACGTCAATTAATTACTTTACTTTAGATGGCGCTACTGTCCGCGGTGGGCCTCAACCAACAAGAGTCTTCAGTTTTACACCCGAACTTGATTGAGGTTTATTTCCACTTTTGTGTGCCTTCTTAGGTGAGGTTTTCCTTTAATTCTGGGACCGTAAGACTTTCCGGGCCGGAGCGCTGATGTCCATTTGCTCAACATTTCCTAGCCATCTTAGGTGTTGAATTCGAACCCTTCTGACAAAGTCCATTTTTGTCCATTCCCCGTCGATAAAGAAGGGACCAAAAATCACTCGAAGAATTTTTCTTTCAAAACAACGACGACGTAAAGCTGGACTGGGATGATGAGGGTCTTATATAAAGTCACCTTAGTTATTCGTGAGAGGGCTTTGATATTCTTAGCTTGATCTCTGAGCTGGTGTCATTATTTGAATTTACAGCGGAGCCTAGGTAGACAAAGTCAATATTGTACCTATCTATTGTGGCACTGTTTACATAATAGTAATTTTAGGGCGTTTACATAATATGGCAGATATGATCTCATACGTTATGTTGAGGAGACTAATACCTCTGTAGTTGGCACAATTCAGAGGATCGGGCAAACGAAGCTGAGGTTCCATTCATCGGGACTACTTTCATCCGACCATACCTTACAGATGGGTTGATGTATGCTCCGTACCAAATCATCCCAGCTGATTTAAATAGCTCGACAGTTAGACCGTCCGATCCACTTTGCTTTGATGTCGTAAGCTCCTCTCGTCACCCTATGTAGCATCGCTTCAGAAGCCTCTTGCGTTTATGGGTGCTCTTGACGGCACTCTTTATCAAACCAGGGGTTTCTTGGTGGTTAATGGCTTGCTGACAATGATGTCATTTCCCACCTACGCTTAACGTTGGCGGCATTGTACTTTTTAAAAGGTTCAGGGACACTCGATCTGCGAAGTCTCTGGCAGTCTCGCGATTATAGCTGTCGGATGTTTTTCTCCCAGTGCTTCTTTGGTGTCATGGTATTGGTGATATCCACATACGTACCGTGGCAGCAGCAAGGTAGTCATCCGAGCCAATGTTATTTGCTCGGAAGGTGGGAACATTAAAAATACTAGATGAGTACCTTGCATTAATCGTGACGTGGTCAATTTGGTTGACAGTTAATTGATCTGGAGGTCGCGAGGTGACCTTAAATAGAGTTGCGGGAATAATGTGCTAGCGACAGTGATATTTTGCGCCACCGAAAAGTCGATTAGCCTTAGTCTGTTTTCGGAGGTGTTGTCGTGTAAGTTATAGTTTCCAACGGTGTTTGCGAAGATGCCCTCCTTTCCAATTTTCGAGTTAAAATAGCAAATTTCTGTGTTTGCGTGTATTGATGGCTGAGAACTCAGGGTGGACATTCGTGCCTTGGTTTGTCTTTTTCTCTTTCTTAAATATCGCCCGGATATCTGGCTCTGTTGACCAATCAGAATTGCGGACAATCCAGTCAACGGTGGACCAGACGTCCTTACTTGGCAACAAAGCAGTAAAATAATACGAACTTAGTACAAGTGAACAAATATTGATTGTCTACAGCTATAACTTAGAATTATTTGAAAACTCTTAAATCGAAGAACAAAGTGGGTACGCTGCAGATCAATGATTTTGCCAGTTCTTTTATACTTTGTTGGACGACAAGCAATAAAGTAAAGCAGATACTACATTCTGGACTATGCGCAACCGGAGGAAAAGTTATAACAGCGAACTCTGAGTGATAATAAAATGTGAGGTATAGTCTGAAAAGCTATGGCCCGACGACAAAAAAACCAAACTCAGCCCGCAGGCTCTAGGCGACATAAAAAACCCATTTTAAGGACCAAAAGATCTCGTAAGCTACGTGAGGCTTAGAAGTTGTGGGTTTACATGAAGATGCGTTCCATTAAGTAAGTAGTGGGTGAAAGCTAAATCAATAAATAGGTTAATTTCACTGTTCACAAGCAAAACGTTAAACCCATTTTTACATTAAGAAGGATCTGCTATGACGATAAAAAAATATCCAACAACCAAAGTTAAAACAGTAGAATTTAATTTGCTCATTAACGCTTACAGCAGTTACGACTAAAATAATTATTTCATTTTTAAAACCTCTCCTCGCAAACCACAAATTTTTTAGAATTTTGCTTTGAAAAAAAGAAAATATTTTGTTCAGGACCTCATTTTAAAAGAATGACGTTCAGTTAAGAGAAAGCGAATAAATTGCCTCAGACCAACGCAAGAAGATTAAAAACACTTTACATCCGTTTTTACTCTTGATTTAATTTCTGAGCAAAGTAAATCGAATTAATTAAGTGGATGTAATAAAAGTAGAAAAATTCATTGATGTCATTTCATAACAAAACAAAAAATGCTATTAATATCATGATGTGACTCTTGCTCTTGTCTTTTATTTTGGAGTGTTAAGCTTTCAATATTGCAGTCAACCGTTGCCGCTAATGGGTATAGTGAACTACTTTTACTTTCATCTTGATTGATCAGGTGTGTGTGCGTTAAAAGGTCGATAATTGAGTGGATGCTGCTTTTTTGTGTACCAACAAAGAGCGGGATTACAATAATGGGGGATTGAATGGTATTTGCGGAAATTTTAATTCAAAGCCTCTAGCATGTAAAAAGGATCTAATGGAACAATTTAAGGGGTGAAATAGGCGAAATGGAAAAGTGCTCATATTTGCATGGGTTTGAAAAGTATGTATGTGTAGAGAAAAAATTACTAGATACTTTTGGGGGGTAAGAGATTGGTGGATGATCCGATTATACCAGGATAAAAGTGAGAGCCGAGAGTTCAGTTATTCGAGCGGGTTTTATCATAGAATTGTGTAACATGTAAGTAATCGTTCAATGTTTAAAATTGGAATTCCAACAGTGGACATAACAAATGTACATATCTAAACAAAAAGATTAATAATTATTGAAAATTTAGTTGCCGTAAATAATTTGGTACAAGGAAATCGAAACAAAATCACAACAGCTGAAAAAATATCTCCGGAAATAAAATGCTTATTATATCTAATAGACATAATGTTGTAATCGTCTCACGGGAAAGTACAGAAAAATAAAATGAGTAAGCTAATAAAAAAAACTATGGTTAAATACAAAAACTATAAGAAAATGTTATCGCTTCCTTCACCATGAAGGTAAGCTTGTGAGGGTGGCGCTGATTCAATAACGAACCGAGTCAGGCTATACGTCATCAAAACAAAAAAAGAGAAAATTCCAGCGACATTTGTGAGAATTTTTTAATGTGTTTTTTGTACCAATAAAACAAACACATTGCTTCACAACATTCATTGCTACGAAAAAGAAACCCAGGTTGAACAGAATTATTTTTATCCCCATTCAACTATTCTCTTCCGCTATTCCTATCTCTCTTCTTGGCAAAGAATGTAAACATATGAAACATCATCTGTGGTCCATAAAATATGTACTAAAAGAAAGTCAACTTTACTCGCATAATAAAATGAATTATAATTTCTTCCGCCTACATATCGGTGGGACTGTTTTTGAAAAATAAATTCAAATGCAGTTTGTTTTTGAAATAGTTAACAAAGAAGATATTAAACACTACCTATCTACACGTGCACCTTTGTCGAATTTAATTTAATTCAACTACTCCCTAGTTTATCCAGATCATTAAAGCGTCTGTTTCATTAACTAATCTTTTGCTGTTGATTTTATTTTCGTTCGAAATCAGTTTGTTTAGTATTTTTTTACCCACATAATTAGCTGAAAATTAACTGCTAAACGATTTACGTTAAAAATTCATTAAAAACCCCTTCTCTCAGCTAATTCAGAAAGAATTATTTTTTTTTTTTACATACTTACATTTTCATTTAATATTATTTATGAGGTTTATAACTCCATTTACGAGTTGATTAACTTGTCGATATAGAATATATTTTCCTCTGTTCTTTCAGTTGTTTTTCCTTATCAGGTGTTTTACAATTTTGTCTTTTTTTTCTTTTTGTTTTTTTTTTTTTTTTTTTTGTAAAAAGCGCATTTAATTAACACGCTTGTTTAGATATATAAAAAAAAATCCTCTAACGAGCAGAAAATATCAAGCGTAATAGCCAAGTTAACAAATCAAAAAAAAAAAAAAAACGAACACTTAACTGGATAGATGCTGCTAGAGAGCTCATGTTTTGTTCTGTTGTCTTAAATTTACTTGTCTGCTTTGAAGTTTAATGAGCTCATGAACACAAAATGTCATTAAAATGCTGGGCAAAAGGTACCTAAATAACAACAACAATCACACCGGTTAACAAAAACACCAATCGATATAAATAAAGCAGCGAATGGAAAATAAAAACAAAAAGAAAATCTAGACGTTCAAATTGGCATCGAATGGCAATAAGCCAATTCGACCGAAGTGCGTGCATAAAACCTGGAGGTAGGTGGAACAACAAGTTTGCTACTCGAAAACATTTTATTGCTGAAGCTTTTCAGAAAATATTTGGGCAGATTTTGATAAATTTGCGCCTTTCAAATGGGCAAATGGGATGTAGAACAGATGGTGGTCTTTTCGTGCAGGTGATTCGTTTGTATGCTACCACTGAATAAATAAATAAATTGAAATAGCAAAACCGATCGGTTAGATCTATAAGTGAATTTCTATTTTAAGCAATAATGAGGACTTTCTAAACAAATCTGGATATGGTTCACTCCATAAGTGAGTGTTTATGGTTCCATTTAAATACGTTTGGAATGACTATGATTAAGTGTATAAAGGCCAGAAATGTACGACGATAGTGTAATAATAATTTGAAATATAAATATTTGTAATTTATTGCGGCTGCTGTTAAAGTTTTTAGAGGAGAATACAAACACTAACTGTGAGTTTCTAATAGACTGTCTGGTTTATTTCCTGCCGACTTACATGACTCATCAACTATGAACGTTAATAGTATTTGTGCCATTTAAAATGATGTAGGCGATAATAATTATTCTTAGGTAAGTACATTGTTCGATTATTCTTCCAAACATAGATAAATCGCTTCGAGATTGCTTAGACAATAGAAAAACTCTAACAAAACCGCGCAGTATTAAACACTTTTAAGAGCAATTTCTCTCTCTCCTCCCTCCTGTGTTTAATACTTTCGTATAACCCTCGGGCGGAAAACGTAAAACGTGCTTGACGTAGATATAGTCATTCAGTGAAATTCGTACTTTACTCACGGAATTTTTTTATTATAACAATAAAGAAAACACATACATAAACATGCTGCTACTTTTCAAATATTTAGATAATATAAGTTCGCGAATAACTTACTAAAGCAGCCGGTCAGGCAAAGAAAACGTTTTCCAATAGGTTTTGCATATGACACCGATGATGATGATGCATACATGAGAGCACAGCAGTTGATATTGAAAATTTATATTCATTGCACGTTTGCTATGTTGCACGATGTTGAATAATACTCGTACTTGTAGTCACACATTGCTTAAAGTTTTGAATTTAAAATATACAATCAAAAAACAATTCCATTTCGAAAATAGGATTATAATAGAGGTTGTTTAACACACTTGATTTCATTTACCGTACATGTACATCGCGTTCCTATTTGGTGAAATTATGTAATTTAAATTTAGAACTTTCGAAAAGCCCCCATGATAATTAAGTTAAGGGTACAGCATATGTTAAAACCCAATTAAGTTAACGATATACGGATATTTTAATGCATCAATTTTATTTTAATAGTAATTCGATTGAGGGGTTTTATTGCAAAACTTTTAATGAGTGACAACCAATGAATGGAAAATAAATGTGAAATTGTCACAAAATTCAGATGATTCGTTTCGAGTTGAAAACATATTCACAGACTTAATTTTATTTATATACGAGTACGTATGGCATTTTCTTGATTTAATATTAAACGATTTAAGTATTTTATCTTCACTACTGTGCATTTCAGTATCATTTCCAGTATCTGCACTTGTTAGTACGTATGTATGTTCAAATAAACATTATAAAAACAAATATAACTAATTAGTAGGTACATATCAATGGGGTATACGAGTATTGATGTGAACTTTGAGCATAACATGTGCGTTGAAAATAAAGTTAATAACAGCATTAACTATTGTTTTAACCACTCCTGTTGACAGTTACGCAGTGGGTGGTAAGAGGGATATGCTTTCACCGAAGGGTTGTTTTAAGCGATTGCGATTTGAAGTCAAACATAGAATGAACTACAAAAGGCAAAACCTCACCGAACAACAAAGCCAACGAAACACGTGTTATAGATTTTAAAAATGCATTAAGATATAGTTTTAAGTTATGACCTATAAAATCATTGGAATTCAGATTATGCACTTCTAAAAATAAATTCCTCTTAACCATTCCGTTTTTGTTCAATTTATAATTTTAGACTTGAAATTTGTTAGTTTGGTCCAATAATTATTTAAATTATGGTGTCTTTTTTCGAATTTTCAATAAATCGAGTTATTATTAAAGAACGTTTCTCTCTTAAAGGTCATCACATTAAAAGAATTTACTGGATTGCAATGAGTTGATATTTCGAAGGTAGTTGAGAAGAGTTTTAAAGTATGTATGTAATAACAAATGCAAATTGATGAATGACACTTTTTTCGTTCTCTAAGGATTCTCTATTTGTCACCCATCTGACCAGCCAATCAACAGGAACGAATATTTCACAATTTACAATCATAGGATTTTCGTTTCAGCGTCTGCCACAACGAAAATCGCTGTGCGCTAAATACCACCCCAAAAGTCACTTAGCAAATGTCACTTCCAATCAAATTAAAAATACCGACTTCTTTAGGAAATCTCCATTAAATCGACAACACCAAATGATGAACCCATAGACAACGAGTTCACACTCAACGAACCGGCAAATCAAACACAACAAGCAAACATTATAGCTTCTTGTGCTTGCCACTGACAGGACGAAAGGATGGCCACAGAAATCATTCGATTTCTACTCTGGCAAATGCCAAAATAGAGACGAATGTGTCCCTCCTAGTTTAACCTATACTATCAATTCGGTCGAATTCAAACAGGAAGTATTAAAATCTATTACACAAGACCAACAATAATAAAGAGGGAAAAAAGAATGTTAGGTTGTGTTGTCACCTAGGAGTGCAGTGGGGTACCTAATCGATATTACGAGTAACTTTTGGAGTGGAAGAGCTCTAATCCTCATCCCGATATGAAAATACGTAGAAGTCTATAAATATCGTCTAACGGATACCAGCCACAAAAGAACTGTACAATTTTTTAGCTCCAGCTACATTGAAGTATATAGTGTTACCGATAAATGACGGTGTGTTGTGTACTTGAATTGCCTTTAAATTTAATGAATGTTTGTAATAAGTGTGCTGCATTCTCAGAGGACATTTTTCAGTGCAGAACTTGGCAAAAAATTATGGAATTCATGTCGATAGACATTATTTTATGGAGCGAAACTGAGAAGCAGATGAGGCAAATGCTTTCGGACTTAGATATGGCATCTAGAAAGCAAATATAATGCCAAACCGAATATTTAATTATCCTGTGTCTTCGATGTTCAAATTGAAGTGTTCATTAATAATATACATAGGCGTACTCGTATTTGAAGAAATTATTGTTTTTTTCACAAAGCCCATCAAATATTGGAGTATTCAACTCGCATTGGAGTTATTACAGTGCTACAGTATTTTAAAACAAACAAATTCTATAAGGATATTTTCCTGTGAATACATCATGCGCCCTATACATAGACTCTCATTGAACAACACCTAATATGATTGAGAGTGACCCAGGGATTGTATACGCAATGAAGAAATACGAAATAAAGGGCGCGACTGGGTCGCACGTACTTGCTTATTCATAATGTGCCGCTTGTTCGTAAATAAAATAAGATATTTTCACTTTTAACAAAACAACTTCAAAATTAATAGAATATTATTAGCATCAAACATGAATAATTTTCACATTAAAACAACTACTATACGGGTAGTGTAGAGTCTGCTGCGAGTAAAGCCACCAGCCCCAAAAAGGACATGAACTACTTTGATTTATAAAGAGTACTCGCATAGCGGGCGGCTGCCCGAAAACGACATTCCGTAGAGTCTGAGGAGATAAATTGGTTAATTCATAGTTTATTTTTTTTTTTTTTTTAAGTGGATACATTTTTGCTAGAGTTTTAAATATGTCCCTTTCAAATTTCGGAAAAAGCAATAAGAATGCATTAAAAAGCTATACCACTTTGTTAAATATAAATACAGGTACAGCATTTTTTGAACAATAGGACTTCAAGAATGTGTATGAGAATTCCTAAAATTGACAAACTTCTGGGTAATTGAATTACGTGGCGCGCATCGTTCAAAAATGGAAAAATAGCGGTTATGTATGTATTTACAACGTTAAAGCATGGTAGTGCACTGTCAAGTACTCCAGAGACTTGTGCACTACTACCTTATTTACACGAAGCAACTTAGGGCATTTGTGTCACATATCCAAGTCTTTCGATAAGTGAAAAAAAAAATTTTAAAATGCATTGGAATAATTTGAACATGGCATGTTTTTTTCTCGTTTTCGTGACTGATGCCTTGCAGGATGTTTGTACTAGATAACTTGGCCTATTTTTTACGTTCACGTTTTTGATGAGATGTGATTTTCTCGAAACATCTTTTTACTTGCTCTTATAAAGAGCAAGTATGTATTGGTTTCTTGAAAAAATTCGATATCGAGATTTTGATCAATCTGGATAGTACTATAATAGAGAAACTAAAAAAATGGGTCTCGGAATTCTGTCCATCTGGACAAACTTTATATCTGATGTCTGTGCCTTCACAATCGGAATTTCATTCTAACCTCAAAATTAAATGATATCTACTTAAGACTAATTTTGAAAAAAATTTAATATTCTCCAAAGCTAAATTTCATCTAAATACTTATGAGGAAAATTATTCAAGTATGTTGTATACCCTTTCCCATATCTTACCCCCACTCCATTCGATTTTGATAATTTTCAAGTAGGACTACTGGAACAATATGTAACAAAAAACGTTTGTTAGACGTCACCCTTATAAGTAAGACCATGGTCTTCTATTTTTCTGCGGATTAACGAAAAAGCAAAATTAGTATACAGTTAAAACTATGGCACATAACACTAACAGCGCGGGGCCCTCCTATGCTCCTATAAAGAGCAAGTATGTATGTATGTATTGGTTTCTTGAAAAAATTCGATATCGAAATTTCTGATCAATATTGATATTACTATAATAGAGAAACTAAAAAAAACGGGTCTCGCAATTCTGTACATCTGGAGAACCTTTATATCTGATGTCTGTGGAGTCACAATTTGAGGCGAAATCTGAATTTCATTCTAACCTCAAAATTAAATGATACCTAAGACTAATTTTGAAAAAAATGTAATATTCTCCAAAGTTAAATTTCATCTAAATACTTATGAGGGAAATAATTCGAGTATGTTGTAAACCCTTTCTCGTATCTTACCCCCACTCCATTCTATATTGATAATTTTCAAGTAGGACTACTGGAACAATATGGAACAAAAAACGTTTGTTAGACGTCACCCTTATACATAAGTAAGACCATGGTCTTCTATTTTTCTGCGGATTAAGGAAAAAGCTAAATTAGTATACAGTTAAAACTATGGCAAGTAACACTAACCGCGCGAGGCCCAACTCGCACATGACGAATTTAATTATTAAAGTTACCGAAAAGTTTCTAAAATTTAAATTAATTTTTCGAAGGCCACACATTTTTGAATGTGTTTTATATCAGAATAGCAAAATAGCTGGTATCATGAGTACTGTTTGCAGCCATTTTTTTTTGTGGTATACGAAATTGTTTATACTTTATTACCAAGATTGATTTCTTTTTTATAAATCTTTTTTTTATAAATATGTACGTGACCACGAATAAGGACAAGACCACGAATAAAGACAAGAGAAATCGCTTCAAGAGTCATTCGGAAGACGTTAGAAGAGGCCTAGGTATATCCAACATCCTTTGTCAAAAATTGCACTCAAATGATGCAATGCTATTCCAAATGGTAAATGTATAGCTCCCTATCCATACCGCGGTGCAATGAAGGGGGTTAAGTTACAACAGTTGAAACTTGTGCTTTGTACAGATCACTCGTTCCTGACTTTTTAAAACAGTTCGTGATTTTGTGACAACAACGAGTACCAAATCAAACAAGGTTAGCTTAATTTTTATTGAATCAAACTTATTCAGTGTACGAGTGTATTGAGTTGGAAATAAATGATTTAAAAATATTTTATATGTATTAACTATATGCTTTTTGTGTTGCTTGGATTAAGTCGCAAAGTTTTAGGAGGAGATTGATGGTCACAACTAAGTTTAAGTGCAAAGTATTGCTTTCGAAAGTAAAAAAAATTGTTTTGAAATTTTGAGAAATCGTAAGGTGTGTCACCTTTCAAAAACTACGGGAAAACTATTTTGATTTTGCTACATGTCGGTTTTCGAAAAATGTATACAACTGTGAGTAATAGAAAAAATGGCATCTACCGTCCGCCATAATGTTTTTTTTCGAACAGCCAAAGTAAAATATGCATACACAATTCCAATCACACATGCAACACGTGAAACACATACAAATTGGTTTGGCTTGGTCGTAGCTGATTAAAACAATCAAACTATAAAACAAATTGAAAACGGTGTATATAATAACTGTGACAAAAAGCAGTATAATACTACCTACTTGTTTAATATCTAGTAATATAATTACTGTAATTACTCCGGCACTCTCTACGCATGAAGCACTTTCCGTCCGTCTTTTTACTTGCACCTGCAAGACAAGTATTGGTTTTCTGAAAATTGTCGGTCTCGAGATTTTGATTAATCGATCAAACTTCATATCTGGGGTCTGTAGAGTCGTGGCGAAATTGGAATTTTCATTCTAACCCCAAAAGTAACGGTACCGAATGTGCTAAGGTACGAACTTGGTTTTACTCCCAAACCTCGGAAACTGTTGCAATAATGTATGTACAAATAGAAGTGCTTACTGGAAGAAATTTGCCCGATATTGGGATGAAAATATCACCGAGAACAGTCATGCTGAAGCCATCTCTTGTCAGCATTTCAAGAATATTGCATGTAACTGGAAGAGGCAAGAAAACGCAAAAAAAAAAAAACAATCACAAAGACCGATGTTGAGCTGAACCCTGAGCAGACTAATACGAATAGCGTTGAAGCTACATTGCTGAAAGCCCCTGAATATGGGGAAACACTCCTAGAGTAATTGCTAATGCTGTAATCACCATTCTATTGTGCACACTGCTCATAAGTAGCAGGCTGTGATGCAGATACGTAGTTACCTTCAATCGCTTCTATGATAAGGTAATGCGACTAGATTTTCCAGCTTTCAGAAGAAAAATTACACACACCGTTTGTAAACCTTAGGAACCTAGCCCAGCTTAAAACAGCATGCTAAAAATTTGTTTGAGCCACCGAACAACAATTTACTCTAACTTCTGCAGTGCTGGTTGTCTTTTTGCTACTGTAATATTTTTCTTTGTGGCAGCACTGTTTGTATTAATAATTGTGGATCGTCCCTGATTTCCCTGAGATGAGTACAGTCATTCTATCCCGGGGGGTTGGTTCTTTCTGCATTTATTCTTGTTTTATTTCTCATTTAGTTTAAAGATAATGATTTATTGAGCAGATATTTTATATTTCCATTGTACAATCTTACTAACGGTCTTCGCTTTATATGTACCTATACATAGTTAAATTGAGTTATGCATGTCAGCAATGTTGCTAGGCTAATTCCAAGTCGGCATTTTGTAAACCTGAAATAATAACTTATATATATTTGTTTGTATTCAAAAAGTCTCAATAAAGTCATTCATTCATCTGTATTTTTTATTTTATACAGTTAAATGTCATGGAAAATAGCGACTAAGATCGAACAAAGTATGTAAGTGTGTAAAAATGTGTACTCTGATGTAACAGTTTTTTTTTATTTTGGAGAGTAAATCGTACTTTATACAATCGCTCCTTATTAGACCGGTATAAGTTTCAATTATAAATCTGGCCCTTAGTTTATTTACATAGGTTTGAGAACGAGTTTTTAGTTTTATGTTAACGATAAAACTACTCCTTTGTACTAAAAGAACAAAACTTGCACATATTTGCACGGATTCTGTGATAGGGGTGTGTTCTCCAGCTCCACATATCTGCTTCAGGTAAAACGGTCAACATTGCGCGCAAAGTTTTTAAGTTAAGATAGGTAACAAACCCAAAAATGTAATAGAGGGAAATTAAATCTCTGGACGGGGCAATAGAAATGTTATAAAAATATAAACAAATGAAAAATTGAGAGAAGCTATAAAATTTAGATATATGTACATACATCAAAAGGTTATTTGAACGGCCTATATTCTTAAAGGAGGTTTTTCAATGAAGTGGATACATATGTACATATGTATACGAGTATTTTTTTTTTCGGATTTGCCTTAACTAGCCATTGCCGATATAATTTTATTGGGCTTCTTCAAAGTCATTTCGGCGCACACTGCCGAGTTCAAAAAGAGAACCTATTTCATAATAGTGTGTTCATTGCATAAACAAAAAAAAGCATTAATATTACAGTCTACAATGAGATAAGTGTGATAATTAAAGATAGAAACAACTTTTTTCAGGTGAATTAATGTGATTACAATTTTTTTTTCTTTTTTTGGGAATGTAATAAAGCCAAAGGTTAAAGGCACCGATGTGTTTACACAACAAATTGTAATTCGTAGGCAAAGGTGGAGATGTTTATTTTGATGATACGCATGATTTCTATTTGAGAAATACATACATATGTTACATATTTACTAGAAATGTTTTATTTTACCTGCTAATTAATAACTTCCTTAAGTTATCTGTATAATAGGGGTTTTTTAATCAACATCAATTTTTTTCGCTGAAATTCATCAATTTGCCTATCTTTGGGTCATATCAATCTGTCTAAAATTTGTCCAATATAATTCTTATCTACATCAAACACTACTACATTGTAAACAATATTTTTTTTTCGGTTTTCACGGGACGACAGTAAAAGGGTTGGCATTTAAATGAACATGATAAACAGAAAAAAATATATGCCCTGTATACCGGCGACGAAAAAGTTTTGGCTTTATCTTCTTTTTTTTTTTTTTTTGCTATTGGACAGAAATTTTCGAAGCCAAAATGGAAAGAAAAACGTGGAAAACATCTGGATGGGAAAGATAAACCATGTTTTTCATTATTTTGTCTTTTGTTGTGATTAGGGACAATGAAAATGGAAGCTATTCGCTTCAATGGTTAATTTTCCGATTATATAAAAATTGTACCTCGCTGTTAAAAGCTGCTGTTATGACTATAAACAAAAAGCGCGAAATTAAGTTCCACTTTATGATAAAAGGGTTTCAGTGTCGTAGTTAAAAATAATTAAAAAGTTACACACAACTGAACATTTACCATGAATTAGTCCTTTTTTTTAAATTATTTTTGCGCGGATCACAAAAAGGTGATAAACTTTTCTAATCTGGAACATTTTAGATATGTATGTCTTTTCACTCAGTTCTTAATCAGCGTTGAAATTTAAATGTGTTTTCACAAATTTTCTTAAAATTGATTATCACGGCAACTGATAAAATTAGTTGCCACCTCTGGGGCGCGTACCACAAATTTCAAATTTACCCCATGTACTTATGAAAACTGACATATGACAGATAGCCCAAAAGCAAAAATAACAACTAAAGTTTCAATGCATATTTGTAAACATTTAAAAAACGATTCGCCTTGGAAAACGAACACTACCTTCTTAAAGAAAGAGAGAGATTTGTACTCTCCATAGGTTTGCGAGCCACTACGAGAGATCTTGCGCACTGATTGTTGATATCCTAGTTCTTCCCAAGGAAAGTAGTGTTGTTGTTATTTTTTTTATTTTTTTTTTTTATTTTTTTGCTATAAGGAAATGCATTCATTATTCAAACCGTTCCCCAAAAATTTCGTAATACGTTAGAAAGGCGCCCATTTTATCCATTTAGGGGGTGGGAATAAGGGAAGCAGGTGAAGCGAAAGATGTAAAAACAAGATACATATGTAACATATCAGGTGTAGGTCTAGGCAAAAGATTGTCATGTATGTAATTTCTGTTTAATTACGCTACGTCCCGAAAACACGAAACCCACACCCACGCTGTATACACTGTACACACCTTGATTTATTTTGCACTTTGGGAATACTTTTTCACTGTTTCACTACTGTATGGCACTTGTATTTGGTTTACAAATCGTGTGAATGCATTTTTGATAAAATTGCTCTTTTAACTTTTCCTTTGCTTTCCTTTCGCACACGATATGTCAACTTCCCGACGAAAATTTGACTGACGTATAGATTAGAAAAATCTTCTGAACGGAAATGTGTTCCTCGGAACTAGTGGTGATGTATCCAATATTGCGATCCGTTTTTACTGGAAAATTTTTTTTTACTTTTACTATTGATAATAGATTATTTAATTCTATGAAAATGAATAAATAAAAACGCACAACTGAGGCAGAGGTGGTGGATAATGCCAACCGACCTCAGCTCTTGGGTATTATTCCGCTAGAACTTGCGCTACGTACGAACGACGATGATAAACTAAACAAATGGCAAAAGCTTCAGTACAGAGTGACTGTGAATGGATAGTAGTGAGCTGTTTGCTGACGAGCCTCGGTAAGGTTTCAAATGCGCGCGAGGGGGCTGTAATCGCATTTACACCACCACCCTCTCTCCCGCCAATGGAGGTTAGTGTAAGCAGTTGTGTACTAAGCTTTCTCCATGCCCATTGATTTTCTGTAACAAATGCAATAAGAGATTTTTTTCGGTTTTTTTTTTCTTTATTATTCGGATTTCATTAGAGGCAAGCTTTTTGGGTTGAGTGATTTTTGTATAGGAAGGAGAGACATGACATCTTGCTCCAGTTTCCTTTACATTACTCAACTGTTATATGGGTGTTAGTAGAGAGTCCGGGAAGATTTATTAGAAGATTCTCTCTTAAAACAGAATGCAATTTCGATGGCAATGAGTTATGCTAGATTGAGAGAGCACCACCGATTGATACAGTATGTGGCTATTCAATGGTATGTATTTTTTTCTTTCTAACTTTTTGATGTATCATAAGCATTAGAATGACTGGAGTATGTGTTTACTTGAACAGTCATGTGGAAATAAATTCCATTGTACTCACAACACAGAATTTAAAGCATACAGCTTTGAATTTAATTTTAAAATTTCATTTGCCTATAATTAGCCAGATTTAAATTTAATTTGATAATGAGTTATCTTCTCAGTATAAAGGTCGGTTCACATATGACGTAACAGCTCTGTATCTTGCATTACTGTGACGGTATCCTGCATATTTTTGCCTTTATCATAACGAAGAATGTATGCAGGTAATCTGTGGAAAGTGCATGTGTGTGAGATATTTCAATTCTTTTAAGAAAAAAATATTACAAGAGTTTATTCAAATGAGCGTTAATAGAAGAATAGTACAGTCTTATTAGCATCCATTAGCGATATAATTAATATTTTTACAACATCCTGGATTATTCCTGGTTTTTCGCAATTATCTCGAAAAAGGTTGATCTTTGACAGACAAAAAAAAAATCATTAAAGAGAACTGCTGGGTCGCACGTACTTGCACCTACATATGTAGGTTCATTTGTTCATTTGCAAATAACTCAAATTTGGAATTTAAGCCAAATTCATATGTACATGTGTAGATATGAATGTATATATACTCGTATGTAAATTTTTTTATAATTTTGACAATTTTCCAAAACTAAAACTGATGTTCAACAAAATCATTTGTATCATATTTAATAGATAACCAATTTCAAAAATCCGTTAGTAAACCAAATATTAAATTTAAGCCAAATCATTAGAGCAGTTTTCGAGAAAATCGATTATTTTCAGAAACGGGTATATTTATCTACAAAGGTCGAGTGGCGGATTATAGTGAATCTATATACAGTGTGCAGCAAAAGTCTAGATACCCCAACATGTCTTGTCTTTGCCATGCGATATTATGCTTACAAAAGTTCCAACAGATCTCCTTTTTTTATGTAATATATATTTATTTATACTTTATTAGGTGCAACAATAAAAATAAAAATATTTCATTCAGAAAAAAAAATAAAAATAAAAATGTTCCACAGCACATAAAATAGACACAGCAAAAGTGTAAAAGTGTTAGGTAATACCTTAATTTTACAGGAATTAGACTTACCTAATATTTTGTTGGGTACCCTTTAAGTCGCTTGACTTCTTTTAACCGGTTTGGCATAGAATGTGTTAACTTTTGAAGATATTCTTTGGAAATTTCTTGCCATTCTGCTAGAAGTAAAGTTTTTAACTGAGACTTTGATGTTATCACATGTTTTCGCAAGCGTTTGCCCAAATGATCCCAAAGGTGTTCAATTGGGTTGAGATCGGGGCTTTGTGGTGGTGTTACTAGTAACATGGGCAACATGTTTGGGGTCGTTGTCCTGTTGGAAATAAAAATCTTCGGAGATCCCCATTTTTTGTGCACTTTGAAGTAAATTTTCCTGCAAAATTTTCAAGTACACTTCTTTTGTCATGATTTCATCGATTATGACCAAGTTACCGACCCCCATAGTGGACATACAGCCCCACACCATAACACCACCACCCCCGTGCTTGACTGTTTTCCTTGTGTTTTTCGGATTAAATGCTTCATTTGGCTGCCTCCATACTTTCGAACGTCCATCTGAGCCAAAAATGTTAAACTTTGACTCGTCTGAAAAAATTACTTTGTCCCAGAAGTCAAAATCTTTATTTAAGTGCTCATCAGCAAAGTCTATCCTCTTCTTTTTGTTTACATCGCTGACAAAAGGTTTCTTTCTAGCAGTAAAGGATTTATATCCAGCTCGTTTTATGCACCTGCGTACTGTATCTGGCGATACAATTGTGTTTAATGAATCTTCTAGTGCTGTAGCAATTTTTGGTGCACTTTCGAAAGGATTTTTTCTAACAATGCCTTCGATCATTCGTTCATCTCTGGGTGTGAGAATCCGAGGGCGTCCAGATCTTGCTTGTTTTCAATTCCTTTTTCTGTTTTAAATCTTTTTATTACGTTTTGAATGGTTGGTTTAGTTCTCCCGATCATTTTTGTAATCTGGGAATAAGTTTTTCCATCTTCATGACATTTTATGGTGATTTTTTTTTCCTCCAAAGTTAACTCTTTTCTTTCCATTGTTAAAATCACACACTTTTTAATCACTAGTCTTATACTCACTACAATTTTAGTAAAACTGAACGGATTTCTTCTTGTTTGCATTAAGAATCTTCACAGCCTAACAGAAATTTCTTATCTCCATTAATGTACCGTTGTTCTTGGAAAACAAACACGCTTATTGTGTCTATTTTATGTGCTGTGGAACATTTTTATTTATATTTTTTTTTCTGAATGAAATATTTTTATTTTTATTGTTGCACCTAATAAAGTATAAATAAATATATATTATATAAAAAAAGGAGATCTGTTGGAACTTTTGTAAGCATAATATCGCATTGCAAAGACAAGACATGTTGGGGTATCTAGACTTTTGCTGCACACTGTATGTATGTAAATATGTTTATGACTTACAGTTAAAGTATGTACATATGTATATATGTTCATAGAAAACACTATAGGTAACTGAAACATTATAGGTGGGAGAAAAATATTATGTTCAGTGTTGCATCAGCAACTCTTTTGTACCTACAAATATTCGAGCGCCTTGGTAACTCTAATTACTATAGTTAACAAATAAATGGCGCAGCAACAAACTTGGATGGAAAAGATCTTTGCGTCCAAAAAAGAATTTATGGAAAATTTCTTAAAGAAGAATACTGCAGCTTCAACATCAATGTCGATTCCATCGTTTCGTCAGTTTAATTCGAATAAGGAAAGTTGGGAGAACTACCTTTTTCAGCTGCAACAACATTATACTGAGAATTCCGTGGTAGGCGATATAATCTATGGAGATCACATTTCCTGTCAGAGTGCGGTCCAGACATTAACGAGTTGCTCAGGAAGCTGTTTGAAAAGGAGAACAAAGTACACACACTTTTAAAGGACTTTCGGAAAAACTGACTAAGCACTTTTCAACAAAATTACATGTTTTGGCGTCGCGCTGTAAATTTCTCCACATGATGCCGTCCGTAGTGCAGCTATTGAACGGAAAAATTCCACACTGGAGGAGATTGAGGATATTGCCACGGCTTACGAGTTCACCCAACTTGCGACCGACATTTTAAAAGCCACTGAGAAGCACACTTTCTCAGCAGAGGTTAACTTGGTTCATCTCAGTCGTAAGCAAAATTGGACGAATGAGAACCAAGGAAGGACTTGTCAGTGTGGTACGTATACCACTATCGAAATGATTGTCGTCATCTGGAGTCAGTGTGTGATTTTTACAGTAAGAAAGGTCACATCAAGAGCGTATGTTTGTCAGCACAGCGATCGGAAGGTGGAATTCACTTTAGGAAGAAAAAACAACGATACAAGCGATCAAAATCACGAGGCAGGATAGGATGGCACCAAACCGCAGATAACCGAAGTAGGGAAGAAACTTGATGGCTATCGAGAGCTTAGTAAACCAAAGTTACACCCCACGACGCATACTCTTAAGGCGTACGGCAACGTGTCAGTGCCCATAAAAGGTGAAGCAGTGGTGAGAGTGCGTTGGCGTGACGAACGGCGACAGCTGTCATTACTGATAGTTGACAGTACCAGTGCTACTAACATCATGGGGCTAGATTGGTTTGCAGTTAAGTATCCAGAGGAGGAGAAAATCTTGCGGTTGTCGGATGGATCTTGGGATCAGCTCGCCATACAAGCACACGCCTTGGTGAAGAATATCAATCTGTTTTCAGTTCCGGACTTGGGTGTAGTAGACATTTCGTTGCCCATCTTACGTTGAAATCTGGCTGCCATCCGCGGTATTTTAGGTACCGGATGAAAATCTTCGACTTTGTGGTGATTTCAAGGTCACCATAAATCCTCAGTTGGAAATTGATAGACATCCTGTTCCTCGAATACAGGAGTTGTTTTGTCGACTTCAAGGTGGCTGGTTCTTTACGAAAGTGGACCTCTCCGATGCATATTTTCAGATCGCACTTGATGAGGAACAAAGCGTCTGTGTGTCATCAACACGGAGCTTGGTTGTTCCAATATCAGCGACTCGCTTTTGCAACAGCAGGTTCATCTGCAATTTTTCAACGCTACATGGAGCAATTGACGGCCAAACTGGATTTTTGTGTCACATATTTAGATGATATCATCGTGTCGGGTCGAAATAATGCTAAACACCTAAAAAATGACACTATACCAACGTTTTCAAGTTAATTTTCATAATGATTTGGCTCTTTCTCTAGCTACGGACGCCTCATGGCATGGCATTGGAGTGGTGATTTCCCATAAATACCCTGACGGCGTAGAAAAGCCAATCGCGTTTGCATCCAAAAAGCTTACTGAAGCTCAAAAGGGGTATAGCTGTCGATTATTTATGGTGTGAACAAATTTCACCAATATCTTTACGGTCGACAGTTCAAGTTAACTACGGACCATCAACCATTGGTCACCATATTCAGCCCCAATAAAAAACTACCTGTGATGACCATTCAACGGTTGGAGAGTTGGGCCATTACGCTAATGAGCTACGTTACAGATCTACGAAGTCGGATGAGAACGCAGATTGTTTATCTCGGTTGCCACATGGACCAGACGAGGCGTTCAACAATTCAGAGGCGGACACGGTTTATCTTTTGGGCAATGTTTTGGACAATTTTTCAGTAATCGCGGTAGATATCGCTGAAATAGTACAGAAGGTCATGTGGTATGTTCAGCACGGTTGACCAAATTCTCTTCCTCTTGCTGAAACCAAGTTACAGCCGTTTTTCATAGAAAGTTCTGTTTGTGTGTGCGTACTGATGTTCTTCTTTTTCAGAGTGAGAATTTCTGCAGAGTAGTAATTGCGAAGACATTGCAACAAAGAGTATAACAGATGATTCATCAGGGTCATTGGAGTATGACGAGTATGAAGCAGATTTCTAGGCGATATTGCTGGTGGGTCGGTATCGATGAGCAGATACACAAAACCGTAGGGCAGTAGGGCGGCTGCACGTGGACTGCGGGGCTATTTAAGAAGCGTATGTGGCTAAAAGTGGTCGATTCCAATTCGAAGTTCCCCTTTGTAATTAAGATGTCATCAATTACGTCACTGGCAACTACACAAGCGTTGCAGTCTATTTGTGCGTTGGAGGGTTTACCAAAAACTTTGGTTTCCGACAATGGGCCACAATTCGCATCCAAAGAATTTGCTGAGTTTTGCAGAACAAATTCGATACAGCATCTAGTATCCGCTCCTTTCAACCCAGAGTCTAATGGTGCCGCGGAGCGCATGGTCCGCACTTTCAAGAGGATTCATCTCAGAACGATGACGCTTAGTCTACCTATACGAGCGACATATCGCTCGACGCCAGACAGTATAGGTATCTCGCCAGCGAAAAAGTTGCATGGTCGAATCCATCGAGCAGTTCTAGCGGACATGATTACAGACATTAATAAGGAGACGAAACCCTGCGAGAACAGGTCTAAATTTTCGACCCAACAACTGCTTTTTCTTCCGCAATACTGCAATAAAGAGAAATGGATACCTGGTGTTGTCCTGAGGAAACTGGGGAAAAAGATGTACCTCGTGCAAGCAGAAAGTCGCAGTTGCAGGAGACACCAAAAACAACTTCGAACCCGACAAGGAAACCAGTCATCACGGGAGATGCAATATGGAGCAGTCAATGGTAACTCTTTTTCTTTCTATAACCATTTTTCGACTTAAATTACAGAAAGGAGACCTCAACGCGCTCAACTTCCTCCAATGACTCTTTTGTTTTGGAGAGCCCTGCTGCTGTAGAACCTGTTGATTTGTCGGTTCTTCAGCCTTCTTCATCACCTCAACGAGTGACCATAACCAGGCGGAATACAGCTGAAAATGTAGTTACACCGAGAAGATCTGAGGGTCTACGCACTAAGCAAGTTTGATTCGTTTAGATGAAAGGGAGCTGTTGCACCAGCAACTCTTTTGTACCTACAAATATTCGAGCACATTGGCAACTCTAGTTAGTTATCAAATAATGACATTTGGTCTGGCTGCCAAAATAAGAAAAAAACGCATGGTGATTTTTCTCCTCGTGATTAAGCGGCCACTTCGATTACTGAGAAATTTTCCTGAAGTAAATTTATTATTGGATTAAACAAGTCCGTTAATTAACGTTACCTAAAAAATTTAACACAAAGAAATATGAGACATGATATGTTAACAAAAACCGTTGGCAAGTCGGCAAAAATGTCAAAATTTTGTATTTTAAACTACTGCTGGGCAAATTTTGTTTGCATACATACACGTATTTGAATTCAGCCCAAAATTTAGCTCTTATGAAATTCGGATTACAGCATAGAGATCCTGGGCTCGATTCGGGTTGTGTATCACATAATGCATGCAATGGGTAATTCGGATTAGCGAAGCAAAATTGATCAAAATCTCGAGACAAAACCAATGCCGAATAGGTGTAAGTATAATAAAAGAACAAATAGGACCAAATAGAAAGAGAATACAATTTCCTACAAGATACATATGTATGTATATATGTATGTATGTAGTTACATTCTTTCCTTTGTTGTATGTTCCGTTTATTTTAAAAAATACATGACTATTTGTAAATCACAATCAATAATCGTAAATCACTTGGGGACTTGGGACATCTGTCTTGGGTTGTCATTTAATCTTTTTTTCGGGGACTTCATGTCCTTATTGACTATTGCTGTTCAACTTGAAGGATTTTTTTTTAAATATTCCACACCACTTTTAAGGTTTATTAACACAGTGATGGAAAGAGAGAACAAGGTATAGCGGAGAATTAAAGATTTAAGATGAAAGGATAGATTTTGCAAAATCAAAAACGTGGTCCTAGACACATGCGTGATGTCGAGTATTTAATTTAAAGTACCTACCACAACTCTTTTGACGCAGGTTTATCATATATTGAGTTTTCTTTTATCAAAAGTATATTAATTAGGATGTTAATCGACCGAGTAGGAAACGCGTGCGTTTTACGTTTTATTTTATATACGAGTATATACTGCACGTCACTTGTATAAGGCCGAACTTTTTTTTCTAGCTTGTTTCGCGGTTGTGTACGATTTATACAGAAAACGACCATCGGAACGCCCTGTCTGCTTTTCGTATGCAATCTTATTTGGAATTTTTAGATGTAGGGTCATAATTTCACAGGCCATAAGTCCACAATGGACTTTTGATGCAACCAGTCGATATATATTGTGGAATTATGATCCGTGATTCAGTGAATGGAATCGAAGGAGCAGTAGTGCAATAGTCTTCTTTTAATTGTGGAATTATGTGAAGTTATGACTCGATAAATTATGAATATTCAACCCTTTTGGTGAAAAATTAGTCCACAATCAACCAATTCAATTACATTTGAAAACTCGTAAACTATTGAAGCAAATCAAGGGATATTAAGAGCAAAAGAGAGCAAAACTGGTCGTTGATTCCGAATCCGAAGTCAGAATTTCAAAATTCAAAATAATAAAAAAAAAAAAAAATTTTCGTAAAATAATGAAATAAAATATATCCAAATGGGTATTCGGGTTGCTGAATACGTATCCAGGGTCAAAACTTAAAAATTCAAAATTTCAGATTCAAAATGTTGGCCTCTATGTACAAACGGAGTAGTGCTTGATGGCTTTTTTTCTCATACACTAAAATGTACATTCCGATGACAAATTCAAACAAATACAACACTTGGAAACACTGAAGTTTTTTTGTTTATAATGTAATGATTTTTTATGTATTGTAGTCGAAAAAATTTAGTTATTTGAATGAGTCAATATATTGAATGTATTGGTAAGAAAGTGAGTTGCAACGACACCATGAACAAAAATAATCATTATTATTTATGTTGTCTAAATTGACTGGATAAAATATTTATTTGTTATCGGGAAGTGAAAATTGAAAACGCGCAAATATATTTAATTGGATCATGTGTTAACGACTTTGAACAATGTCGTCGTTACGATTTTCAGCTGAATAGGACAATACCAGGGTAGTAAAAGAAAAAGTACTTACATTTAGATGGCTTCATGTCACGTTCCCTGCTATTCAAACCAAAACAATATAGATACACATATTCCCAATGGTGTTTCTAATAGGATTAGGATCCATTATTTACAAATAGAGCAGCCATTGTACGTTGCCTGCTATTCTCCAGATTGCATGTGAAACTCTTGTCACATTTCACCTCCTTTTCTCACAATCAAACCAATAATCGACTCACGAACACATTTTGAAGATTATCACAGTTCATTAATGGGATAAACCAAAAAGTTAGGTAGGTACCCCTAATTTCAAGTGTTTATTCCGTCAATGTGCATTTTATGATAGTGAGAGCAGCAAATGGATACTTTATTAATACTAACGTAGGCGTATGCGTAATATTGTGATCTAAATTATTGAATTGGTACGAATACCTTGAAATTTATCAATATGGATCGATTTCTACCCCTTATTGTTGTAAATGATGAAGAGTGATATATATTAATGAATACATTTATAGTACAGCTGAACTTGATAATACACTCATAGGCCTTTTTGAAAATATTAGTCAAGCCGCATGATTATCTGCTCAAAGAATGATACCTACACTATTCCCTTGCACTACAAAAATCGGTATATGTAGATAATCCACTATAATATCGAAAGACGTTTGATTAGTTACTAAGTCATTTGTTGCGGGCATAAGTAGTTTGTTTCAGTTTTGATAAAGGCATTTTACTACGAACAAAAGTAGCGTACTTTTCGTTTACTGTCTCCCATAAAGGACAAGTACTCTTTTCGTGAAAATTTTCAATCTCGAGATTTTCATCTATTTTGGTATTACCATAATAGAAAAACTCACAAAGTGGCTCTCTCGATTCTTTCTGTCTGCCTGTGCATCCGTGGGTATGTATGGCTTATGTATGTATACTTTACTAATGGCCGATTTAAAAAAAAAAACGAGTTGCCTGAAAAAGACTATAAGATGGCGTACCAGGTTTTTACCATGGCGTAGCAGGTTTTTACCATTGTAACTTTATTTATCAACTGGTTCTTAAAGATTGGCGATTCTCGCCTAATACACAGTCGATTTTATTCCAAACGACAATGTGGTAATGTGAACGTTTGCAATAAAACTGCGTTAGCCGACTCGCACATATTGACTATTTCTTGAATATCGCTAAGATGTTTTTATTCAAAATTGATATTATATTTTGATCAGTTTTGAAAATGTAAGGATATCGTAATCAAATTTTGGTTATAATAGTCAAAATATTTATATTGCTTTGTTGCCCTTTATTTACTTTTCAATTACTCGTACATACGAACAAAAGAGTAATATGATTGTTTATTTTAGACATTTATGATACATACACTATACTAATATTAAGAAACCGAAGTACAGACTTCCCTACCAATAAAGAATTAGTGTTATATATAAAGGATTAGAAATTCACTCCTACTACATATATACGAACAAGCCAAAGAAGTGGAAACAATATACTAACATCAGATTATAATCGTTAAAATTAGGAACGAAAAAAACTAATTGCAATACTCGTAGACTAGCGGTCAATTTGTGTTATTGTTCTTGTTTTTGAACTGCAATATTCGAAACCTCTGGTATAGCAGCTAGAATCTTGAGCACTTACGTTAGGTAATTAAGAAGTTTAGTTAGCAAACAAAAATAAATTGTACGAACTTACACCTATGTACATACGAGTACTGTTGTTTATCTGCAAATCACTCAAATTTAAAAAAAATACACGTTAAAAATAAAAAAAATATATTTAATAAATTTTCTAAAACTTAGTATGCGATAATCTTGTATATGTCAAATATTGTTCAAATATTTCGAACAAAATCATATGGGTCATAGACGATAAATAGTAAATTTTCGAAAATCAGCTAATAAGTAAGTGCCGTTATATGTATTTATGACAAAAACCTGGAACGTCATTTGTTGGCATACTTTATGTCCACTGTAACCCAAATATTAAATTTGAACAAAAGCGTTAGAGACCTTTTCGAGAAAATCTACTTTTTACAAAATTGGCCATTAGAAAAGTACCGTTAATTTTGGGGTTAGAATGAACTCGGATTTCCCCCCGAATTGTGAACCCACAGACCCAAATATGAAGTTTGAAGAAAATCCATCTAACCGTTTAGGGTGTAAACGTGCGTACAGATAACAGACAGACAGAATTGCGAGACCAACTTTTTTGAATTCTCCGTTATAGTAATGTTAAGATTGAACAAAATCTCGAAGTCCAATTAAATCACGAAACCAATACTTGCCCTTATAGGTGCAAGTAAAAAAACGTTCTTACCATTTTTAATTTTAGTTAATTAAGAAGCTTAATTTCATTGCTCAAGTCTAAGAATATAGGTTTACATACATAGTTGTTTTTGCAGACACTATTATTACAATGAAGCATTGTCATAAATTAGAAGACTTTGTCTATAGGTACAAGACTTTAAGAAGAAGTAGCAATCGAAGTGGAATTAAAGATTAATACGGCCAAGACAAAAGCACTACGGTTTTTAAACTACACTGTTGGAGTATTGGGAAAGTAAAAACTGTCTTCAGTATGCTGCTAAAGATCTGGAAAAGCGGTCATTAGCACTATGTACATACTACAATATGCATGAATGATGGAATATAAGTTAGAACCTTCGAATTGGTTTTTCTTGCACATGTTTGTTTGTGACCGAGCTCTGTGTGTGAAATAACCACAACAATTTCGACGTCATTGGTACTCGATTTGAGAGTGTTCGTGGAATGGGATAGAAAGAGACGGATATCTTTCAATTTTATAATTTTATTTTGCAATATAATCCCCTTAAACATGTACTTCTTAGGTCCATAGATTAATTTGTCTAAGCCTTCATAAAAATAATTCGCTTTTCACGTATCTTTCTTCAAATTTGGAAACAGGTAATAATCATTAGGTGTCAGGTCAGGGCTGTAAGGCGGATGAGCTAATTCCTGGAAGCCATATGACTTCATAGCAGCCATGACAATTTGAGCCTAGTGAATAGGTTCGTTGTCACAAAGTAAGAGCATACATATATGGGTGTAATACTTCGAAGGTGGCTGACACTGTCACTCGTAAGCTGCATCTTAAGGATTTTTCGATCATATCGTATCTCGAACGGAACATTCCACGATTCGTCGCGAAAAAAAATTCTGTTGCAAAATATGCATTATCCAATTCAGCAGAAAAAATTTTCGCAGGACAGTTGAGGAGGCTGTAAACTACAATAGTTGAAACTCATTCAACGATGGCGCGCAGGCGTTATTAACTTTCTATGCCCCACGAGTGGTGAAATTGGTGATGATGGTGCATAACAGATAGCAGATACCGTCTAGATTCACAATTCTTTCAACGGAAGTTCGCCAGCACCATCAAATACCAAGAAATCCAGCTCTTTCAGCCTTAAAATTCCCAAGAAATACGGATGGCTTTTCTTCAACCAATCTGGTAATGTTTTTCACCTGCATAAGATAAGTATGGGAAGAGTTAATCCCTAGGTCCCGGAAGCTGACAACATTAAGTTTAACCATAAATCTAATTTTAATAATAAGCCTAAAAGTAAACTTAGTTCTAATTCTTCTCGCTCCCTTCTTCAACCTAAACCAGACTCCAATTGGAGCTTCAAAAGGAGAATCCTCCCCAATTTCACCCCTCTTCTTCGTCCGCCTTCTCCTTTCCCCAACAAAATCACCAATGTTTCTACAAATCCGTTAAACACTCTTCTCCCTTCCTCAACTTTTCCCAGGCCTACAACTCTTCAATGTAACCGCGTCTCATTTAATATGACGCCCGTCTCTGCTCCTTCTACATCCAAAACCCCACCTTCTATTAGACCAGTCTCTGCTAATTACTCGAATTTCATTCATTCCCACACTCTCAATCCTCCCCCATCCTCTTCCACCCTCAGTAGATCCACCACCGTTAAACTCACGTCTAAATTAGCCGACCCCACGTCAACGATTAATGACCTCGATGGCCGCTATATTATGTCAAGACTACGATCCTCGTTAAAATCTCAAACGCCACTTCATTCGAATTCGTATGTGCTAAAATAACTGTATCCAAACGAAGCGTATACATTATCTGCTGTTACATTCGCCCTTCTCAACCCACCCAAGCATACCAGCTGCAGTTGACTCTCTGTTTGATGCCGCAGATTCCGACGACGATTTTATAATTGTTGGCAACTTTAACCTCCCTTTTTGCAATGGGCTCCTTCGGAGGACGAATCATCTTTCATTCCAACTAATTCGTCTTCAGAAAAGGAAACCCTCCTTACTGATCGTCATTTCGACTCTGGCCTTTTTTCAGATTAGTGGTATCACCAATAACCTGATCTCATTTTCTCATCCGATGCCCATAATTCCCTGGTTACCGCGAGTAACCCTATCGCTCTTACCTTTTCGTATGAACATGGCAATATTAGCGTTGATTTAGAGAACTCTCTTTCTTTTAACTTCCGTAAAACTGACTTCGCTAAATTTAATAACCTAGTCAATGACTTAAACTTCGGCCTGTTTCTAAAGAATAACACCCCCATTGATATCTCTCTCGAATTCTTCTACACAGCAATCTTTGACTGCCTTCTCCAATCTGTTCCATATTTGCCGCGAAAAAACTGCTCGTCATGGTATAATAATGAATTACGTACTCTTCGCAATATCAGAAACAAATTATGGAAAACTTACCTGAGATCCAGATCGGCCTCAGATTTTTCATTCTACCAGCAAGCTTATTCCCGCTTTTCCATCCTCTGCGAATCCCTCTATCTCGAATACCTCGACAGAATGCAATTAAGCCTAATCACAGATCCTAGGCGTTTTTACCAATTTATAAACGTTAAAAAAGGTCCGATGACTTTCCATCCACTCTAAAATTATTTAATACATCATCAGCTGACCCTGAAGCAATCGCCAACCTATTTGCGACCTTCTTCAGTCAATCGTATTCTGACCATGTTTACGAACTGGATCTTGACTATTTCAGCTACCTGAACAACTGCCCACAAACCTCCCTTGTCTCAGTTGACATAAGGACTGATATGGTACGTGAAAAGATTAATCAGCTTAAGGATGACTTTTCCCCAGGCCCTGATGGTCTGCCCGCCATATTTCTAAAAAAATGTGTAAATGTTTTATGTCAGCTCCTTACAACTCTCTTTCGACTCTCACTCTCTCAAGCTGTTTTCCCTAAATTATAAAAGGAATCCTTTATTTTCCCTATCCATAAAAAAGGCAGTAAAAATGACATATCAAACTACCGACCCATAGCCAAACTCTCTTCTATACCTATGCTTTTCGAAAGCTCACTTTATTTTCACTGCAAATCCATCTTTTCTCCACAACAGCACGGTTTCACGGTCCACAACAACTAACCTAACCGAATTCGTTTCTAAAACACTGCAAGCATTAGAGAAAGGTAAGGAAGTGGATGTCATTACGACCGACTACAGCAAGGCGTTTGATAAAATATATCACCAAACTATTTACCTTAAACTTAAAGCCTTCGGGTTTCCCCCCTTTTTCATCTCATGGTTAAGATCGTACCTAGTGCAATGCCAGTACAGGGTTCTCTTTAGATTTTCAGTCTCTGATCCCATTAACGTCACTTCCGGTGTTCCTCAAGGCAGTCACCTTGGTCCACTGATTTTTGTCTTAACAATAAACGATGTTGATCACATCATAAAAGACTCAAATCTGTCTATTTACGCGGATGACATGAAAATCATGATTCTCTCTTACTTCAAATCGACCTTAATTCATTCTACACATGGTGCGACAAATTTCAGAATTTAACGTCGGCAAATGTCAATCCATAACGTTCTCTCGTAAGCGACTTCCCCCACCCCCCAGAACCTATTACTTTCACAACGAGCCTGTTCCCGCAGTCTCCTCTATACGCGATCTGGGTATTATTTGTGACAGGGAGCTAAACTTCCGTTCCCACATTGATCAAATTATTCACAAGGCCAATTCTTCTCTCGGTTTCATAAAACGCTGGTTTAAAGAATTCTCGAACCCTTACGTTATAAAGTCTCTTTACTTCACCTTTGTTAGACCCCTCCTTGAATATACCAGCCAAGTTTGGTCACCATTTCACGACACTCACTCCCTTAGAATCGAAGCCGTACAGCGAAGGTTTATCCGTTTCGCCTTACGTGGTGTCCCATGGGACGACAACTATATCTTACACCCCTACGAAAATCGGCTAAAATTAATTAACTTGAAGACCCTTATAAAACGTCACGAAGTAGCTGACATACTCTTCGTACACCAATTATTAACTGGCACGATCGATTCTCCCGCACTACTGGAAATGATTTCACTTCAGACTAACCCACGCAACCTTAGATCCGTACCGCCCTTCGTCTCCCTCTCCGCCGCACCAACTACGGTCATTTCGAACCTATCTCCAGAATGTTGCGTCTGACCAACAATGCACAGAACACACTTGACCTTCATTTCAGAATATCCTCTATTAGAAATTCTCTACTTACTTCCCTTCCCTTAAATGTTAGTTTTAAGATTTAGTTTAAGAATAATTTGTGTGGGCCCCAGGGCCCGGTAAGCATAAAAAAAAAAAAAAAAAAAAATAGGTTAAGGTAAATATAGGTTAATAATAACTCCTCGCAGTTTTGGGCATAGTTTTTTGCATCTTTTGTTATAATTTTCCTCTACCTCTGTGGAAAATGAAGTTATGTCGCGCGACTCTTCTTCTATTTCAATCTGGTGGAATCCTGCTAAAAGGTCAAGACAAATTTTGCTCGTCCAAGTTGGTCGACAATGTCGTGTATGTTATTGTTATGCTGTTTCTTAGTAACCAATAAAACTGGTATCGTATTTGGAAATGGAAGGTTCAATAATATCGTCTTCAAGCCATTTATTGGCTTGCCTATTTATTTCAGATTTATGAGAGGTCGGTATTCGATAATTTTTTATATAGACTGGAGTTTCATCTTTCAGACGTACTCGTATTATTTGTTTGTACAAATTATTGACTGTGACTTTATCAGATTCTAATGCGAAAATATCTACAAATTCAGTACACAGTTCAGTAAGCTCTTTCGAGACAAAGCTTGGGATTTTTTCTTTCAGCTTATCGATAACCTTATCTTGGTGAGTGTTTTCATACAATTTAAGTGGGAATAAATTTTAATTCTCTAACTTTTCCACTTTGAGTTTTATATTATGTAAAACCACATTTTCAGTGTTGGTATTATATTCTTACGAAAGCATTTGTATTTGATACTACTGTTCTTCCAACAAAGCTAGCTGTTGATTCAAATTTAGAAAGTCATTTTCGGATGAGTTCAAATTCACTTTGCGAATCACTTCACTTCCAGCTGGTAATGTTAACATATTTGGTCCTATGCTATATGAACTATAATCTTCCTAAAGATATTATTTGATCTTATTACTAGTGTCCAATCCTTCTCGCCATAATTATACAGTTATATTTCCTTATAAAATCGAATCCTAATATTTCATCCACTGGTACTGAAAAATTATAGTCAACGATTTGGAAATCATGTTCTAGAGAAAATTGGTTAATATAAGTACAGATTTAAGTAATCCACAAGTTGTAACAAGACCTATCGAAATACCATTGATTTCGCATATATGATTAACATTAATAAATAAATCGTTCAATAGTTCGCCTTTCTTAAAAGTAGAAATGGTTGCAGCTGTATTTAAAAGGTAAGTGTTAACAGTGCCACTCATTTTGCTACTTAAAATTACATAACTGCTAAGAAAAAGATTCATACCAAAAACTGGCATTGAAGCTTGGAAATTTACACATTTAAATCTAATGTAATTCTTGTGTAAACCCTAGACTCACTTGCCCAGGGATATCTGAGTTTCCCTGTGTCGTATCTGTATAACGAATAGAGTTGCTGTTTCTAGCGCTGTTATTTTGAAAATCTCTATTGCTATTAGTACCACGCCTAATGTATCTAGAGTTAGTTTATCGGAAAGAGCGACTATTGTAATTTGAAGTAGATCTTGCAAAACCGTAGTGGTTGTAGCCCTGATTAAAATGGTAACCCATATTTCTGTTTCTATTTCTATAGTACAATACAGATTGAACTTTGCAACGGCGTCATTTATGTTATTAAATTGTCCTGCTTCCATTATTAGCTTTACTTTTTCATTTGCAGCGTTTGTTGTCATTGGCTTAACGGACATTTTGGGTAGAATATTCCTCGGCTAATTTAACTGGGACCTTCCGAAATATATGCCCTTTTAAAAGCTGTACAAACTGTACTACTGTACTCGTAAGTTCTTTAATTTTTTTGACGTACCTATTGGTGGGGTTGTTTTTTTTTTTTTTTTTTTTCTATAATCTGCGCGCGCCAAAGGGATTATGAATACCGTTACATTTTTTCAGGACATGGGCGTTTAGGAAAATGGGGAAGAGGAACAGAGGAGAAGCCGTTGGCTTTAAATGTTTAAATGTTGTTATATTGTGTAATGCTCATAACTTTTGCTGTTAGTACCTTTGAAGACTCTCTTTTGATGTTATTTTTAAGAGTCCATTTAATACTGGCAACTGTCTCCTCAATAGTGATTAAATTTCGAGCAGTCGTCGAAAGTTTTGTTTTTATTAGGGCAACAGCACTACTTTCATGAAGTCCTACGTTAGCGTTAACAAGATTTAAGGCATTCAGAACGCACAGTAAATTTTCTGGTGACCAATCGAATACGGTTATTATCTTGGACGCAAAGTTCAATAAATCTATAGTCGTAGTGGCCATGATGACAATATTTTGCTTGTTCGGTTCTTATTCAATGTCCGATTCCGGGCTACTGTCAGTATCGATGGAGCGATTATTCATGTCTACTACGTTTGCTAATAGAATGGGTATGTGTGTTCGGATCCTAAGTCTATCAAAAAGCTTAACTAACCTATCCCTGAATTTAAAAAAAAAAATCTTTTGTTTCCTCCTTATGTTCCTTTATTAAATTTTTAAAATTACTAGCTAGTAGTTTTTTTTTATGGTTGCACCAAAGGGTGTGTAATCTTCATAGATACCAGTAGCCCGGGATACTGGTATGCACGATTCGCAAATCTGAATGATTGAGGCCAAGGATATGCCTACGTACTAAACCACACCCTTCACACTTCGAACCACTCTCCCCGCGGGACTTCACGGGGCTGGTTAGCCTTTTAGGCTACGTTCTCTTCTACGCCTTTTGTGTTCTTAGGTAATTGGCCCTCCACTGTTCGGATTATTCGCGTTATGTTGGGGCTCTATGGGCCTAAGGTCACTGAGTATGCGTACCGCCACATTACTTACGATGGTTCAATTTTCGTCATTCTGGAGCATGCAATTTTTGACATTTTCGGGAGTGAACCACTTCCAAAATTGGTCCCGAAGATCTTCTCGGTTTTATACCCTGGGCAATGAAAAAACACGTGTTCCGCGTTTTCCGAAAAATGTTCACAATGTGGACAGTTTGGGATAGTTTCATGTCCGCGTTTGAAGAGGTATTATCTGAAACAGCCATGTTCCATCAGAAACTGAGTCAGATAAAAGTTCGTTTCGCCGTGTTTTCGTTTTATCCATAATGAAACTTAAACGATCGTCAATAATCACTCCAAGGTACTTAATAATCAACCACTTCGTGCTGTCCGACTCTAAATGATACCGTTTCGCGAACTTTTCTACTTGTAACAAGCACCCCCTTGGTTTTATGGTCAAGCGTTCCACAGTAGCGGCCCATGGACGGAACCTTGAGGGACTTCGTCAGTTACTTCGTATGTCTTAATTCCCTTAATTTCGGCAGTATGACTAGTCGTTGGCGATACCAAGGCTCAGGGAAATTGCCTTCGTGAAGATACGTGTTAAACATTTCAGCAAATAAATCGGGTCGAATTTTAATAGCGAATTTTAGGGCTCTATTTACCGTCCAGTTCCAGAGCCTTTCTATCACTTACCTTCTTACATGCCTCAAATAATTCTTCCCGTGTTATCACAGGTATGGATGCACTTTCGTAAACGTTTTGACTAGCCAGCTCCCTGCTTTCCTGGCGAGGAAATAGGGTCTCAATTATTTGTCTAAGCAGTACCGGAAACGTTGGCGATTGCAAACGGGGTCATTTTGGCCTCATTGATACAATTTTGTATGCTTTACCCCAGACGTCGTTGTTAAGTTGTTCATAAAACAAAGACGCTTGCTACACTTTATCGCTTTTTTCAACCGAGTTCTTGCTTCTCGATATGCTTTATAGGTGGGTTACAGTTGCTGTTCATCTGCATACCGAGTCCGCTGGTAAATTCGAATAGCCGTGATACTTGCGATACGAATTACTCTGCCGTTCTGCCTTCCATTATCGCCTCACTAACGACGAAGCTTAGAAGGTCTTCATCTAAGGTATTAATGTCCCATTTAGAACGCTTGAGTGGTATCCGGCTTGTGCGGATTGCTGGCCCGGCGCCGGCGGTGAATAGGATAGCATTGTGATCACTATGCGTATAGTGGTCGCTTACGCGCCAGTTAGCATCCCTTATCAAGCCGCTGTTTGCAAATGTGATGTCAACAATAAACCCCGCTCTAGCTGTGCGAAAGGTGTTTGTGCTTCCGTTTTAGCTAAGACGATATCTAAACAGGATACCTACTGTTCCAGTAGAACAGTCCCTCTACGATTCGTATATAAACTGCCCCATTCTGTTGAAATCGCCCGCTATTATGACAGGACTCCTGCCTGTAATGTCGGCGACTAGTCTATCTAAGATCATGTCGAAACGTTCAATAGTTGCGCTCGGTGGTACATAGCAACTGTATATATAAATACCATTTATCTTAGCTCGTACAAAGGAATCCTCAGTTACATCCGGGTATTTCTAAATTGACGCGTCTCCGCAAACCCAAATCGCAGATTTATCCATTGCGTCGGTGATCCACTTATTTCCAGTTAGGTTCCTATATTGCTCACAGAGTATCGCTACACCAATTTTTAATTCTCGAACCATTTGTTGTAAGAGATCATGAGCCGCTACACAATGATTAAGATTAAGCTGTAAGATATTCATATTTTTTTTCAAAATAGTTTCTAATGCCTTTGGAATTCTGAACATCTCCTGCTACCGGTTATATGTCCAGATTCCAAGTTCTTGGCTTTGCAGAGCAAGCAATTCAGTCTGTCTTTGCAATCCTTCAATTTGTATTTGTTTTTTCCGCATTTAGTGCACAGTGCCGATCGGTCGTTAGGATTTTTGCATGCTTTCGCGAAGTGTCCAAACTCGAGGCATCTGAAGCAGCGTTCCGGCACAATTTTTTCGCGTATTCGAGAATAAACCCATCCGATCCGCACTTTTCCGATTTTTAACAGCTTGTTGGCGATTTCCACTGCTAGGCTCATGTTGGCTGTTTGCGTGCCACCATAGGCTTTTCTAACAGTTTTAATCATAGTGGTGTTTCGAATTTGAATTGTAATTGATCTGTTAGGGCGGCACAGATTTCCTCCTTCGAAGTCGCTTCGTCGATATCCTTGCATTCTAGTAAGACCAAACGCTGCCATTTTCTCCCAACGCTTCCTTGATTTGGACTTTATAGGCCGCTTTTGTATGATTCGCCGATTTGCCCAGCGAGAGTAGGAGATCACCACTTACAGTTTTCCGTATTCGGCTTGCATTCGCTCCTACTTCTTTAAGTGGAGGATCATCCTTCAATTTCTGAAGCATGTCAGCATATGATAGATCTCAGGTCTGACATTCGCGGTCCACATTTTCCTGGTAACCTTCAGGATTGGGCTTAGGTTTTGTCTTACTCGGCTTGCTATTTCTTTTCGCTGATCTAAGATTGAAAGTTTCTTAGACGGGTCTAAGCTGATATTACCACTTGATATCTTCGGCGAGTTCGTCCGCGTCTTTTTCGGAACATGGGCCTTTGTTGGGTGCTCCTCGGGTCGGTTACCTGTTCCGTCAACATCCCTATTTCTTTTTGCAGGTCGTACGGACGTGGAGCTCTTGTCAGTCGCCCGTACTTCTTTACCCGTAACGATAGTAAATGTGTGTATTTGTTTCGATCGGGACTATAGTCGTTTGTGTAGATATTGTCACTTGGCTTTTCTGCGCATTATGGCTGAGGAACTTTAGCTGTTTTCGGAGATCGGATATCTCCCTTCAAACATCAGCAACCTCGGATTCTCTATCTCGGAAAACGAACTTAATGAGCGTACCCATTTTCTCGGATTTTTCCATGGACGTTATGCTTGTCCCTGTAAAAATTAATAAGACCGTCGATTTTCAACCCGAGTGTGTTCATGTTTGTCACTATTGTTTTTCTTGCCGTGACCAGTATTAGTTGCCTTTATCGCATCCATATTTCTTGTGGATGACGTCGATTCCTCTAAGATAAGTCCCTTTAATAGGAGAACGCGCAAACCAAGTGCTCTTCCTAAACGAATCTTCAGTGGTCCTCCGTGGTGCTGCAGTTTGGTCGCCTGGTGACCTCAGCATCCTCGAACGCCTCTGGAAGGGGTTTTCTTCGTTCTTTATTGTTATTTTTGTTATTGTTATTTTTGTTATTGTTGTTGTTGTTGTTTGAATTCATTTCTATTGGATCCCCACTCAAAGCCGTTATCAATGTTCGGATGTGTAATCACTTCAGGATTTCATGGTTACCTATGTAAACAGAGAGGTCATGCAAGGGTTGGCAAAAGCCCTTACGGGGCCTTATGCCCGCCGGGTCTTATTTCGTTATTGGATATCCTTGAGATATACACTTTAATCAATTTCAAATTAATTAAAAAAAAATAATAAAGTGCAGTCTTTTCAAATAATAAGACAAAATAACGGTGGTCATGGGTATGCTTCATCTTTTTGCTTCTGTTCAGCTTATAAAAGAGCACATCACGAGCTATTGAGTCGAAGATAACACGAAAGTCTACAAATAGAGCATACAACTTTTTATTCCCTTTCGTGTATATCTCAGCTATATTAACAAGTGTGAATACTTGGTCCACACAGTTGAAACCCTTCTTGAAATTCATGCAGGATTTTATTTTCTTCAACCCACTATGTAAGCGTGTTAAATAATAAGACACTAAACAGTTTTTCTGAAGTCTTTAGGAAAGATATGCCTCTGTAGTTTCCTTAATTGTCATATTTACCTTTTTTTTGTGAAAGGAAATACAATTCTAAAACTTGTTGGAATATTTGCAGTTTCAAGTATTTGATTATATTCTTCTGAGAGAACAGTTGCAAATTCAGTTGTACAATTTTTATAAAACTCGAACGGGATGCAGTCTCCTCCTGCATTCTTAATAACTCGTTGAAATACGACTGAAGAAAATTCATCTACAAAGATGAGAGTTGCATATTAATGTGCTAGAGATATTTGTGCGGTATTGAGAAGGTTCATAAAATGATCTCCTAACTGCTGGGCTTGTAGGCTTGGGGCAATGACATTTTTCCTTCCATTTATTTGTTTTGCTGCTTTCCAGAAGTCAATTGAATCTTTGCCACTACTTATTTCATATATTTTTTCTTGCTCAAAAGCTAACTTTTTTGAGTGACAGTCTTTTAAATTCTAAAATTTAATCGCATACATGCTCCTAAACATATTAACGCTGTGTAATCTTACAAACTTCAAAAGTGTAAACGACTTATCTCTGGCTCTGCAACATTCGCCGTCGAACCACTCTTGGATCCTCCTAAAAGCTGGTAACTGCCTTGATGCTGCAGCTTTCTTAATAATATCCGTGAGAATTTCAATACTTTGTGAAGCACTCGAACTGTTCAGATGTTCCAGTTCCCTGTTTAAATTGAGTTGATATTGTTTAAGACTCCTTTCACTCCAGAAAAGTTTTGGTAGTAGATTTAGCTGGTTCTTATTTAGTGCATTATACTCAACAAGCTGTACCACGCAGAAAAGTATATTCACCATTTGGATCACCATCGCAGCTTCCATTTAAAATTCGGCAATCAAATGCATCTGCCAGATCGAAATCTACACCTTATTACCACAAATTCCTCAATTTGATGTACGGCTCCTCGCACGCACAGTTGTTTGAGTATATTCCCTTAAAAGACAATTTTGCCATAAGCCTATTCTTCTGTTGATGTCCCCCACTAATCATTGAATTTAGGGAATCTAGATAACTTAGCAAGTCATTAATTTATGAAAGTCACGTTGCTAATGACTACAGCTTATGCATGACACGGTATTATTCTTCTTTAGTTTAAAAACGCAAGCTTTCCCGATCCTCTTTAATTCCATATTCACAATTGCCAGATTTTTACGATAATGAAAAAAAGTTAGCCACTACTCCCTCTTCCAAATGTTCTTGTTTTTTCAGCAGGTACCCACTCTAATTCATAATTTATAAATAATATCAAATTAATTTATATAACTGAATAAATATAGATATAGATTCCGTCTTCAGTCCATGCCTCAACCCAACCTCCATACTCTTAAAACTTTAAAGCTAATATCTTGGAACATCTTCCTGCACATAAAAAGGTTTGGCTAGCAATATGTTGAAATGAACTCCTTAAGGCAAGCAAAAAACTCAAGTTAACATTACTCCGACTTTGTATCATAACCTAACCTTAGATAGGTTACTAGGATAAAAAGAAAGAAAGAAAGAATGAAGGAGAAACCTACTACTACTTTTGGGTCTTCACCAAACTTGAACCAATTTCAATTAATCAGAACAATAACTTTTTAATTTTTGAACCGACTTTAATGAAATCTTATTGTTGGTTAGAAGACTATTTTGGAAAGTCTCAGGATAGAATTTTGTCGGGCACTCCTTGAGCACGAGTGGGGAAGTGAAATGAGATAAATAATCTGTTACTTACATAAGAAATGTGATATCGCAAATTAATAAAAATTTCGAAATCCGCAAATGTTCTATTACATGTTTTTTTTTTTTCAAGTTTTTGGGTTACGTACTTTGAAAGCGCGTGTTGGGGGACCCTCAATTTTCGCAGACATTCCTCTACTGTGGGCGCAAATTAAAAAATATTAATTCGAATAAAATATTTGTATATACCTATATAAAGGAACAACATTTTTATTACTTTTGCTTATACTGGAGCCACCTGCAAAATAGGTAACAAAATAAATAAAAAATGTGTATACAGAATTTATATTTCAAGAGCTAGAAGGTGGTGAAAGACGGACGGAAGGACGGTCCAAAGGATGCGCTGGCGAGAGCATTAGGAGTCCGTGGTCTGTATACGGAACATTAATAACTAAAATTGGTTCCGGTTTAGTGAAATTGTGTGTTCCTGTACAAATTTCCATGTTTGCAGTTAGAGAAAATAAAATGTTTTCGATATTTAAAACTGAGGCACTTGCTGAAAAAATCAAACCCAGTCAGATTTCTGTCCGTCCAGGCTACTTTAGCCCCTTCACTAAAAAAACGCAGACATGTCTCTTAAGACTTTGTTGTAAGCACGAACAAACACGAATATTTATATTTATAATCTGGCAAGATTTAATATTAATGCGCACCGTCACCTCTCAATAGTTTTTCTTCCAGTCTTTAATCCTTTTCTTTCACTTCATCACTGGGTTTATAGCTTTAAAGGATTTATGTCTGTGATGCAGAACATAAAAGAAATATACTTCCCGTGATATTTGGCCCCATCTACGAGAAGGGCGAATGAAAGGGAAGATACTACTTAGAACTCTTTGAGCTACGCCATCGAATGAATGAACAACGTTCCAGCCATCTATAAAGTTAGAAACCGAGACTCTAATAAGAGCAAACTGTAGCGGCTTTAGCTAATGACACTTAAGCATTAATGTGGATCGGAAAATGAAAAAGGAGTGAACACGACCTCAAATAAAATTTGAGAAGAAATCATTACATTAGCACAGCGGCAGTCACAGTTCATTTTAGAACCAAATGGATGAAGTACCTTCACTAGTTCATTTATTGTTGTTATCAATTCCGAGTTTTAAACCAAATCAGGATAACTACTACATGTCAGCATATTAGCACTCAAGCAAGGTGCTAGACTTGAGGTTATACAAAAAAAAGTTATTAATTAGCGCAAGAGCACACCCCAACTGTTCCCAGTACACAATGGCTCCTACCAATTGTATTAAAGAAATAATCTACTTGTATCTGATAATAAAACTTTCATTTTTTTTATTTTTTATTATTTTCTACAATTTATTTCGCAATACCATTTAACATCCCACTTGCGGTCATCTAAGCACTGCGGATCTTTCTGCGCTCTCTGTAAACAGAGTCCCTTTGAACTGCGTACACAGCAGTTCAACAGTTTCAAAAACATTATAAAAGTTTAAAAAAAATAAATAAACATTACTTACTATAGGGATCGAAGCGAATAATTTCAATTTTATCAGCTAAGCGCTCCCGAATGATGTTGAACTGATGGCCGCTTACAACACTTTCCATGAGGACCATGAGCTTTCTAAAAACAGACAAATTAGTATTTCTTACGCAAATCTATGTTTGAATTCTAAACTTACTTGCTTTTTACTTTTTTCAACAAAACATTCGTGAGAAACATTTTAAGTTCGCCAAATTAAATATATTTTCCAATACCGATTTCGTAAAAGTTTCTGACACCGGTGCGGAAGATGTAATATGTCAAAAACATATGACTGCGACGTTTTCCAGAATGAAAACCTTTAGAATAATTACCGACAGTCGGTAAGACAGTGTTTTATTATGTACCTAAACCCTTGCAAATGGCTTCATATCCGACAGCATTACCAGGGCCTTATTTCCGCAAATACTTAACACTACACTTTTTTTTATCATTATATTGTTGTGTAAATGACCAGTTTCACCAATAAAACTTTAGTTCCATTCATTTATCGACTGAAACTAATTGATTAGTTGCTAATTGAAAGTTATAAGCGTTTGTCTAAAAAAGAGATGAATTATAAAATAAATAAACTAATTTTTGATTTGATAAGTACCGTTTTTCGACTTCCAAATGTTGAATGTGTCAAATCGGAAATCGTTGAATGTGTCACCCACAACAGGAGGTACACTATTTTGCTCGTGAACACCGTCCATCGAATCCAGATCAATGGAGTCAAGTTTATTTCACTAACGGTAGTTGTTTCTGTGCTATCTCTAAAACATGGTAATGAAAGGGTATGAAGACGGGAAAAAAAAGCTATAATATTATTCTGTGTTATTAAATGGAAGAAGTTGTGTGATAGTGTGAGGCGGTATATGTTTGGGCGCTCGCAGGGAGTTGGTCATTGTCGATCGCATGTCTTCTGTGCAAATATTCAGTGCAAACTCCAAACCACTTTGCAACCGGTTTATTTTGAGATCTCATACATTTTGGTATTCTATTCTATTTATATTCTATTTCCCAAGTAATGCTAGGTCATCGCTGATTAATGCAAAGGACAACGTTCTGCAATCCCTAACAACACGTATTCAATGTATTCAGCACACGCGCTGGACCTAAATTGCCCAATGTTTCTAAACTCTGCGTGTAATTTATTGGCGTTTTTAGTACATGGTGTCTAGAATACACACATACAATGAAAAATTAGAACTTGCTGTCTTTTTACCTTGAGTAAAACAATTTCTTGACAAACTGTATACCAATTAATTCCATCGAGTATTATTCAGATAATCTCACGAACCGAAACCTTTCTTAATACATATTGACAAAAACAAAACCTATAATGAATAATAACAGCTTGTCAATGCTTGGCGTGTATGTGTTGCTGCTACCCTGGGGATTAAAAATAAATTTGATTAAAAATTGTTAGATCTGATGTCAGATGTCATTTACCGCTTTGCTTAGCGAGTACTCACTCCAGCTAGTCCTCAGATTGGAGATTGAGACTAAGAAATAGCCAAATTGAGGGAAGAATTTCCAACTTGAGTTCTAAGTCATCAGTGCACCGAAACACAGCCGATAATTAATCTAATATTATTATTTTTTTGTCGGTATAAATCCGATAAAATCAAGGAATTGCCGAATTACCATCCAGTCACAGGTTGCTTTCAGTATAATAGGGCATGCCTGCGCAGTCAGGGACTGGGGGCGAGAATCTCTACATAATGTACTAGACCGCTTCCAATGTCTTAAACTTAACACTGGTGCACAAACCAAAAATATTTGAATTTCAATAAGAGCAGGACATTGAACATTTTATTGTTGGTAACGGACCAAAAATTTAAACTGAACTATTGAAGAATCCGTAGACTAATGCGATCTTTAGACGATGAAGTGGAACTTGGACAAAGTTTAAGTACCATAAGTTGTGTGACATTTGTCTCCAAATATATCAATTGGTGCAAATCTCACAAAAAACGTCATTATTTGCAAGTCAATGAATTTTGTTTAATATATCAAAAAGTATAATTTTAAAGACAGTGTTTTAATGAAAAGGGTGACCGGTTAGTTGTTTTATTTTTAAATGCATCTGATTGGCGCTTTATTAAAAAAGGAAAGGTGAAGGCTGAACTACGTCCGAATTGATGATCAAACAATTCGGACCAAGATTTGTTTAAATTGAGGCTGCGATGGAATATTAAGGAACAAAGCAAAATTATTCCAACAAAGAAGTGACCAGCAATTGATAGAAAAGGCAGTATTGTCCAACAAATTCAGAAGTTAGTATATATCCTAAATTGAGTTTAAAAGTTTTCATAGTATTTTTTTGTTTGTTTCCTTTTTATATAAGTTTTGGTATGTCTAATTATAATATTTAATAAAAGAAAATTGTTAAACACGACTTTACCATTGAAATCGTGTGTGATATTTTTTTGTTCATTAAGTTCTAAATATAACTCACGTGTTTGGGCGGGAGCTTCCATAACATGGTTGATTTCACTTGATCGTATTCAGCGACAGGCTTGCAGACTGATCGGTGATAAGTGTACAACACTGGATACCGACAGAGTGTTGGATGCTCAGCGCTCCCGTACAGTTATTTCCACCACAGATGTTCGGACGAAATATATACGAGTAGTTGTATCCCGCCTACCCGTCTACGTATCGTAATCATAATACTCGTGCGGCCCATTTTGAACATTCATGTACCATACATTTTGGCCATTCAACACGAATGTGGAATAACTTGCCTTGGTCAGTATTTACAGAAACCTATAATTTGCAAAGATTTAAAATTAGCGGACATTGTTACCTTACTCTTTCTCTTTATCGGCCCACTCTTTAACTCTTCCCTATCCTTTTCCTTTCACTCCATCACTGGATTTAACAAACTTCAAAGAACACAGTTCTAAGTGGTGGAAAATATTAAAAAAAAAAAATGGATTTGTAGAAATACGACCCAGATTTAGCATTTTCGTTTTCTTAGTAGAATTTGACATCAAAATCAATTTGCATCAGATTTCATAGTATTTTAAATATCTTTTAACTCTCTGCCGAGTTATGACCAAAAGAGCGCATTTTTAAAATAATTCGCTTGTGAGGCTCTAATACTATGTTTCAACTAGAGGAAAATGAGATGATTACTGCAAAAAAATTGCAAATTAAGTTCAAAATTATCTCATTTCCCTTATAAGTTCTCATTTGTTAAATTATCTAATTGCTAGCAATTAGCTTTTAGGGTACTAGCGCGGGTAATTTTTGACATACAACAAAGAACATTTCTTTATTTGGTAAGTGATAAATATTTAAACTCCCCTTTCGAGAGACTAAAATAGTTATATATATTATATAGTCAGTTTCTCTCACCACGCGAAATACTTGGTTTTTATATTGGACAAAAAACTGGACTGTGATGGGATGCCCATCCGCAAGGAATGCATTGGTTATATACTCCGATAGTTACAACGATACTCTCTATTCTTCCTTTGGATATTTATGGGAAGGAGATAGTAATGATTGATGATATTCCCAACCGAAAGCAATGGGCAATGAAGAGTTCTAACCTTAATAATTCTATCATATTGTAATATGCGAGCTACGGCTCGAGTAGATAAAACGATATTCTGTGAAATTTATTTCTTTATTTTCTAGTCTATAGAACAATTCAAGTTCACACTATACTATTCTTCGCAAATTCTTTTCTTACAAGGTCTCTTTCCTCTCAAATCACTTTATCTCCTTTCAATTACTTAATTCACAAATCCAAACTAATTACTTTTTCTTGTTTACTCTCCACTTTCAATTTATCACCAAATTACAACTTCGCCCATTATCACTTTTCCAATCTCTTCGCCACAGTTTAAAAACTACTGTGTCTTTTTTTGATCGCCATCTGTCCTTATATAGCAGAAGTTTCTGATAGCCAGAAACTTCTAGCAAATTCTTCGACCACTGGAACAAGAGAAATAATTCTTGCAGTTATAATTCCCTTTTATCCCTGATATTATTCGTCTCTTTCGTTGACATGAGCTGTGGAGACTTCGTTCCAGACACGAACCTCGAATGAAAGGACAGTTCGAACCAAAATTCTGCCAGAATGAAAAGTCACTTCGGAATTTGTTGCGTCATATTTTTAGGGGGCGTAGTTATTATTATGCTACACTGCCCCCCTCTTAGACGTGTTCGTCCCGAACAAGTGCATCCTCATTTCGGCCATTGTATCGACTCAGTCGGTCCACATGAACCACTTTCATTTTGGCCCTCGGTCCTCGCTGGATGCGGTAGACAACATCGTTGATGCGGGTTACTATTCTGTAGGGACCTTCCCAGTTCCGCTGTAATTTAGGTGATTTCCCCTTTTGGCGATGGGGATTATACAGCCACACCAGATCTCCTTCCTGGAATCCTGACGTTGTTGCCTTGGCATCATACCTGGTCTTCATGCGGTGGCTCGTCATCTTAATCTGGCTTCTGGTCCTTTGGTGTATGTCCCTAAGCCTTTCCCTAAAGTCCGCCACGTACTCTTATTCATTTCTGGGCTCATTGGTAGGAGATCCAAATTTCACCTCACTGGGTAAACGAGCTATTCCACCAAATAAGATTTCGAACGGAGTATGTCGAGTAGTGCTATGCACGGCACTTCTATAGGCCATCAAAAACAAGGGAATCTGCCGGTCCCAATCCCGTTGGTAGTCACCTACGACCTTCGAGAGATGTTCGTCCAAAGTCCTATTGAAACGCTCCACCATACCGTCCGACTGTGGATGAAGCGGGGTTGTCCTTGTCTTTTTGATTCCGAGTAGTTGACACATCTCTTGGAAGATTCTTGACTCGAAGTTCCGCCCTTGGTCAGAATGCAATTCCAAGGGCACACCGAATCTGCTAACCCAATTGTAGACGATCTGCTCCGCCACGGTTCTGGCTTCCTGGTTAGGGATCGGAAACGCTTCCGGCCACTTACTGAAGTAGTCCATCACTACGAGGATATACCGATTACCATTGTCGGTTTCCGGAAAGGGCCCTGCGATGTCAATGGCGATTCGTTCGAAAGGTGCTCCCACGTTGTATTGGTGCATCTTACCTCGAGTTTTGATTCTCGGACCCTTGCTAGCTGCACACACGTCGCATTTTCTGCACCAGTCTTCGATATCTTCCTTCGCTTTTAACCAATAAAAACGTTCTCGTACCTTTTCTAGCGTCTTATTCACTCCCAAGTGGCCTCCGGTCGCCCCGCCATGCATTTCCTGTAACACCTCCTTGACCCTCGTCCGCGGTACGACAAGCTGCATTACAAACGACTTTCCGTCGGAGGATTCCCATTTTCTTCTCAGAACACCTTCTTGGACATGGAGGGAGTCCCACTGCGCAAAATATGCCTTTAAGGTCGGGCTTCTGTGAGAGATGTCCTGATGATCCGGTTTCTCCATGTTCTCCTTCCAGGCCAGAATCGGCTCGATATCCGGGTCTTCCTTCTGAGCGTTCCGGATCTCATCTACGCTCCAGCCGGCGATAGGTTCGGCTCTCATTCTTTGGATGGAAACCAGCTCCCGTTCTTCCTGACGCGCACAATGTTTACAATCCGTTCTGCATGGTCTCCGGGACAGTGCATCCGCATTAGAGTGGAGTTTTCCTTTACGATGCTGTATTTCGTAGTCGTAGATTTGCAGCCTTTCGATCCATCTTGCGACCTGACCCTCAGGACTCTTGAACTGTAATAGCCATTTTAAGGCTGCATGGTCTGTGCGAAGAACGAACTTCCTCCCGTAGAGGTATTTGTGAAAATGCTTCGTAGCCAAGATCAAAGCTAGAAGTTCTCTCCTTGTCACGCAGTAGTTCCTTTCTGGCTTAGAGAGCACCTTGCTGAAGTACGCAACCACCTTCTCTTGGCCGTCATGCACCTGGGAGAGTACGGCTCCTACCCCGACATTACTAGCATCTGCATCCACAACGAACGTTTCCCCGGGAGTGGGGTAAGCCAGTATCGGGGCATCGCATAGCCGTTGTTTAAGTGCCTTGAAGCTCTTCTCGCACTCAATTGACCATTTGAATTGTTTTCCCTTTTCCGTCAACTGGTGCAGGTTCTTTGCGATCCCGGCAAAATCCTTCACGAACCGTCTGTAGTAGGTGGCTAGGCCCAGGAAGCTCCTTAGTTGGTGTTTGTCTTTGGGGACTGGCCAGTTTTTCACCGCTTCGACCTTCTCCGGATCGGTTCTCACTCCTTTCGCTGAAATTATGTGTCCCAGGTACTTGACTTCCGCTCTAAACAGGGCGCACTTCTTGGGGTTGAGCTTCAGGTGGGCACTTCGAAGCCTTTGAAACACATCCCTTAGATTGTCTCGGTGTTGCGCAAACGTTTTTCCTACGACGATGACATCATCCAAGTATACCAAACAGGTTTTCCATGTTAACCCTTGCAGGACACATTCCATCAATCGCTCGAAAGTCGCCGGAGCATTGCACAGCCCGAATGGCATTACCGTGAATTGCCATAGCCCATTTCCTGCGGTGAAGGCGGTTTTCTCCCGGTCTTCTGGATGGATCTGTACCTGCCAGTAGCCACTCTTCAAGTCGAGAGTGGAAAACCATCGGGCTCCTGATAGTGTGTCTAGCGTGTCGTCAATCCGTGGCAGAGGGTAGCTGTCTTTCTTGGTGACGTAATTGAGCTGCCGATAGTCCACGCAGAACCGTGTGCTGCCATCTTTCTTCTTAACCAGTACAACCGGTGATGCCCACGGACTTTTGGAACTTTCAATCACACCTTCTTTCTCCATTGCCGACACCATCTCTGCAACTTCTGTCTGCTTTGCCAATGGAAGGCGCCTAGCAGGCTGACGAATTGGTCTAGTATCACCAGTGTCTATTCGATGTTGTACCAGGTGTGTTCGGCCGTATTCTCCGTCCTGTGAGGCAAATACATCAGCGTACTCATTGATAAGATTCTCTGCCATAGTTCGCTGCTCCTGATTCAGCTCACTGGACTGGAGAATCGTCTCTCTCGTTTCCGCTGTCCAAGGTGATGGGAGAGGTTTTGGAGCATCACGTTCAGATATTGTTGCGACGGCGGTAATCGGCGTGCATTTTCCAGTCACATCCCCTCGCCTTAGTTTGACAGTGTGTGGTCTTGCGTTCAAAACCCTCACTGGAACCATGGTGTTCTTTGGTTCGACTAACGTCTTTCCCACGATGTAGTCTTGAGAATTCTTCTCTGGGTCTGGTTCTACTATGTAGAATCGGTGGCTCCCAAGATCACCTTCCAGCTTCGTCCAAATGATTGTCTCTGAAGACGGCGGCAAAACTTCGTCTTTGCTGATGACTGTCCTGAGAGTTACGGCATTCTCATTTCCGTACACCATCGGAATCTCCACATTTCGATACCTCAGTACTTGCATCCCGATGTCCAAGATTACTTCATTTGCTTTCATGAAGTCTATTCCGATGATGCACTCGTCGCATATATCTGCCACCAGAAACGCATGGGAGAACGTCAGTCCCGCCAGAGTAATCGTAAGACGAACTTCTCCAAACACTTTCGCCATTTCCCCTGTTGCAGTCTTCAGGCAGTAGCTGTTGGTGTTGTGCAGCCAGGAGCTTTTGACGATATCTCTTCTTACAATGGAGGCAGTGGCACCTGTGTCGATGGTGGCTACGCACTTCTTCTCGTTGATTAGTGCCTCCACTGTCAGGCTCTTGTTACCCCGTTTGGTTTGCGAAACTTGAATGGTGGTCCTGGGGGCCTCGATTCCAGTAACCAACTTGTGCCCCGCGAAGTTGGTCCTTACGCATCTCCCGACTGCTGGTTTTGGGAATTCTGACAGACAGGATGCTTCCTCTCTGCTTCTCCTACTTCCGCAATGTGGACAATTTCCTCGTCTAGGTGCACTTCTGCACTGCCGTTGTAGGTGTCCGGTTTGGTTGCAATTCCAGCAACGGATTTGACTTCCGCGAGCTTTGACGGCTGTTCTCTGGCATGAGCATTCCACGACGGACATTTCCCTGACACGGTGTATTCCCTGGTATGCTTGGTCCGCAGCCTTCATTGACAAAGCGAATGCCAATGCCTCGGGGAGTGTTCGCTTTTCAGCCATCCTTACAGCCATTTGCAGTTGTCTGTCCTCTATGGCCTGAATAAAAGCTTCCACCGCCATTTCGTTGATAAGCTCCTCACCGGCTTTAGGGTATGAAAGATGGGCTAGTCGCTCTATATCCGCTTGCAACTGTTGGAGCGTTTCCCCCCTTTTCTGGGGGGGAAACGCTTCGAATTGCCTTTTATAAATTGGCCATGATGTTTGACCATCGAAGATAGGAGGCTGCATCTCCTTTCTTCTCAGACCGTCAGTGGAATATTCCCGTGCTTTCTGTCTCTTCACGTTGCTGAGCTCCTTAGCAAGATTTTCGACTTGCTTTCCTACTATCTCGAATTGCGTATCCACTTTTTCAAACTGAGTCTCTATCTTCCCGAACTGAGTTTCATGTTTCTCAAAATTTTCATCGAATCTGGTTTCGACTTTTTCGAGTTGCGTCTCGACCTTCTCGATTTTCTCTTCGATCACTTCGAATTTGGATTCCAAGTTCTTGTTTTGCTCATCAAGTTTACTTTCCAGAGCATCTAGAGAATTCTTTTGTTCGTCCATTGCTTTCTTTTGTTCATCCAGCTTAAGTTCTAGAGAATTCTTTTGTTCGTCCATTGCTTTCTTTTGTTCATCCAACTTAAGTTCTAGAGAATTCCTTTGGTCGCCCATTGCTTCTTTTGTTCGTCCATTGCTTTCTTTTGTTCGTCCATTGCTTTCTTTTGGTCGTCCAGCTTAAGTTCTATAGAATTCCTTTGGTCTTCTATTGCTTTCTTTTGTTCGTCCATGACTAACTTAAGTTGCAGGAGCAGACTTGTTATACCCGGGTCGGCTACTGTACTTGCTGGTTCCTCTTCCACGTCAAACTCTATGTCATGCGGATTTTCACCTTCCTGCGTTACTGCTTCTTCCAGACGAATCAGTAGGGGATCTTTTCCCCCAGTTGTGTCGAGATTCCGCTTACTGAGTTCTGCCTTTAGTTGAATTATAGTTAGTTTTCCCAATTTGCGACCCATTTTGCGCAACTAATTAACTCAACGCAGAAATGGTTTTTTTTTTTTTTTTTTTTTCTTGTGCAATTTCACACCACGGAAATAGTTATTCACAGAATAAGTTTTATCCCAGCTTCTGACACCAATGTAATATGCGAGCTACGGCTCGAGTAGATAAAACGATATTCTGTGAAATTTATTTCTTTATTTTCTAGTCTATAGAACAATTCAAGTTCACACTATACTATTCTTCGCAAATTCTTTTCTTACAAGGTCTCTTTCCTCTAAAATCACTTTATCTCCTTTCAATTACTTAATTCACAAATCCAAACTAATTACTTTTTCTTGTTTACTCTCCACTTTCAATTTATCACCAAATTACAACTTCGCCCATTATCACTTTTCCAATCTCTTCGCCACAGTTTAAAAACTACTGTGTCTTTTTTTGATCGCCATCTGTCCTTATATAGCAGAAGTTTCTGATAGCCAGAAACTTCTAGCAAATTCTTCGACCACTGGAACAAGAGAAATAATTCTTGCAGTTATAATTCCCTTTTATCCCTGATATTATTCGTCTATTTCGTTGACATGAGCTGTGGAGACTTCGTCCCAGACACGAACCTCGAATGAAAGGACAGTTCGAACCAAAATTCTGCCAGAATGAAAAGTCACTTCGGAATTTGTTGCGTCATATTTTTAGGGGGCGTAGTTATTATTATGCTACAATATTGTAACATAATAATAACTACGCTCCTACAGCCCATTCCAAAGTGTCTTTTCATTCGGGGTTCGTGTCTGCGGTTAGTCTCCACAGTTCATGTCTACGAAAGAGACGGATAATATCACGGATAAGAGAGAATTATAACTGCAAGAAATGATTGTCGTCTTGGAATTATTACATCAGAATTTTTATTTTGAGTTCCAGTGGTCGAAGAATTTGCTAGAAGTTTCTGGCTATCAGAAACTTCTGCTATATAAGGACAGATGGCGATCGAGAGCAGGCAGTTGGTTTAGAACCGTGGCGAAGAGATTGGAAAAGTGATAATGGGCGGTTGTAATTTTGTGATAAAATGAAAGTTGAGAGTTAACAAGAAGAAGTAATTAGTTTGGATTTGGGAATTAAGTAATTGAAAGGAGATAAAGTGTTTTGAGAGGAAAGAGACCTTGTAAGAAAAGAATTTGCGAAGAATAGTATAGTGTGAACTTGAATTGTTCTATAGACTAGAAAATAAAGAAATAAATTTCACAGAATATCGTTTTATCTACTCGAGCCGTAGCTCGCATATTACAATATAATGGAAATTTTGTTTTTTTATAATCTGTGCGCGCCAAAGGGAATATGAATACCCATATATTTTTCAGGACACGAGCGTTTATTAAAATGGGGAAGAAGAACAGAGGAGAAGCCTGTGCACGTTGGCCTTAAATGTTTGAGGGTGTAGTGATGGGGAAATACAGACTCTGGCAGATCATTCCACATTCATGTCGTTCGGTTTATAAATCGAGTATTGCGGGTGAAATTTTAAAGGGGAGGAATGCAAATGGCTATTTCACTAGAGCATTTTTTTATAAAAAAAAAAAAAGCGATAAATTAGGAGAGACACGAGACATTTCGACTATGTTCAAGTGAATGTATGGAGTTCACAATGCCTCTATCACCTATAAGTTTTAACGCGCGATTCTGTACGGTGTCTAGTAGGTATGTGCAAAACGGTCACCAGACTACATATAGGCGTTTTATTCCAGCTTTGGACGGATGAATGCCTTATAAATTGAGGCCAGATCAGACGGGGTAAAATATTTCTTGCACTGCTTAAAGAATCCTAGACATTTTGCAGTGTATTTAGCGACCTCGAATATGTGATCATTCCATCGAAAATGGTTATTAATACACATACCGGGAATAGCAAGACTTTCGGTTTCAGCGATGCAAGTACCATTCATGGATAATGGTTGAGGGTTATGGTTTCGCTTGAGACAGAAGACAGCATTGTGTTTTGGAAACATTAAATTCCACTCTATTGGTTGAACCCCATTTGATTATTGTGTTTAACATACGTTACCGTTCCTCTTCTACGGCCGAAGAGCAAGGACGTGAGTTAGGCAACGAGGTACTGTCATCAGCAAAGGAATGAATTGGATTAGAAGTTGCAGTCAAGAGATCATTTAAAATAAGAAAGAGAGTCGGAGACAAAATAGAGTCTTGGGGAATACCAGCATTTATTTGGTGAATATCAGACTTGAAGCCATCCAAGACAACTTGTATTGAACGCCCCGAAAGATAATTTCTAATCTGATTAGTTGCTGCGCAATAGCACCATATTATAGAACGTATACAATGCTCATGCTTTCCTTAGTTGGATGTAGTAAAAACACCTCAAAATGAGTAATTTGAAATAATCCCATCTGACTCTAGTTAAAAGTAATATAACTCCTAAACAGCTCTGTAAATATTGAATGTGCATTTTTTACCTTGTAACATTAAAAACATTTTCATACTCATAATTCATTCCATAATTTCTGAAAATTAGTTCGTCCTACCTGTCAAGCCTCACATAAACTGCATCTGGTCTGATCAATACGGTCATAGTTCTTGTTGCGAGCAATACGATCAGTAATATCGCGTGCCAAATGTTTTGACATATAGCGTTCCCAATTCATATTTTAAAAGCTTAGTGAACCAGATACAAATAAAGAGCACGACTCGTTCGCACGTAGTTGCATCTATATTGTAATATGCGAGCTACGGCTCGAGTAGATAAAACAATATTCTGTGAAATTTATTTCTTTATTTTCTAGTCTATAGAACAATTCAGGTTCACACTGTACTATCCTTCGCAATTCTTTTCTTACAATGTCTCTTTCCTCTCAAATCACTTTATCTCCTTTCTATTACTTAATTCACAAATCCAAACTAATTACTCCTTCTTGTTAACTCTCAACTTTCAATTTATCACAAAATTACAACTTCGCCTATTATCACTTTTCTAATCTCTTCGCCACAGTTTAAAAATCACTGTCTTTCCTATTGATCGCCATCTGTCCTTATATAGCAGAAGTTTCAGATAGCCAGAAACTTCTAGCAAATTCTTCGACCACTGGAAATAATTCCAAGATGACAATCATTTCTTCCAGTTATAATTCTCTCTTTATCCGTGGCATTGTCAGCTATTGCGAACCTCGAATGAAAGTACAGTTTGGAATGGGCTGTAGGAGCGTAGTTATTATTCTACATTATTGTTGCATACTTTTAGACGATGTTACACTGCCCCCCTCTTAGACTTGTTCGTCCCGAACAAGTGCGTCCTCACTTCGGCCATTGTATCGACTCAGTCGGTCCACATGAACCACTTTCATTTTGGCCCTTGGTCCTCGCTGGATGCGGTAGACAACATCGTTGATGCGGGTTACTATTCTGTATGGACCCTCCCAGTTCCGCTGCAATTTAGGTGATTTCCCCTTTTGGCGATGGGGATTATACAGCCACACTAGATCTCCTTCCTGGAATCCTGACGTTGTTGCCTTGGCATCATACCTGGTCTTCATGCGGTCGCTCGTTATCTTAATCTGGCTTCTGGTCCTTTGGTGTATGTCCCTAAGCCTTTCCCTAAGGTCCGCCACGTACTCTTCTTCATTTCTGGGCTCATTGGTAGGAGATCCAAATTTCACCTCACTGGGTAAACGAGCTATTCCACCAAATAAGATTTCGAACGGCGTATGTCGAGTAGTGCTATGCACGGCACTTCTATAGGCCATCAAAAACAAGGGAATCTGCCGGTCCCAATCCCGTTGGTAGTCACCTACGACCTTCGAGAGATGTTCGTCCAAAGTCCTATTGAAACGCTCCACCATACCGTCCGACTGTGGATGAAGCGGGGTTGTCCTTGTCTTTTTGATTCCGAGTAGTTGACACATCTCTTGGAAGATTCTTGACTCGAAGTTCCTCCCTTGGTCAGAATGCAATTCCAAGGGCACACCGAATCTGCTAACCCAATTGTAGACGATCTGCTCCGCCACGGTTCTGGCTTCCTGGTTAGGGATCGGAAACGCTTCCGGCCACTTACTGAAGTAGTCCATCACTACGAGTATATACCGATTACCATTGTCGGTTTCCGGAAAGGGCCCTGCGATGTCAATGGCGATTCGTTCGAAAGGTGCTCCCACGTTGTATTGGTGCATCTTACCTCGAGTTTTGATTCTCGGACCCTTGCTAGCTGCACACACGTCGCATTTTCTGCACCAGTCTTCGATATCTTCCTTCGCTTTTAACCAATAAAAACGTTCTCGTACCTTTTCTAGCGTCTTATTCACTCCCAAGTGGCCTCCGGTCGCCCCGCCATGCATTTCCTGTAACACCTCCTTGACCCTCGTCCGCGGTACGACAAGCTGCATTACAAACGACTTTCCGTCGGAGGATTCCCATTTTCTTCTCAGAACACCTTCTTGGACATGGAGGGAGTCCCACTGCGCAAAATATGCCTTTAAGGTCGGGCTTCTGTGAGAGATGTCCTGATGATCCGGTTTCTCCATGTTCTCCTTCCAGGCCAGAATCGGCTCGATATCCGGGTCTTCCTTCTGAGCGTTCCGGATCTCATCTACGCTCCAGCCGGCGATAGGTTCGGCTCTCATTCTTTGGATGGAAACCAGCTCCCGTTCTTCCTGACGCGCACAATGTTTACAATCCGTTCTGCATGGTCTCCGGGACAGTGCATCCGCATTAGAGTGGAGTTTTCCTTTACGATGCTGTATTTCGTAGTCGTAGATTTGCAGCCTTTCGATCCATCTTGCGACCTGACCCTCAGGACTCTTGAACTGTAATAGCCATTTTAAGGCTGCATGGTCTGTGCGAAGAACGAACTTCCTCCCGTAGAGGTATTTGTGAAAATGCTTCGTAGCCAAGATCAAAGCTAGAAGTTCTCTCCTTGTCACGCAGTAGTTCCTTTCTGGCTTAGAGAGCACCTTGCTGAAGTACGCAACCACCTTCTCTTGGCCGTCATGCACCTGGGAGAGTACGGCTCCTACCCCAACATTACTAGCATCTGCATCCACAATGAACGTTTCCCCGGGAGTGGGGTAAGCCAGTATCGGGGCATCGCATAGCCGTTGTTTAAGTGCCTTGAAGCTCTTCTCGCACTCAATTGTCCATTTGAATTGTTTTCCCTTTTCCGTCAACTGGTGCAGGTTCTTTGCGATCCCGGCAAAATCCTTCACGAACCGTCTGTAGTAGGTGGCTAGGCCCAGGAAGCTCCTTAGTTGGTGTTTATCCTTGGGGACTGGCCAGTTTTTCACCGCTTCGACCTTCTCTGGATCGGTTCTCACTCCTTTCGCTGAAATTATGTGCCCCAAGTACTTGACTTCCGCTCTAAACAGGGCGCACTTCTTGGGGTTGAGCTTCAGGTGGGCACTTCGAAGCCTTTGAAACACATCCCTTAGATTGTCTCGGTGTTGCGCAAACGATTTTCCTACGACGATGACATCATCCAAGTATACCAAACAGGTTTTCCATGTTAACCCTTGCAGGACACATTCCATCAATCGCTCGAAAGTCGCCGGAGCATTGCACAGCCCGAATGGCATTACCGTGAATTGCCATAGCCCATTTCCTGCGGTGAAGGCGGTTTTCTCCCGGTCTTCTGGATGGATCTGTACCTGCCAGTAGCCACTCTTCAAGTCGAGAGTGGAAAACCATCGGGCTCCTGATAGTGTGTCTAGCGTGTCGTCAATCCGTGGCAGAGGGTAGCTGTCTTTCTTGGTGACGTAATTGAGCTGCCGATAGTCCACGCAGAACCGCGTGCTGCCATCTTTCTTCTTAACCAGTACAACCGGTGATGCCCACGGACTTTTGGAACTTTCAATCAGACCTTCTTTCTCCATTGCCGACACCATCTCTGCAACTTCTGTCTGCTTTGCCAATGGAAGGCGCCTAGCAGGCTGACGAATTGGTCTAGTATCACCAGTGTCTATTCGATGTTGTACCAGGTGTGTTCGGCCGTATTCTCCGTCCTGTGAGGCAAATACATCAGCGTACTCATTGATAAGATTCTCTGCCATAGTTCGCTGCTCCTGATTCAGCTCACTGGACTGGAGAATCGTCTCTCTCGTTTCCGCTGTCCAAGCTGATGGGAGAGGTTTTGGAGCATCACGTTCAGATATTGTTGCGACGGCGGTAATCGGTGTGCATTTTCCAGTCACCTCCCCTCGCCTTAGTTTGACAGTGTGTGGTCTTGCGTTCAAAACTCTCACTGGAACCATGGTGTTCTTTGGTTCGACTAACGTCTTTCCCAAGATGTAGTCTTGAGAATTCTTCTCTGGGTCTGGTTCTACTATGTAGAATCGATGGCTCCCAAGATCACCTTCCAGCTTCGTCCAAATGATTGTCTCTGAAGACGGCGGCAAAACTTCGTCTTTGCTGATGACTGTCCTGAGAGTTACGGCATTCTCATTTCCGTACACCATCGGAATCTCCACATTTCGATACCTCAGTACTTGCATCCCGATGTCCAAGATTACTTCATTTGCTTTCATGAAGTCTATTCCGATGATGCACTCGTCGCATATATCTGCCACCAGAAACGCATGGGCGAACGTCAGTCCTGCCAGAGTAATCGTAAGACGAACTTCTCCAAATACCTTCGCCATTTCCCCTGTGGCAGTCTTCAGGCAGTAGCTGTTGGTGTTGTGCAGCCAGGAGCCTTTGACGATATCTCTTCTTACAATGGAGGCGGTGGCACCTGTGTCGATGGTGGCTACGCACTTCTTCTTGTTGATTAGTGCCTCCACTGTCAGGCTCTTGTTATCCCGTTTGGTTTGCGAAACTTGAATGGTGGTCCTGGGGGCCTCGATTCCAGTAACCAACTTGTGCCCCGCGAAGTTGGTCCTTACGCATTTCCCGACTGCTGGTTTTGGGAAGTCTGACTGACAGGATGGATGTTATCACCTCCAGATGCTTCCTCTCTGCTTCTCCTACTTCCGCAATGTGGACAATTTCCTCGTCTAGGTGCACTTCTGCACTGCCGTTGTAGGTGTCCGGTTTGGTTGCAATTCCAGCAACGGATTTGACTTCCGCGAGCTCTGTCTTCATCCATGACGGCTGTTCTCTGGCATGAGCATTCCACGACGGACATTTCCCTGACACGGTGTATTCCCTGGTATGCTTGGTCCGCAGCCTTCATTGACAAAGCGAATGCCAATGCCTCGGGGAGTGTTCGCTTTTCAGCCATCCTTACAGCCATTTGCAGTTGTCTGTCCTCTATGGCCTGAATAAAAGCTTCCACCGCCATTTCGTTGATAAGCTCCTCACCGGCTTTAGGGTATGAAAGATGGGCTAGTCGCTCTATATCCGCTTGCAACTGTTGGAGCGTTTCCCCCCTTTTCTGGACTCGACTACGCAGCTGAACCCTGTACACCTGCTGCATGTGTTCATCCCCAAACCGCATCTCGATAGCCTGAACCAGAGAGTCGTAGTTCTGCTGTTTATCTTCCGGGATGGTCTGCAAGAGCTCCGCAGCTGGACCCCTCAGTGCAAGCGTGAGTGCAATAGACTTCTCTTCATCGTCCCAGCTATTGGTCATTGCGGCCGCTTCGAATTGCCTCTTATAAATTGGCCATGATGTTTGACCATCGAAGATAGGAGGCTGCATCTCCTTTCTTCTCAGACCGTCAGTGGAATATTCCCGTGCTTTCTGTCTCTTCACGTTGCTGAGCTCCTTAGCAAGACTTTCGACTTGCTTTTCTACTTTTTCAAACTGAGTCTCTATCTTCCCGAACTGAGTTTCATGTTTCTCAAAATTTTCATCGAATCTAGTTTCGACTTTTTCGAGTTGCGTCTCGACCTTCTCGATTTTCTCTTCGATCACTTCGAATTTGGATTCCAAGTTCTTGTTTTGCTCATCAAGTTTACTTTCCAGAGCATCTAGAGAATTCTTTTGTTCGTCCATTGCTTTCTTTTGTTCGTCCATTGCTTTCTTTTGGTCGTCCAGCTTAAGTTCTATAGAATTCCTTTGGTCTTCTATTGCTTTCTTTTGTTCGTCCATGACTAACTTAAGTTGCAGGAGCAGACTTGTTATACCCGGGTCGGCTGCTGTACTTGCTGGTTCCTCTTCCACGTCAAACTCTACGTCGTGCGGATTTTCACCTTCCTGCGTTACTGCTTCTTCCAGACGAATCAGCAGGGCATCTTTTCCCCCAGTTGTGTCGAGGTTCCGCTTACTGAGTTCTGCCTTTAGTTGAGTTATAGTTAGTTTTCCCAATTTGCGACCCATTTTGCGCAACTAATTAACTCAACACAGAAATGGTTTTTTTTTTTTTTTTTTTTTTTTTGTGCAATTTCACACCACGGAAATAGTCAAAGAATAAGTTTTATCCCACTTCTGACACCAATGTAATATGCGAGCTACGGCTCGAGTAGATAAAACAATATTCTGTGAAATTTATTTCTTTATTTTCTAGTCTATAGAACAATTCAGGTTCACACTGTACTATCCTTCGCAATTCTTTTCTTACAATGTCTCTTTCCTCTCAAATCACTTTATCTCCTTTCTATTACTTAATTCACAAATCCAAACTAATTACTCCTTCTTGTTAACTCTCAACTTTCAATTTATCACAAAATTACAACTTCGCCTATTATCACTTTTCTAATCTCTTCGCCACAGTTTAAAAATCACTGTCTTTCCTATTGATCGCCATCTGTCCTTATATAGCAGAAGTTTCAGATAGCCAGAAACTTCTAGCAAATTCTTCGACCACTGGAAATAATTCCAAGATGACAATCATTTCTTCCAGTTATAATTCTCTCTTTATCCGTGGCATTGTCAGCTATTGCGAACCTCGAATGAAAGTACAGTTTGGAATGGGCTGTAGGAGCGTAGTTATTATTCTACATTATTGTTGCATACTTTTAGACGATGTTACAATATGTTGTTCATCTACAAATTACTCATATTTTTAATTTAAATGTATTGACTAAAATGATGTTTCCACACTTTTATCAATCTTGGTATTACTATAATAAAGAAAGTAGGTGGCCACGGTGTATTGGGTAGTGTATTCGCTTGTAACTCGAACTGTGCAGGTTCGAGCCCGGACGGGGGACAGCAATCTCAGCCACCCGAACATAAAAGAGAAACGAATAAAATCTAAGTTTCTCCAATCACTAAAAAGGAGTTTCCGCCTGGTAGTACAATGGACACAGCAAAATGGAGTCTGAGTGCTCCGGGATTTGGAAATTTCCTTTTTTTGAAACCAAGAAGAATACCAAGACTATAATAAAGAAACTCAAAAAGAGGGTCTCTCAGTTCTATCTGTTTGTAAAATCGGTAAATGAACTTAAAAAGAAAAATTACGGGAAAGATTGAAAGAGCACAAGTGTTAATGGTAGATTGTATTCTGATATTTTAAAAAAATCGAATCTCCCATCCTTGTCTACCCAAAACAGAAACAAGAAGCTAATGTAACGAAGCAGCAAATAAAACAGGAATATAAACGAAAATGGTGTCGTGACTAAAAATAATGGCGGAGTTGACATTAAATATGGTGACAAGATTTCGTCAGAGACGCTAAAAAATTAAATTCAAAACAAACTTAAAGATTAGTACCAACGATGATCAATCCTAAGGCATGTATGTGTAATGAACCTTGAATGTAATGAAACTGAAAGTGAAATTGTGTATAAAATAAAGAAACAAAATCCTGAATTAAAGTGATATTAAATGAATGAAATCGTTTAAAAAAAGCAGATGGAGAAACTCAAACGTAATTTTAAAACTTGATAGTGAAATTTATAATAAAATAATGCAATTGTAAGGTGTTAAAATAGGATCAGTTAAATGTAAAGCAAGATAATATTTCAATTTAACACGGTGTTATAAGCGTCAAGGTTTTAACCATAAAGCAAGTGTGTGTAGGAACAAAATAGCTTGTTTGAAGTGTGGAAGAAATCATTAAATTAAGGACTGTTACAGTGACCAAATAAAGTGTACAAATTATGGACAAATAACCGCTTCCCTTGGAATAGATGTAAACAATAGAATGAATAGATGACAAGTACTGTCCAGTATATTTACGAAAATTAAAAGTCCACAAAGAAAACATTCAGTATTAGCAATCAAGTAAATTGACTTATTGGAGCGCTAATGTACAGAGTCTTATAAATAATTTCAATGAAATTGGGTTGATAGTAAATAATAAACAATTGACATCCTGGCTTTTTCTGAAACACACGTAACAGAAGATATAAATGATAATGAAATAAGTCTTTTAAATTTTTCATTATTACGAAGTGATAGTCGAGCATGCATGAGGGGAGTGTAATTCTCTACATAAAAAAAACCTACAGTACAGATTAATAAATAAAATAAATATTGCAATGAAAATATAATGGTTGTGCGTTGAGATTTTTTAAATAATTTTCGAGAAACTTGCAGTATTTTACAAGTCCCCTAGTCGCGTGTGGTGGTGTTACATTCAAACTTTAATATAATCATTTTAGGCAGTTAAACATCAATCTAATAAAAAACAATACTTCCACCAGTCTTTAATGAAATCTTAATAAAAAATAACCTCAAACAAATAATTAAAAGCCAACAAAAATTTGTCCATCCTTCAGGTTATTAGTTGATTTAGTTCTATCTCCAAGGAGGAAAATATTTCCCACAGTTCCAGATTTAAAAATCACTGAACATGAATCAATTGTGATTCAAATTACTGTTGCCACCACAAATGTCAGGAAAGCTAGCAAATATATCGATCTACTTAAATATAATAAAAATTAATTAAAAAAAATATTCTAAGATAAAAGTGTTCACAAGCGAACTTTTATTATTCTGCCTTCAATATATTATCAGCGATATTACAAGAAAAGTTTGTGTTAAAAAACAGACTAAACAAAATTACTCAAACTGATAATAAATGGTTTACAGAAGAAATTAAAACTTTGAAATTAGGAAAATTCTGTGTTTTCAAAGAACGAGTGTTCATAATAGACGGGAAGATTGGAATAGCTATAGGAACATATTGTAATATGCGAGCTACGGCTCGAGTAGATAAAACGTTATTCTGTGAGATTATTTCTTTATTTTCTAGTCTATAGAACAATTCAAGTTCACACTATACTGTTCTCCGCAAATTCTTTCCTTACAGGTCTCTTTCTTCTCAAATCACTTTATCTCATTTCAATTACTTAATTCACAAATCCAAACTAATTACTTCTTCTTGTTAACTCTCAACTTTCAATTTATCACAAGATTACAGCTTCGACCATTATCACTTTTCCAATCTCTTCGTGTGGTTCAAAACCCAACTGCCCTGCCTCGATCGCCATCTGTCCTTATATAGTCGCATTTCTGATAGCCAGAAACTTCTAGCAAATTCTTCGACTACTGGAACAAGAAAATTCTGATGTAATAATTCCAAGATGACAGCTGCAGCCAATAATCTCTTGTGGTGATAATTCTCTCTTAATTTCGCGACGTCGTCTTAGACATAATCCGTCTCTTACCGTGGACACGAACCCCGAATGAAAAGACACTTCGGAATGTGTTGCCTACTTTTGGAGCGTAGTTATTATGCTACATTATGTTACACTGCCCCCCTCTTAGACTTGTTCGTCCCGAACAAGTGCGTCCTCACTTCGGCCATTGTATCGACTCAGTCGGTCCACATTAACCACTTTCATTTTGGCCCTTGGTCCTCGCTGGATGCGGTAGACAACATCGTTGATGCGGGTTATTATTCTGTAGGGACCCTCCCAGTTCTGCTGCAATTTAGGTGATTTCCCCTTTTGGCGATGGGGATTATACAGCCACACTAGATCTCCTTCCTGGAATCCTGACGTTGTTGCCTTGGCATCATACCTGGTCTTCATGTGGTCGCTCGTTATCTTAATCTGGTTTCTGGTCCTTTGGTGTATGTACCTAAGCCTTTCCCAAAGGTCCGCCACGTACTCTTCTTCATTTCTAGGCTCATCGGTAGGAGATCCAAATTTCACCTCACTGGGTAACCGAGCTATTCCACCAAACAAAATTTCGAACGGCGTATGTCGAGTAGTGCTATGCACGGCACTTCTATAGGCCATCAAAAACAAGGGAATCTGCCGGTCCCAATCCCGTTGGTAGTCACCTACGACCTTCGGGAGATGTTCGTCCAAAGTCCTATTGAAACGCTCCACCATACCGTCCGACTGTGGATGAAGCGGGGTTGTCCGTGTCTTTTTGATTCCGAGTAGTTGACACATCTCTTGGAAGATTCTTGACTCGAAATTCCGCCCTTGGTCAGAATGCAATTCCAAGGGCACACCGAATCTGCTCACCCAATTGTAGACGATCTGCTCCGCCACGGTTCTGGCTTCCTGGTTAGGGATCGGAAACGCTTCCGGCCACTTACTGAAGTAGTCCATTACTACGAGTATATACCGATTACCATTGTCGCTTTCCGGAAAGGGCCCTACGATGTCAATGGCGATTCGTTCGAAAGGTGCTCCCACGTTGTATTGGTGCATCTTACCTCGAGTTTTGTTTCTCGGACCCTTGCTAGCTGCACACACGTCGCATTTTCTGCACCAGTCTTCGACATCTTCCTTCGCTTTTAACCAATAAAAACGTTCTCGTACCTTTTCTAGCGTCTTATTCACTCCCAAGTGGCCTCCGGACGCCCCGCCATGCATTTCCTGTAACACCTCCTTGACCTTCGTCCGCGGCACGACAAGCTGCATTACAAATGACTTTCCGTCGGAGGATTCCCATTTTCTTCTCAGAACACCTTCTTGGACATGGGGGAGTCCCACTGCGCAAAATATGCCTTTAAGGTCGGGCTTCTGTGAGAGATGTTCTGATGATCCGGTTTCTCCATGTTCTCCTTCCAGGCCAGAATCGGCTTGATATCCGGGTCTTCCTTCTGAGCGTTCCGGATCTCATCTACGCTCCAGCCGGCGATAGCACCTTGCTGAAGTACGCAACCACCTTCTCTTATCCATCATGCACCTGGGAGAGTACGGCTCCTACCCCGACATTACTAGCATCTGCATCCACAATGAACGTTTCCCCGGGAGTGGGGTAAGCTGGTATCGGGGCATCGCATAGCAGTTGTTTAAGTGCCTTGAAGCTCTTCTCGCACTCAATTGACCATTTGAATTGTTTTCCCTTTTCCGTCAACTGGTGCAGGCTCTTTGCGAACCCGGCAAAATCCTTCACGAACCGTCTGTAGTAGGTAGCTAGGCCCAGGAAGCTCCTTAGTTGGTGTTTATCTTTGGGGACTGGCCAGTTTTTCACCGCTTCGACCTTCTCTGAATCGGTTCTCACTCCTTTCGCTGAAGTTATGTGCCCCAAGTACTTGACTTCCGCTCTAAACAGGGCGCACTTCTTGGGGTTGAGCTTCAGGTGGGCTCTTCGAAGCCTTTGAAACACATCCCTTAGATTGTCTCGGTGTTGCGCAAATGTTTTTCCTACGACGATGACATCATCCAAGTATACCAAACAGGTTTTCCATGTTAACCCTCGCAGGACACATTCCATCAATCGATCGAAAGTTGCCGGAGCATTGCACAGCCCGAATGGCATTACCGTGAATTGCCACAGCCCATTTCCTGCGGTGAAGGCGGTTTTCTCCCGGTCTTCTGGATGGATCTGTACCTGCCAGTAGCCACTCTTCAAGTCGAGAGTGGAAAACCATTGGGATCCTGATAGTGTGTCCAGCGTGTCGTCAATCCGTGGCAGAGGATAGCTGTCTTTCTTGGTGACGTAATTGAGCTGCCGATAGTCCACGCAGAACCGAGTGTTGCCATCTTTCTTCTTAACCAGTACAACCGGTGATGCCCACGGACTTTTGACAGAAAAGAGCAATGAACCTAGTAAGCAAAATAATTTTTTACGAAAAAAAGAAATCGAAAAAACTCGGTCTCCGCGCTCAGTAAAATGGTATAACTCATACCTATCCAACTACATTTCTTATCAGACTTTCCGTCGATAATAACAAGAACCTTCCCGCTTTGGAAAAGGAATTTACTTCCCATAGGCACAGGTCTCGCAAAATACAACAAAGATAATACTCCGGACACGAACAAAGTGTTTCAAATGCTACACCAAGAAATGATCAACACTAAAAATGCTGATAGAGTTTTTTACACTGATGGGTCATACAAGGATAACAACTCTTCATACGCTGTAATACAATTAGACCTAAGTCAGCAAATAACCACCATTCATCAAGGACTTCTCCCAGGACCTGCTGGCAGCTACATTGCAGAGCCAGCAATTCATAAAGGAATAACTATTGCTCAAACGCGGCCTGGCAAAACTTTGATCCTAACAGATAACCTAAGTATTCTTATGGGATTGAGAAGCGAAACCAATAAATGTCCTACTTTAGAGCTCATAAGCTGCAATCTAACAACAATATTACATTAGCATGGATACCTGGGCATGTAGGCATCAAAGGAAATAACACAGCAGATTTAGCAGCAAAGGAAGCTACAAATTATCCATTTATTGTCGAATCCCCTAACTTCTACCAGCTTACGAAAAGAGTTTTCTTACGACAACAAAAAGAGGAGTTAGGTGAGATGTGGAAAAACTGCAACACATTTCTTCGCACCCACCATCCCCAATACACCCGGATCCCCTATAATATTCTATACACAAGAGAAGATTGTGTAAAGTTACTGCGGATCAGAGTAGGGAAAACGCTTTTTACAAGCCGACACTTCTATAATGGCGAATCACTTGAGGAATGTGAAAGTTGTCGAATGGTTCTATCCATCTGAGATATTTTTGTTGAATGTCCTTTATCGCGTCAAATCGATGAATCATCAGACAACATACCGAAGCAATTAGCCGAAATCCTCAACCCATCGGACACTAGGACACTTCAACGAGTAAAGCTTGCTATTACAGCCCATCATAAATATAATGAAATATAGTATAACGTAATTAACATTATTCTTTTTTCATTACCTTCCTATCCTTATTTTCTATTCTGTATTTCTGTTAATGTTTAAATATTTAAATTAAATTAAAAAACGACATCATATGGCCTTGCTGCCCAGATGTCGTCAGTCTAAATAATTTATAAATTAATTTTGTAAATTACTTGAATAAATAAATAAATAATAAATTTAATACCATAATTAAACCTCACTTCGAGTTTTCTTCAACGATCTTGCTTATGGGAAATAGTGAACACATAAACAGGCTGCAGAATAAGGCCATGAGAACTATTCTCAAATGTAGTTTCTACACACCCATTATATGGATGTTATTATGCCAGAAGTGGATGAACATCAATCAGTGGATCATCTTTAATGTACTAACATTCGTGTTTAAAATGAAGCACGGTATGGTTCATGAATATCTAACAACAGACTGCCAGACATATGACTTAAGATCTAATTCTAACTTTATAGAGACCAAAACATGATCTCATACCGTGGTTTAAAATTGTTTAATGAACTACCCGCTGAAATAAAAAAATGAAACTGTTTTTAGAAGACTTATAAAACTGCTAATAGATCATACAAGAGATACAGTAACATAAATTATTTTTCTTACTATCTTTAAGTTTTTCTAAATTAATATTGTTTTCTAAAATTGTACCTTTATAGATCAAAATGTATTTAATGAATTGTAATACACATACACTATAGGCATAGACAACTAACAGGTTTAGACAGTTTTTACCAAAAAGAAAGAACAGCATGTTTAAAAATACAACACATTGAAGATAACTTTACTCAAACAATAGACTCCACCTTCAATAAAAATTTGTTCTCTCCACAACACAAACTCAGTTCTCATAATTTTGGCGAAAGATCTTAAAACTGGATGGATCACATACCATATTGTTTGGCAATTGTATGAACAATTTGGAAATTAATCTAACCATTTGACGTGTTATTTTAGTATTCTCTAACCTCCACAAAAACAAAATATTACTAAGTATGTATGATCCAGGAACAAAACTAAGTAATATATACCCGCAGCACTACGAGTATAAGACAGCGAAATAAAAATATGCAGCAGGCTTTTAGAATCTCTCTTGTACTATAAGCAGTTTTTCCTGTTTTTTTCCTCAAGCTCAAAACTTCGATTTTGATAAATCAATGTCCCCGACGGATTCTATATTACGGGTGGTTAACTTCGAGTTAAACAATATCGTGAGCTATGTACGCTATTAAAAAATTGTACCGATAAGTTGAATTTCGTAAAGAATAACAGAAATAAAGATTTATTTTCGGTGCCACACCTTATAGCAACTCAGTTTCCAATATATGTACAAAATGTATTATAAGTAAACAATACTTTTCCGGCCCTAAAAGGGTTTATCGAACATCAGCAGGCCCCTTTCCCATAGTGCCTGTACTAAAGCAATCTTCCGTTCCTCGTCGTCATCAAGCTCATTCACAGCCACATATTCTGGGTATGATTTGATCAATATCTCTACGCTACTAGCGTCATCTGGTTCAATTTCGATGTAATTCGGCTCGTATTCGCAGTACTCTTTCGAATTGTCCACGTAGTAGTAAATGCGTATTTTGTCCTCCTCCTCAACCAGACGAAGGATATTTGCTCGCAACAAGCGCACTTTAGTCTTTGAGTCGATTTCATAGTCAGCAACACATTGACCTTCCGAGTTGGCTACGTTCCTACTACCAAAAACTGTGCGAGGTTTCTCATCAACAGTGATTTCCGGAGGAAGTGCCTCATGTTGATACTTCTTTGCTAATTGGTCAACAGCTTGATCGACCGGAATTTCTTTCAGTGCCTTTGAAATGAGGTCACGACACTTGCGAAGAAAGTCTTGTCGTTCTCTTGTAATTACATCTGAAAAGACGATACCAGCATTATGCCACACATCCAATGGAAGGCCACGACGGAAGTCCACGTTCTCAGCGATGGCACGTTGGAGAATCAAGGGGAACATCTTCTCCATGAGGTCGGCATATGTTTGTTTTTGATATACACTCAGTGTTATGTGTAGTGAATGAAATCCTGGCTCCGTAAATGCCTGATGGATAGTACCACGCGGGAAATAAAGGATATCGCCTGGCATAAGAACCTTTTCCAAAATCGGCACGCCGATTTCATTCTGAGAAAAATTTTGCGATGAAAAGCGCGGGAGCTCCTCTTTTTTTGACCTCGGATTATATAATTTCCAACGCTTTCGCCCCTCAATTTGCAGAACGAACGCCTCGATGTCATCATAATGAGGAGCAAATCCCTGGCTATTTGGAGGAGTGAGGTAGGAGTTTGATCCCACCATGCAATGGAAGAATTCCTGTAATGTCGTGTTCATAGCAAAGATCGCAGGCAGATATGTCTGTGGGTTTAGCAAGCGAATACTGCATCCATTCGAATAGTGATCCCAAACCACTGGTGGCATTGCACGACCTTCTGGATTGAGAGTCTCACGTTCACCTAGAAGAATTATTAAATTAATTTGACGGGTTAGTTTTGCCAATTCCAAACTCACCATTCTTGTAGGATGTTATGTCGATGTTCTTGGTGAATTCAATGTGATTCTCGATGAGCATCTGGTCAATCATTTCGAACGAAATAAGTTTGCTGAAGTATGTAGGATCATTGCGTTCCACAAGGCATGGAGCCTTCTCCCAGAATTTTTCAAAGAACTTATCAATTCCGATCGGAGCCAGAAGCCATTTAAAAAGTTTTGACCCATCCTTAATGCTATTATTGCGTAGTGGTGAATCTGCCGATGGTGACGGTGGTTCTTTTTTAACTATGGAGGTGCAGTTGCCTTCCTTTGCAACCGCTTTAGGCGTGGGCGTCTTCTCTGCAGAGTCTATATGTGTTCCTTTAGATTGCTTGTTCTTTTTCTTTGCTGGTTTTTCTGCAATTCCGTTTAAAGCATCCAACGTACTGTCGCTCTTTCTTTTGTGTGCAATATTCGTGGATTTTGTTGTTGGAATTTCTGTCGGTTTCCCTTCATCTGTTGGATTGGCGTTCCTTGATAATTCAGATGGTACCAGTTTATTATTGCTCTGTTTTCTTTTACGAATGATCTTCACTCGTTTTTCTCCATTCACTCTTCTCTCGGTATTTATTATCTCACCATTTTGGGCAGGTTCTACCTGACTTCTGCCTGGAGATCCGATGGGGGGCTTCTTGCTTTGTACTTTCTCATTTTTCTTCGGACTTTGTTTCTTGGCATTTTTTTTCACTGTACCCTTCTTGTAAGCTGCAAATGCTGATACTTCTTCCATCGTATTTCGTGCTTTTGTTGAAATCAATGAATCGGATTGATGTTTAGTGGCCGGCGATAAGTCAAGTTGAAAATTGCTGTGCAAACATCAAGCATGGCATGTGCTTTGCATGGGTACAGTAATAATCAAAATTTGTAAGTTTTATAATATCTTTAAAACGACAAATGAATGCTAAAACCTGGTGGCGAAATTCTGTATCTGTCGATTGCTGTAGCTTTTGACAGCGGGTACGTGTCTGTATTGAAAACAAGGAACTAATTTTAAACATTTTATTAAGGACAAAACTAAATAATCATTGAACGAGACAAACTGGAAAAAACGATTGGAAATATGTTCCCACATTCATTAGATATACTTATTGGAGAATATACAACCTTGTTATAGTTACTTTTTTCATTATAATTGAGACACTAAGAAATATTTATCAATTTATGTATATGAAAACATACTATAATGTGTGAGATTAGCATTTAAATAAACAATTTAGTTATTATTATTCTAAAAAATAACTCTCGTATGTTGTTGTTGCTGGCATGTAAAAATAACTTTTTTTCCATATAATATTGTATTGTACCTCATCCTTTTTATCGATAGATGGGGCGCCCACCAGTGCAGTTAAGGGCTCCAAGTTAGTGACATTTTCGTACTAAACCAGAAACCCAGCATCGAATCAAAGTGCAACTGTTAGACATCCCGTTCGGGAATGCGCTGCAGTGTTTTACCAATGTTGATGTTATTATTGGTGATTCGAGTGTTTTTATAACTGATTGATTATTGGTGTAAATGACGATTTCCGAGTTCGATATCAACGTCATTGAGAGCCACTCAGCGCTATAACCTCCATTTGGAATACACTGGAATGATTCGGAAGTCTAAAAGACTGGTTTATACCAAGGTGTGCCGAGAAAATACCGATCCCAACATTATCACTTCTAGACCCATCAGTGTAAATTTCCATTATAGAATTATTAAGGTTATTAAGGAATTGTAGTCTAGGAACGGAGTTAAGTAGTCCATGACTTCTATGTGACTGATTAAATCTTACAATTTTGGCACGCCCTATATGGCCACTAGTCCACAGTGATGTCTCCTTCAGTCGCAATGCCGATTTCATTGCTATCTTCTTCACATAAATATCCAAAGAAAGAATAGAGACTGTCGGTATAACTACCGGAGTATATAACCAATTCATTACCATTACCACCAACGGACACCTTATCTACAGCCCAGAGCCCTTTTGCAAGAATATACCTATAATGCGGTTCTTTATTCGTTCAAGCACGTTTATTTGCATGCACAGTTTTCTGTCCAATATAAGACCCAAGTATTTCGCGTGGTCAGAGAAACTGAGCTGTACCTATTTCCCTCATTTTTCTTCGGTACAAGCACCACTTTAACCTCTCTCCATTATTTTGGTACATGACCGTATTCTAGGTACGACCTAAATAGAGAATGTCATAAGCGTGTTGCACCGCCGCTGGAATAAATCCATCTGGTCGTACCGAACTGTATGAAAATAAGCTATTTATCGCTCACAAGAGCTTGCGTTCGCTCACCACATCCTTCAAGATGTCCTGAATTTCCAATCTAAATGGTTAGTGATTGAAAATGTTTACCGAATTGTTTCCTGGGAAATGGGTGTCTAGAAGCAGATGTAATGATTGTCGACTAGACATTGTTACCGCTCCATCACGCTTTTTGATATAACCAGGCATACTACTTTCAATGTTTAATTAGAAAAGCTGCCAGCTTTGCGTTTTCGTGATTTTTGTTTTGTAGTCATTGAGAATCTCTTTGTAACAGTCCTAATCCTTAGGGTCTTTTGTCCTTTATGCTTGATTAAAGGGCTACCTGCTTATCTTTCTCTGTAGACTCAGTTCAGACGACCACCATAGGGTTTTTTTGCCTTTTACGCATCTACTTATGGAGCACGACTCAGAAAGAGATTCATTCATGGCACCAGTCGCCTTTGTCACGAAGCAGTCGAAATCTTCAATAGAGTCGAGTGGTCTGGTATCCACGTTGCAAAGAGCTCTAATAAGGTTTTTGTCATAATAGTCCCAATTAGTCCTTCTGGGATTCCGGAACGTAACCAAAGTATTAGTGGTGACATTCAAATTAAAGATGTAAAGTGATCGGAGAACAAATTCTTTTCGGATACTGTTCAGTTTTCGTCAAATATTTTGGAAGAGTTAGTAACTAATGTCATATCTAACACTTCCTGTCTATTTCTGGTACTGAAAATGAGTTCACTACCTCTATTGAATAATATGTATGAAGTTAGTTTCTACTGGATAGGTGAAGAGACACCTCTATCGTTGATGGCACTGCTGCCCCAGATTGTGTGGTATGCATTCGGACTGTTTCATTGTATTGACGTATCCCTGACTATCTGTCGGATATTGCTGGCTGGAAGAGGCCTGACAATTTCGTAGGCCCGCTTTACCCTTTTCTTCAAATCGGTTCAGGGAATGAAATACAGAGCGACGACTTCTGTATTCAACTGTGCTGGCCCAAATGTGTTTTCTAGCAACTGCCGAAACCTGAGAAATGTCAGTGTCACTTAGGGATAGAATACTGTCGGAGTGTGCCTCGTTATAGATAAGCATGCGCTCCAGTCATTCCTGTTGTCGTCATTTTGATCCGTCCTGTCTGTCATGAGGGATAACCTCTGAAGATTTTGTGTGTTTGCCTTTCATAAATGGGCTCGGTTTACTGTTTACTCACACCACCACTAGAATTAGGACCGACCACTATTTAGCTTCTGACCTTCAGCCAGCGACCTTACAGCTTGGGCAACCCTACTGTAATCACCCTCTGCTGACTAGGTGGAAGTGGTGGAAGGAGATTTTTTTTTATAATTTGAGCGCGCCAAAAGGAATATGAATACCTTTATACTGTTACAAGGCACGGGCTTTTAAGGAAAGGGAGAAGAGGAACAGAGGAGAAGCCTATGCACGTTGGCTTTAAATGTTTGAAGGTTGTAGTTATGGGGAAATATAGAGCTTGGTAGATCATTCCACATTCGTGTCGTTCGGCTTATAAACGAATACCTATATTTAACAGTACGACCGAAGTTAGGCTTTAGGGTTAACTGATGTGCATTCCAAGCATGTCGCGTATTGCGGGTGAAGTTTTGAAGGGGAGGAATGCAGCTGGCTAACGATAAAACAGGGAGAGACAGGAGACATTTCTCCGACGGGAGAAGGAATGGAATTCACAATGTCTCTATTCCCTATAAGTTTTAACGCTCGATTTTGTACCCTATCAAGAATGTGCAGAACGGTCTTGGGTGCACCAGACCAGATATGGGCGTTATATTCCAGCTTAGAGCGGATGAATGCCTTATAAATTGAGGCCAGATCAGACGGGGTAAAATATTTCTTGCACCGTTTAAGGAATCCTAGATGGGAACTTGCAGAACTTACTTGCTGGCCGGGAAAGCACTTTGCGGAAGCTATCCAGCCTTTAGAAACTGGATAAACATTTTATAATATAAATCGAAATAAATACATATTTTGTAGCTCTCGGCTAAATATTTGAAAAAAAAAAAAATCACTACAGATACATTCAAATTCTATTTTTTTTTTTTTTTTTAGTATAGTCTTAAATTGCCGCAATGTCAAACTCCTACCATAGAATCTGCCAGGGGAAATATTCATGAAATTCGGCATAGTTAATCTGCTAAAGTCTATTCGATTAACTTTCACTTCAATTTGTATGAAGAATGACTTACTTTAGCGGATTCAATGATTTCGATTTTCGAGTTTCGTGAATTATTCCCCCGGCGGATTCTATGATAGGCTTGATTTATCCGCCTATCTCTGGATAGCTATAATATAACAAAATTAATTAATTTTGAGAGCAAAATTAATTCATTCTGTTGTCAGCTTAAAGTTACTGTATAACAATTTTCTTGACAATTAGGTATGTAACTTTAAAGGCAAATGTCAGAAACATCTGAGAAACAATTTTGTTTATTTGGATCACAAATATTTGAAATATTTGATCCATAATACAATTTAATATTTAAAATGGAAGAGGAAAGCGTGAAAAAGGAAATACCTAAATCCAAACAGCCTGGCGTAAATGATGATTTGGAAAACTTACTCACAGCAGAGGAATACCTCGACCAGAAGAACATAGTCCTGCTCGACTACGAGAAGCAAATGTTTATTGATATGGTTCAATCTGATGGACTTCTTGTTTGTGCAAAGTTTGTCGGCCAAAATTGGTTGCTAATGGAAAAGTAATTTAATCATTTGAATTTGCAGAGGTCTAGCATATGACAGAGTGATAACAAATATCTTGAAAGTATACAGCGATGTCGGCAACCTTATTCTGGTAGTAAATGCTTCTGACTGGGATGAAGAATACTACAAATCCAAGTTGGAGAAGAAATACGTGCATGAAGTAGCCAATATAGCTACTGAGAGGTTAGAGCTAAATATAACAACAAGGAAGGGAGTAAAATACTTTTTGTTCTCCCCAGGGAACGTATTTATCTTGAAGGAGGCATCCAATTCATATCCACTCGAATTCTCGTCGTCGACTTGCTAAAAAACCGTATTCCCATTGAGTTGATAACAGGTGTGGTTGTGTTGCGCGCTCATACCATTGTGGAATCTTGTCAGGAGGCTTTTGCTCTCCGGCTTTACCGACAGAAAAACAAAACTGGCTTCATAAAGGCGTTTTCTAGCAGCCCAGAGGCTTTTACGATTGGATTTTCGAACATTGAACGTACAATGAGGAATCTCTTTGTTAAGGAGCTTTATATCTGGCCAAGGTTTCATGCAACAGTTCGTGCGTCTCTTAAACGGTTTGAAGCTCAGACTGTGGAACTCCATGTGCCCATGTCTGAAAAAATGATTACCATCCAGAGTCACATTTTAGATCTAATGAATTACCTAGTAAAGGAAATCAAACGAATCAACCGAAGTGTGGATCTAGAAGAGATTACTGTTGAGAATTGTGTAACCAAGAAGTTTCACAAGATTCTCCAAGCACAACTAGATTGTATTTGGCATCAATTGAGTTCTCAGACAAAGTTAATTGTCGCCGATTTGAAAATATTGCGAAATTTAATGATGTGAGTTATAATTTTTTTTTTTTTTTTGTTATTATTAATTTATCTCCTTCAGTTCAACCATCTATAATGACTCGGTGAGCGCTTACTCGTTAATGAAACGTTACAGAACAACTGAATACGCACTAAGTAATTCAGGTTGGGTACTGCTAGACTCCGCAGAACACATGTTCATGTCTGCTAAAGAACGAGTATTTAACCCTGCGGGAGGTAGATTTATGAAAATGCTCCCATGCCTGATTAAGTGTATGTTTTTTTTTTAGAATTTCAACCGGAACCATGTCCAAAGTGGAAAATTCTTGCAGAGATTCTTAAAGTCGAGGTACCCAACGACATGAAAACTACAAAGACTGATTCAAATATACCGCCGAAAGTACTTATACTCTGTCAAGATGCTCGAACGTGCTACCAATTGCGACAGTTTCTGACTCAGGGGGGTGAACGTTTTCTTCTCTATACAGCAATGAAACATGCCATTCCCATTGGCAAGCTCTCACATTCGTTCGAAAAAGTAAAGAATACTAAGTTACCTGAAGAGTACACTTCGGCCAAAAAGAAACCGAATGAATCTGAAGCAACTGGCCCAGAATCTGACACAAAACCACGAGATGAACTTACACAACTGCTTTCAAATGTTGATCTTATTGATGAGGAGATTTTCCAAGAAAGTTACGTGCTAACAATGACTCAGCAGGACATAAACGAATGTAACTTGTCAAAAGAAGAGGACAGTGGTGACGAGGATACCACAATGGATGCCTCAATTTTCGAGCCATTTCCAGAAGTAATTGGATTTTGTTATAGTTCATCTGCATTTGGTGACATATTTCGGATTTTTTCAGATGGAAAACCTTGATATAACCGCAACAGTTGCAAAAAATAAGCAACCACTGATTTGTATTCAGACGTTTAAAACTGAACGCGAGGGCTCAATGGCACTGGATAGAATATTGGCTGAAATTGAACCACAATATGTTATAATGTATCATTGCAATGTCGCAGCGATAAGACAGTTGGAGGTTTATGAAGCACGATTGAGACGACCATCAAAGGAACGCATCAAGGTGTTCTTTTTGATTCACGCACAAACAGTTGAGGAACAATCCTATTTAACCAGCTTGAGAAGGGAAAAGCAAGCTTTCGAGCTTATCATCGACACTAAAAGCGTGAGTCTTATTTATTGAGCATAGTAGAGACACTTATTTTTCTTTTTAGAGAATGGTCATTCCAGAATATCAAGATGGTAAAACAGATGAAGCTTTCATTCTTCTTAAACACTACAAACACGTCGATGAAGATACAAATGAAAAGACTCGCAAAGCCGGTGGACAGGTGGAGGTGATACCTGAATCTCCAAAAGTCATCGTTGACATGCGAGAATTTCGCTCTGATTTGCCGTGTTTGATACACAAGCGTGGAATCGAAGTTGTACCAGTAACAATAACCGTGAGTTTGAAAAATAAGTTATTCACGCGTTTAACTGTGATTTGTTTACAGATTGGCGATTATATCTTAACACCAGAGATCTGTGTCGAAAGAAAATCAATTTCAGATCTCATAGGTTCTCTTAACTCTGGCCGACTATACAATCAGTGCATTCAGATGCGTCGTCATTATACCAAACCAATTTTGCTAATTGAATTCGATCAAAATAAACCATTTCACCTTCAGGGCAAGTACATGCTCTCAATGAATACCAGTACAACTAATGCAGACATAGTTCAGAAGCTTCAGCTTTTGACAATACACTTTCCAAAACTTCGGCTCATTTGGTCTCCTAGTCCGTATGCAACGGCTCAGTTATTTGAAGAACTCAAAATGGGAAAACCAGAACCAGATGCTAAAAAAGCAGCGGCCATTGGTTCAGAAGAGTCGGGTGGCAGCATAGACGTTCTGGACAAATTCAATTCAAATGTTTTCGATTTTATGCTACGATTGCCGGGTATCAATTCCAAAAATATTCATAAAGTCATGCGACAAGGAGGGAGCTTAAAAGAACTCTTGGCTAAATCACAGGTGATTTTGATATTGATTTCCATTAATCAATTTTACTTTTTTTTAATTCTGCTCTGTTTTAGGCTGAATTAGCGGATCTTTTGGATTCACAGGCTAATGCAAAAATGTTATGGGATATTTTGCATGTTGCTCATTTACCACAGAAAGATGAAGTTGCCACAACTTCTTCAACTGCGTCTAAATCTTTTCAATCAAAATTCAAAAGAGGGGGCCGTGGTGCTGGCTGGAGGAATAAACATTTTTAAAATGCGGTAGTGATTTGTGAATTAAACAGAAATAAATTATAAGAAAAGTTGGTACTAAAATGTTTAGTTTGATTTTGAGTCTTCATCATTTCGTCACGTGAGTTCTTATTTGCCCTAATAAGAACTTTCAAGGAGATAATTTTTTAACTTTTCTGATTTTTTTATTTTTGAGAAAATTTGAGTATTTGGCTACCGAAACATTTTGAAATACTGGAAATACACCTATCCATATTTAAAAAAAAAAAAAAAACGCGATTGGATATATGACACTAAAAAATCAGTTAAAAATTATTTTAACTAATTCTTAGATTATAGCAAAAAAAATTAAAGATTATAATGAAATAATTACTTAGAAATTATATAAAAGTAAAAATCAGACAGTGAAAGTTGACTGTAATTACGAGTAGCAGTAACATGAATGAACAAATTTTCACACTGAAGCTGGGGATACCTACGTAAATAAATGTAAGGGATAAGACAAAATTAAGTTCCACAAAGGTGCGGAAAAGGACAAGATAAAAGCAAAAATAAGTAGCATGAAAGCATATGAGTATCTAGAGAACCGTATTATAATAAACTGTTTGACCGCGATTTGAAAACATATAAAATTCGCACAATCAATATTTAACAACCGCACAAATATTCGTTCCCCAAAAAATCGTTCGTTCACATGGAAGTAAAACTGCAAAAAAACGTATACTTTTAAAACGACTGATTCGACACCAAAATCAACAGATCTAGAGTCGTATTTCAGATTAAAATTTAGGAAATGACGATTCAAATCGGTGCATATTATTAGCGCAATTTATGGTTAAAGAAATATAAATTTGTATCTTTTAGTCATATAATCCTAGATTTTAGATCATTTTTTTTTTACTTATGTATGTACTTTTTGAAAGAATCCTTATTAAAAAAAACAATTTATAATAAAATAATTTTCCAAAATAACCAAAAGTTGCTTTTGCATTCTTGCATATTCCCTTTCAGTTTCACATTTGTTGTTTTCCACTTAACCACAGACTAAAGAGAAAATCCCAGTACGTAAAAAATTCACCACGCCTTGATGTGGTAAGTAATCTATACTCTTACATCCAACAGGTGTTATGGCTGTTTTCAAAAGCGAAACATAAATAAATAAAAATACCACAGGTAAACAGCAAAATGCGATGATCGTATTACTAATTTTTAAGAGAGCTTCAGGTTAGAGGTGGATTAGGGTGTGTTTTTGTTCGTTATGTGCGGACAGAGGTAACAGAAAAGAGCAGGTATTGTTATAAAAACAGGTAAACTGTCGGTAATAGTAAACATTTATATGCATGTCTGCGGGTATTCGTTTGCATGGGTGTAAGGTAAGAACCTAAATTCCATTCGTTCGAATACTTGATTAGTTGGCTTAAAACTTTCAAACCGAGTTGTTGCGTGTGCGCAGTCTTAAGACGTCGTTTTTGCCACGGAAGAAAAATTGAAAAAAAAAAATTAAATACATTTTACTATTCAATCTTAGCATAGGAAACGAATAGAAATAAAGTCAATGCAGTGTTTGTATTCTGCAAGTGTAAATAAGTGAAGTTTTTTCTTGTTAAAAAGGAAATGAAATGAGTTAAAGTACGTGCTTTCCTGTCTCATAAAAGAAATTATATATACATATAGATATATATATATTTATACATACACATATGAATAAGTAATAGAAATTCTTTAGAGTTCGGTACGCAACGTACTTTCGTGAATTTGTTTTAATAATTACGAACCGATAATAAAAACATGTAAAAATATAAAAATAAAAATTTACAATCTTAATTTACAATCTTAAAGCAGCCATCTTTGAATTTATACAACCTTCTTAAGCCGTAAGCAAGAAAGCACAAAGTATCTTATCTAACGCGAGAAAAATCTACTCAAATCTATGGGAAAAATATTTTTTTTTTTTTTTTTATAAATCGTTCTTGTCGTTGTGCATGCCATTGAAATGATGTGGAATATCTAACAGATACTGTACAGGTATTTTTGCGGTTGGCATCAAAAAATGGATACAAAAAAAAATCTTGCCAAACGAGAAACGTGAATATAAATATGCGAATCCAGAAGTCATAGACAAAATATGTACATACCTACTCATAATTTTTTATTTCGAACGTGTCGTTGGTTTCGAATTCCTCAAAATTAAATATGTGTGTAACCACTATCAGAATTGGAAAATCTGGATGAAAATATGTGATGAATTTCGAATTTTCTGTGAAATTAATTTTAAATATTGCACGTTGTTATACAATCTAGGAATTATATACATATATGTAGCTATAACTTCCTCTACTAAGCGTACAGTTTCGATTGGACTAAGTATAGTAACATTTATATAATAATGGTATCCTGGGAGTATACATGTTTTCTTCTAATAGTTCGTTTGAAGATACAACTAATCGAATCCTCTCTTTAATTCACCCTTTTCTCTTCTAATGTCTAGAATTACTCTTAGATGGGATTTGTGTTTTTTTTTTGGACATATACATATATCTTAAAGAAATTTAATTCACACGAAAGCTGACATAGAGTTCAAGATCTATGTTTGATTAAAATATTTGGTCGCATGAAATACTGTCATGATTTTGATGGAATCACAAGAATTTAAGTTTTAAGTTAAATTATAATATACCTACACCGCCGGTTTTCAATGTGTAGCATATCTACTATGTTAATTTCTGTTTAGATTTAAATTTAGTGCGTTTTTTAATTGTGAATCATTTTTACACTTTTTATGCAAAACCGAACAAATTCCACTGATTCCACTTGAATTGTGAATCAGGTTTGTGTTGCGATTTTCAAAAAAAAATAATAATAATAAATAAATATAAAAATAACAAATATTCATTTATTTGTCTTTCCATGTTAAATTTGTTCATATTTTTACATTTCTTACTCAAGTTTTGCATTCCGTCTTGTTATTTATTTTTAGTATTTAAATTAAGATAATACTAATGACCGAAAAAAATGTGAAGAGGCACAGATAAACACTCGATGTATACAATTGGAGTTTGTTGTTAGTTATGGTATCAAGGTCAAAGGCACAATTGACAGATGTGTGTTTCTCAATTTGAAATTAGTTTTCAATTCATTGTTCCACTTAAGATTGGGAGGAGAAAAGTAAATAATGCATAGTTAATTAGTTGATCATACAATATCTAAATTTAAATATTCAACTTTTGTAACCATTAAAAGGGACTTTCTGCAATAGATCTGTATTTATAAAAATATGTCTCCCTTCAACTATGACAAATATACATTACATCGGGAAACAATCATGGTTGTATAAGCTCAATGATAAAAATAAGGGAAGACAAATAGTAAGAATAGCACTGTCTAACTGTGAAATGCAAAACAGGTTCCGGTTATATGCTATTCCGTAATAGCCACAATACTCTTTTCAACAGCAGCGAAGACCACGCCGACTGCGTTAAAGTCCAATACAAGTTCTTACCTTAACTCTTTCGTTTATTTAGTTTCTCTCTACTATACTATATTTCTTCAATAATTTCTCTCTTTACTCACCTGTTTAAGTTCGTTGCTTCGTTGTTTACTTTGTGTTCTTATTGTATTTACTTATTAGTTTAGTTATGTTCAGTCAAACCAAACGATCGACAGTTTGGAAGATATCCAAAGATTAAGATCGAAATAGAGGTGTGGATTATGTTACTCACTTACTTTCTAATTTCTTTTGATTTTCTCATCTTGGTATGAATTAGTTAGAATTATCGGTATTTCACAACCTTTATATTTTAATATAGTTTGCAGCTGGAAATTATACCTTCCACCCCATGGGCGAATATTGTATTATCAGAAGCAAAACATTAAGTGGGTTATAAGTAGTGAAACTGTCCCAGAAATTATAATTGCAAATCACAGCTTTTATACGCTACGAAAGCCAAATAAAATATCTCCTAACAATAATGTTAACATGGTTTATTTCAGACATTTTTTTTGATTATTCCCCCTACATAATGCGGCGTGTGTTAGTTTATGAGTGTTCCAGAATTTAAATTTAATATTAACGTCCGAGTTTAATGCCCCCGCTGCTCAATTATTTTGCGTCTGTTAAATACCGCCATAGTAAGCAGCTTATATTCGTAACTGTCCATGTTTGTTTTGTAGTTTTTTTGCTTTTTCGTACGCGAATTTACCGTCAAATCCAATTTTGCATGCACAGTCAGTATGATTTAGGGCAAACACCTATGATTTTCTTAATTGGAAATGAGGGGAATCAGAGAGCTTAGTATGTATTGAATTGAATGTATGTTCACTAACATCCGATGATAGCTGCTGATTATTTCACTGCGTGCACTGAATTTTAAGAAGCGCAAAAAGAGGTAGGCTACATGGAATTCGCTTGCCTAATAAAATTTTCAACGCCGATATGAAATTGCGATTAATTTAAGAGCCTTCTTCAAACTATGTATATGCAGACAATTCTGGCTTTAACGTACCAGGATATAACGAACCATCGGTTGAAGTAAACAGTCGGATATAATGAACATAGGCTTGAGGTTTGTCATAATCGAAGTTAACTGAATCGTGGAATCAAGATTATCGCAGCTAACATGGGCCGAGCCAAACTCGGATAATCCGATATTTAGTAAGAAGAAAAGAAAATAACCCACTGAAATTTTACCCACGAAAGATAACAGCTTTTATTGCAACAACGGTCCTGAAAGAGGTGCGCCTTTTCGCCTTTACTGACAAAGACACGAAAATAGTGTTTCGCTTAATTTTGAGTATTCACTTTCTTTCGAAAACGTTTTCTGCTCTTTCCGATTAAGAAGGGTCGTGTTTTCGATTTCTTCTCTAATTCTTTACGGTTCATTTTAATTAATTTTGGAAGCTCCTTTTTTTAAGGTACTACATTTATCCGAACACTTTAGTGCTATCACACTATTCACGTAATTCAAAAGTTTATTGCATCATATGCATACACACACATTACAAGAAGGCATTCTACTATGTCAAATTAGACCATTAAAAATAAAGTTAAATAGGGGATTACCCTGTTTTCCAATTTAGTAAGCCTCGGATAATAATTGTACCTCGGTTAATCCGAAATACAAAATTGGCTCAGATAATGGATACTTGTCAATGCTTAGCATGTATGTTAGTCCGGACCTCCGGTGGAAACAGAAGATTACTCATGCTGTAAATGTGGTGCTAGATGCCTAGGATTCCTCAAAAGGTGTAAACGGGTTTTGCCTCCTGTACATGGCCACTTATGTACATCTAAAGCTTACGTTCGTTCGAAACTTGAATACGAATCGCTTGGGGGGGTGTGTTCCCGTCACATGCTTGATTTTACAGCCCCAAGCTTCTAAACTCATCGTTGATCGAACACCGCCGCAATTTTGAATGCTTAAATTTAAGATTTAAAATTAACGCGCATCGTAACTTCACTCTTTCTTTATCTGTTCACTTTACCTTTTCCTTTCACTCCAGCACTAGGTTTTACTTCAAAGAAAACAGTTCTAAGTGGAATTTAAAAAAAATCGCGATTCGGATAACCGAGGTTCTAATATATGCCGGTCCAAAGAATAGTATAAGATTTACGTTTTATTTCATCACCTATTTTCCAATAGTGTTCATATATTTTCCCTTCTAAAACTCATTCAACAAATCGGATCATTTATTTAAAACTACAAAATGTTAATGATTTATTACTTTACCATTGACAGTAACTTTGCATCGCCCAATAAATAAGACTAATGCAGTAAATTTAAATATACATAAATACATAACGATGCAACTTATGGTAGCATTTTGAAAATAATTGCCTCTGAATTTTTCATATCGTACATACATAGTATTAAAAAATCGAAAGTAAATTTATGATGACCATCTTTCTATTTGTTTAACTGGTCTATTTTGGGTGAACACAGCTAAAAATTTACATAAAGTACGTTCATAATACAAATAGAAAATCTTCAGTCATTACATTAAAAAATATATGTACATATGTATAATATGCAAAATTAAAAAACATGCTCTCTACCTTACCCTACTTGGTTGGAGGTAAATACCACACAAAATACGTCATCTAAAGACATATAATTGTGCCAGTACTTATACTAGGTAAGGTCTGCATCATTTACGTCGATTAGTTTACTTGGTTAACAAATACACAGCGAGGGGGCACACCTGAGAAGAAGATGCTATAATGTCAGGTTGTATTTTTCTTTTCTTTTGTTGTTGCTTGTCATTTTGCCATTGGAATGGGAATCACACCTGAAAATCTACATTCCACGTCTTGCCACATCGTGAGCTCAAATGCCTTTTGTACTTCATCATTTTTTTGTTTCAAGTTTTAACAAAGTGGTAAATGTCCAAAGATGGCACAAGGCGCAGAGGATAAGAATTTAAATATTTATCGTTAAAGGTTATCAAAAATAGAAGCAACCTACTAGTTCTTTTTAACTTAAATATCATCGATTCTCAGCAATTTTTTCAAACACGTTAATCATAATAATAAACGACTGCATAACTTGTGTGCATGACATCAGCCATTATTTCGTGCCCACACAATTGCACGGAGGTGCGATGAACTAGTGAAACTCTTATTTTATCTTATTCGTAACAAATCACTTAATTATAGAAAGTGTTAGTCAACAATATTTTAAATTAAAATTGTATATCTATTACGTCCTTACCAATTACGTTGATTAAGCGTATGTTTCTTTGCGATCGTTCACAATTTGAAGAAGCTCCGTATGGAGATCAATGAACGTTGAACGAATTGTGCGCTGGCCTATTCGTATCTTTTATTACACTTCGGGAAAATATTACACATGCGACCAATGGACGCACGTTTTGTATGTTAAGTTTTATTTTAATTTTTTTTTTTTAAGAAAGTTGTACTGTACGTACATATGTATGTATGTACATATATCGACACGAATTGAGTATTGAATTCGACCAATTTACAAATTACAAATTTATGAACCAGGAGCAAAGACGACTTGTACCTAATCGCGTGCAGCATTAATGCAGTTATTGCATTAAACAATATGTCTGATTTTTTTGCAGACTTTGTTAACTGATTTAATTAACGATTCAATTTGAAAACCTTTAAATTAGCATACATATTTGGTTTAGTAGAATAATATAGTGCCATTAGACATGCAAACACCTATTATCAAACATTATAAAAATAAACTAAATCTAAGCTATTTAGAAAATTACTTTGATTTTATGGATATTGCTCTCAGAAAAGATGAATACTTCTTTTGTTTTTTTTAGATTTAAATACCAGTATTTAGCAGTAGTATTTAAGACAATTTTAACAATTTGAAGACCGTGGTATAAAATCGCAATAATTTATGTAGAAAACGTTTTTATGCTTAAGGTGGAGTCCCCCACATTATCTTAGCATAATGTATGATGATATTTTCGCAAAAAGAATATCATTAACAATTATTTCGCAAAAACAAATTAACTTTGTATCGCCAAACACGCACTTACAACATACAAAGTATTGGAGCTCTTAACCCAACCCATTCAAGTCGTGTACACCGACGCTCATGTGTTTCGTATGACACACAATTTACACAGTGGGAGCGAATTATAGTTAGAAATTCTTTTTGAAATACAATAGATGATGATAAATAAGATAATATAAAATTACCTAAACCTTTACGGTTGGGGATAAATGTCTTTAGAAGTCTGGGCTGAACTCAAAACAGTTTTTGATCTTAATTTAAAATCTAACTGATAATTGTGGGATTCGAAGCAATAAATCAGTAGAATAAACTTCTGATCATTGTAAGCTAAAAGCTTACCACCAACGTGACATCGCCCAAGTGTTTAATTTAAAACATATTCCCCCTATTAATAAACAAACTAACTCATGTGTTAAGCACAGAAATAACTTGAAAATGAGAGCACTGATCAAATTGTTTTAAAAATAAATTAACTCAAACATTGGATAACCATAAGTTAAATAACTACTCGTTACAGATCTTTTATTTATAATGAGAATTATGTGGACAATATAAATCATAACGGTGCCCAGGTCCAACCCAGGTACAAAAAAATATCGATTGAAGAGAATACAAATTACGACTGAAAATGAGAACAAAAAACGTTTGAAAACATTACTTAACATTTAAGTTTTTTATTAAATAAAATAAACACCACTTAAGCACATTTTTTTTTTTTATCAAAAAAGCCTTCCTAAATGGTACTAAATTTATCTATTGCATCTATTTGGTGGGTTATTGTTCCAGCAATCAAGAAGAATACTCCACACTTCTTTAAAGAGGGACATTGATTACAGACACTTCTGCCCAGTTCTTCCAATAACAACTCTATTGGGTTTTGGTACGGAGATTGTGGCGATCACTTCTTCTTTACCTTCGAGAAAATTCCTGCGTAATTTAGAGCTTTATTTGGGATCGTCGCCTGTTGCATGATTGCAATCAATTACCAATTATTCGTAAACCATATGACAGAGAATCGTCTTCGAGAATCTTCTTATACTGCTCGTTTTTCATAACACCATCGATGCGAACCAAATCTGCTTACAGAGAAACATCCTCAGAGCACATTAAGACCGTTGTAATGCTTAATTGTTGGCACCACATAGTCAGGCAACATTTTTTGTTTAGCGCTTTTTTTAATAAACAGTTCAAACTTGGATTTGTTTTTTAAGTCTTCCTCAGTGCAAACCTTATGGAACTAAGCTAAACTTTTCTTTTGGTTTAGAGGTCGAAGCAATGGTTTTCTCTTGCATCCAAATGACTTTTTACTGCGGTGAGAGACATAGGTTTGGATAGATTTTTCTTAAATTTTTGATGCAGTGATGAATACAACTCCTTGATATCTTTATATGAGAGGCAAAAGCATGCTCGGACTTTCCTTCTTTATGGAGAATAATGATTGCAGATCGCATCTCAACATTGCTTTCGTGGCTATTACCAGTCTTGGTCAATGAGGCTATTATGCAACTTTTTTCAAATCATATAAATAAATAAATCACAATGTCAACAACAAAGTGAAAAAAAAATTATCTTTGCAAAGAAATGTTGGCTTCATTCACATATTAAATCTGATACTTATAGTGCCCGAAAACTTCTAGCCTGTTTAAATGAACTGAATATATTCCCATCAAAGTATTTTGAACTTTCACATAATGTACACCTCTTTGAGCATCAGTATGTTTTATTAAAGAACTTCAAGAGAACTGCATCACTCACCACTGAGTTTTTACTTATATCGCTTCAAAATCATAAAATCAAACAATAAATAAATAAAAACTTATATAAATGATACAATCAGTCTGGAACGAGTCATAAATATAATACCCTATCCCCCAATTTTTAACCAAACCGTGTGATTCGCTTGAATTTGATTTCGTCAATTTGTAAGAGGTTTTGTCAAAAAACCTATTTTTCTTATAATCCGCATCACTCACCACTGAGTTTTTACTTATATCGCTTCAAAATCATAAAATCAAACAATAAATAAATAAAAACTTATATAAATGATACAATCAGTCTGGAACGAGTCATAAATATAATACCCTATCCCCCAATTTTTAACCAAACCGTGTGATTCGCTTGAATTTGATTTCGTCAATTTGTAAGAGGTTTTGTCAAAAAACCTATTTTTCTTATAATCCGCATGATAAGATCTTCAAAATGAAGCTTATTCATAAAGCACAATCGTGGTTTTTAATCAAAACGCCCCGCAAAGTGGGCGTAAATTTTCTCAATAATGGGTGAAATATAGTGTAGGTTATGACTACATTTTTTGTGAATATAATTTTCGATTTTAGATAAAAATTAAAAACAGGCAATTTTTAATGGGGAAATTTTGAAAATGTTCTAAAAAGGATGTAATCTTAGCAGACTTAATTTTTCTAGCTCAAAATTGAAACCCCAAAAATTTGTGACATACAGACTACATAAAAATCTATGTATATAATTTCGGAGGACTATCGTTATTATTTCTTTTCCACAAATCCCAAAAACAATGCCTCATGAAATATGGAACATCAATTCAATAGTGTTGTTTTTTTCTTTTTTTTGCGCTGGGAGGTGGGAATCTTTCAAAGACGAAACCGAGCCTGTACTCAGTAACAGTGTGGGATTCCCATCCACTAAATCCACCTCCCCTCCTACCCCTGGTCCTCGTGGCACTGTCGTCAAGCATTTCATCGCAAGGGGGTCTTGAGCCTTACATACTCGGTTCGTTCGTGTTGGCAGCCGTCTGCGCGACGTTTCGGTGTCGCTTCTGTCTTCGTTGTAATTTCATGATAGTAGCCACAGTTTCGCTTACTGCTTCCCAAGCTTCTTGCGTGCTCGTCATCTGTCTGCTGGTGTTCTCTGGTGTTAAGTCTACACCCAGTCTGTTCGCCAGCAAGTTACGTTCTTCGTGATATCGTGCACAGTGGAACATGATGTGTTCCGCATCCTCGACTGCTTCCGTGTACATTGGGCAATAAGGGTTGTCTTCGTGTCCAAATCTATGGAGGTAGACTTTGAAACATCCATGACCAAGTAAGCATTTCCGTCAGATAGAAGTTCAGCTCTCCATGCTTCCTATTGATCCAAGGGTCTATATTGGGGATCAATCTCTGCGATCATCTGCCTACGTCAGAAAAGTTCCATCTCTCTTGCCATTCTTCGCAGCTTGTTCTTGTCGGTACTTCGGTGTCACTTCGACTCGTCGCTGCCGACACCATTGTTCGGTTGGCACGATATTTCCGCTCGGCTTCTTTAACGAGGAGGTTTGATTACAGTGCCAATAGGCACCATTCCAGCCACTACGCATGCCGCGTCATAGGACGCTGTTCGAAAGGCGCTGCATACTCTCAAGACATTGGTACTGTAGACTGCCTCCGTCTTCCTTCTGTACGATTTCGTCTTAACGTCGCAGCTCTTGCTAGCAGTCTCTTCTTCTGTTTAGGTCCTCCAATATTTGGCATGATCCTTGCCAGAGCAGCCGTTAATCTTGCTCCCTTCTCAGCTGCATATTGCAGGTGTTGCTTAAAAGTCAACCTAGCATTTATAGTAACACCAAGGTACTTCAGCTCTGGTTTGGAAACTACAACGTCCGCGTTATCGCCCACGGTTACTCTTATAGTCTCCACAACTCGTCTGCTGCTGATGGGCACTACTTCGGTCTTTTCCTCTGCTAGTTTTAGGTCCATGCCTACTAGCCACTCCTGTACCATCCCGATAGCTTCATTACAGTCATGCTCCAACTCTTCAAGCAATTTCGGCGAAGCCAATTATTTTCGAGGACCTCGGGATTCGAAGTCTGAGGACGTCGTCGTACATAAGATTCCACAGTAGTGGACCTAGAATTGAGCCTTGGGGGGCACCGCGTGTGACGTTATACTGCCTCATTCCGTCGTCGGTGCAATAGTATAGTATTCTATAGTATAGGCAACCATTATTTTCTGCAGGTAGTCCGGTACTCTCTTGTCGGTAAGTGCTCGTAGAATGTTACTCAAGTTTGCGGTGTTGAAGGCGTTTTTAACATCCAGCGTTATGATTGCGCAGTACTGTTTACTTCCACCCTTCCATCGTTTTCCTTCGATGGCTCTTTTTGCTGTATTTATGACTTCGTTGACAGCATCAATAGTAGAACATGCCTTACGGGAGGCATATTTCATCACTTCATCACTTTCCAATCTCTCTTTTATAAGGCGCTCCAGTATTTTGTCCATGATGTCCAGCATGCATAGAGGCCTATACGATGCGGGATCCTGCGGTGGTTTATTACCTTTTGGTAAGACGACAAGTCTTTGCCTCTTCCACTGATCGGGGAATACTCCTTCCTTGAGGCAGGCATTGTATACGTCTGTCAAGATGTGTGGGCGCCAATTAATTGCTGCTTTTAATGGAATGTTTGGGATTCCATCAACACCAGGTGCTTTTTGATCCTTGATGTTTTTGCAGACTTGTATTACTTCTGCTGCTGTGACAAGAGGTATTGGTAACACCCCCGTCGTTTGTACCTCTATTCCCTATTGTTGTGGAAAAATCACAGAGACTACGTTTTCGAGAAACACTGAGGACGTGGGCGAGGGTTTTCTGCCACTCTTCAACTTTATCATTACCACTTGGTAGGCCTTTCCCCACTGGTTTTGATTGGCTTCGTTGCACAATTCTTCGAAGCTTATCTTTTTACTGTTTTTAATTGCAGCTTTTAAGTTTCTTCGGGCAATTATAAATCTCTCGTGGAGTTCTCCGTGGCTGCTGTGTTCTCCGGAACGCTGATACAATCGGCGCACCCTTTGGCAATCTGCGCGCAGTCTGGCGATCTTATCATTCCACCAGTAAACTGGGGGTCGACGCAAGTTTGCTGTTTTCTGCTGCATGGAAGCGTCACAAGCTCTTATCACTCTTCTCGAAAGCTGCTTCGCTGTGTCGGCAGGAGGTCCGTAGAGAGATATGTCCTCCGTCATCAGCTGGAGTTCTTCGACGTCTAGTGTGTGACTTCGACTCTTGCAGTGGTTACGATGTTGTCGATTATTCTTTCGAATTCTTCATGTGTTATGCTGGGAGGGGTGTAGTAGCTAAAGAAGTAAATGCCACTAACTTTGACCCACACGACGCGCCTGGTGCATCATTATCTTATTTTCGAAGCTCATTCAGCTGCTTGTAGGGCTCGCTGAGTATAGCGATATCCGCATCGTACTCTCGGACCGACTGTGGACTGGCTTGCCTATTCGGCTTGGGAGTTGTATCTCTCCTCCTTTTGATTGTGGGTGTTGCTTGCTCTCCAGGATTCTGCGCGGGTCTCCGTGTGGGACCGCAAATGCTATCCTTCCCACTCCTGGAGGTCGCACTGCGACTTACTTCCTCCGTCTGGGTACTTTGGGTCGAGAGTTCGTTTCTTTTTCCCATCGTGCTCCTCACTGCTTCGTTTTTCTCCACTTTTTTTATAGTGCGTCCAGATTGAACTAATCAGTCTTCTGATTTCATGATGCACGTTGTTCTTCCCTTGGATGAAAACCATTAGCTCGTTGATCTTGCTAGCGAGAATTTTCATCGCAGCATTTTCCCAATTTTGTTTGGTCAGACTAGGGATTTGGTCCAATTTTTCCTTCACCTCAACGGGGTTTTCCGTGCTTTTGGAAGAGCTGGGACCAGTGAAAATAATAATTTTTTGGATTTTTTGTTTTTTCTGTATTTTTTTCTGGTGTTTGATTGTTTTGCTATATAACCTCTATTGGGTCCCCACTCAAAGCCGCTATCTCCGTCCGGATGTGTTCCCATGCTTATCTATGCAGGCAGGGAGGCCATGCGAGGGTTGACACAGGACCTTATGGATGCCTATGCCAGAGCCAGATCGGTACTAATGAGGAATGTTACACCTAAACATACACCACCAACTTACCGATGTGACGGAGAACGTACTTTGAGGGTTGACAAGGTTTTAATTGACCTGAGAGCCGTTTCAATCAGATTTCACTCTAACTTACTAAGGTAACCGAATACTACAACCGTCAGCCCACAGCAATCAAGTCCAAACGATGGTCCGGTATACCGTAATTAAGACCTTACCGGGCTCGGTCTTAATGCCTAGTATATAGGCTTAGTATACAATGCTTCACGTGTTGTCTTCGTGTTTAGAGAGTTCCCCCGTCGCCACTCCTTGGAATGGGGGGCACCTATTTGTGGACGGCACCGACTCGTCCTGTCACAAAGAGTTCATAGGGTTTCTGAGACGCCTCACCCTCCCTTCTCTGCCGCTTTTGGTCGGTGGCTGCTTTTTTGTTATTCGCAGCTAACTTGTGCATCACAGGCCGTTTAGCTATCTGTCACCTGCTGACCCCCACAGTAGCCTAAGCTCAGCCCTGTGCTTGTCAGGGGTCTGTCGATTTAAATGGTTAGTATAGGCATTATTTAATGCTTGCACTAGTCGATATGATGGAATTGAGGACACAACAATTGTTTGGGGCCTTAATAAAACATCTATGTATGTGTTCCAACTTCTTAGCTGGACACTCGTCAATCCTTAATTCACAAAATTTATCATACGAAAATACCGACTACACACAAAACTCAATTTGAGCGTCTCCTTCCGTCTCCCAGATCACTGTAACGTGTCATGTATTCAGACGGAAATAATAGCGATTAAGGAAGCCCTGTCCTGGCTGAAGTGTAATGTAGTATCTGTTCGGGATATTAACATTTTCACAAATAGCCAAGTGACAATAAAGTCCCTGCTATCATGCTCACTCACTTCAAAGGCTGCTCAAAATTGCCGCTCATCTCTCACGGAGATGACGCAGCAATTCAGTATTCCCTATGCTGGGTGCCAGCGCCAGGCCACAGAGACATACCAACTAACTGCGAGACTGACGTGGTCGCTAAAAAAAGCACAATTCTATAATCAGAACTATGGCGGAAAGGCAAAATTTAGGTATGCCTCTCACTACGTGTAAACATTTACTCAAGCTATATGCAATCAAAAATGCCAATTACAGATGGGAGACTCTTACTACTTGCAGAGTCTCTAGACAAATCTGGCCCAAGCTAGATAAAATACGCTAGATAGATTAGTTTTGCTAAAACGATCGCAGATCACCACCGTCATCGGTGTCCTCACGGGGCACTATCCTATCGGTCTACACGCCAAAAGGATGGGCGTCTTTTCAAATGATTATGAAGCTGCAGGGATGAGGAGGAAGAGGAAACGACCCCACTACCAAAAATTTAAGGTTTTTTAAATATTGTCTTGAGGTATTGTTTTAAAATTCAAAAAAGGGTTTGTTTAAAGTAATCTTTTTTTTTCCATCACAGAGCATGCAGAACACTACGTTCTCTCAATACATACTCTCAGTATCGCTTTACACAACTGTTTTTTGTTGCGCATCTACCGATTTTAAATCTCATAGACTACTTCAAATAAACAATAATATTATTAATCTAAAATCAATGAGTAAACGCAATTCTTAAATTCAATTCGAGATAAGCTAAAATCAAAGATCATTAAACGTGCGTATGCACGTAGTTATTGGTTCATTGCTACCATAATTGGTTCTATGCATTCTATCAATAAGCAAATTTCTCACCCGCAGAGATCTATGTATATGTATTTATAAGAAAAAACAATTCCGGTGAATTAACATAATAATTAATTAAATCTCGGATAAACATGACAGCAGTTGCCTTACGCCTGAAACTTAAGGTTCGCAGGCCAATAAATTTGCATCTTTCGTCATAATTAGGAAGTTCATCAATAAAAATAAATAAAAAAATAAATATAATATAAATAAATATTTGGCGCAACAGCTCTTTAAGTGCCAGGGCCTAGCTTCTCGCAACCACTCGTGTTGTGTGCGTTATATTTTTCACACGAATGGAAGGGACCTACAGTTTAGTGCCGTATCCGAACGGCAATTTGTTTTGAGAAGCTTTCTCGTGACAACAATACTCTCGGATGTTTGTCAGACGTTCGTGAGAGGTGGCATCGTGAAAAAAACTTTTTGGTGTTTTCTGGGATTCGAACTTGGAACCTCTTGCGTAGTGATCCGACACACTAACCACTACACCACGACGAAGTTCATCAAACATGTTTAATTTACGGATAGCGTATCTCGTGAAATTCTTTTGAACTCCACCTTTCGCAGCTATGGACATTCCTTTTCATTTAACACCCTTGATATTTATGGCAAGCAAATGGCAGCTATCTCAGCTATTCGCCTTAAAGCTACTTAAATAAATTTATTATCTTCCCTAAAGACATTGACTACACCATCCATAAGTTAAATTTTGACAAAAACTTCCAAGTTACCATCCCTTTCAGAGCATTCTGGGAAGAAGGTGGCTTCACGGGTACATTTTTATACCGAGGGTTCAAAAACTAACCACGGGGTGGGTGGTGGTGTCTTCTCTGATAGGCTTAATTTAAACCTCTCTTTTCGTCTCCCAAACCATTGTAGCGTGTTTCAGGCGGAGATAATGGCAATAAGGGAAGTCTTGTCTTGGCTAAAGGAAAACGTTATATCGGCCATTGATATCCGCATCTTTTCAGACAGCCAAGCCGCAATCAAATCTCTGGAATCTTCCTCAACAAATTCTTTAACAGCTCTAGACTGCCGATAGTCTCTTATAGAGATGGCGGAGCAGTTTAATATTCACCTAATTTGGGTGCCGGACATAAGGATATTCCAGGGAATTGTAAGGCTGACGAACTTGCCAGACATGGAACAACAATACCCACCCCTCTAGGCAAAAGTTTACTGGGTATGTCTATCGCTACATGCAAACTTAAATTGAAGCTGGATGCTAAAGACAAAGTCTAGATGGACAAGGAGTACAACTTGTCTAGCGACAAAACAGATTTGGCCTATGCTGGATCTGAAACGCTCTAGGAATTTGATTTCTCTAAATAAGAAGCATATTAGTGCTGTTATAGGTGTCATTGCTAAACACTGTCTAATAGGCAAAAATGCAACAAGGCCTGGCGTATTCTCTAACGATTTCTGAAGAAGCTGCATGGTCGAGGAAGAGGAAGAGACTATTCTTCACCTTCTTTGCACTTGCCCAGCTCTCTCCCAAAGAAGGAAACTCGACTTAGGAGCCTTCTCTTTCAATGACCTAGATGATCCGAATAATATTGACGTTAGGTACATTCTACGCTTCATCAGAAGCTCTAAATGGTTCAACGAGTAGGCTAGAGGCCGCGTCTCAAACACACAATGGACCTTATTGGTCTAAGTGTGTTGGCTTCTTTTGCTGACAGTCAGTTCAACCTAACCTAACCTAATGCATTGTGCTTACACCATACCGACAACCTGTTGATATCCGACTGAAATCGAATGTAGTCAGCTCTATTATTTATCCGTGTAAATAATTTTAAATCGTCCGCTAAAGTTAAAACCTCACAGAAATTGAATATTTCGTGAACATCATTTAAAAACAAAATGAATAGCAACGGACCCAGATGACTACATTTTGAGACGGCAGAAGTTACTTTTATTACCCGAGATGTAAAACTATCAACTTTTACCAATTGCCTTCTATCACTTAAATAATTGGAAAACCACCTTAGCATTGAAGAGTGAAAACCCAATGATTTAAGCTTAGCTAAAAGTAAAGTGTGATGTACTCTATCAAAATCTTTTATAAAATTTGTGTAGAGTACATCAACTTGTAAATGTCTTTCAAAACTATCAAATATAAAGGGTGGTTAAATTTTAAGGGCCGATGTTGAATGTGAACCATACCTAAACGTCAAGTTTTTTTCTGCATTTCATTTGACATTTCTCAATTTCAGAATAACTCAATTTGAACCATGCAAAGATACACAATCGAGCAACGCGTTAAAGTTATTCAGGCTTATTATGAAAATTGGCGTTCAAATCAAAATACATATCGTGCATTTCGTGATTCTTTCGGTCAATTTAATCGTCCAAATGTGCGTACAATCGGAAAAATCGTGCAAAAATTTGTGCAAACCGGGTCTGTAGGAGATGTGAAAACACCAGTGCATGCTTGTACAGCTCGTACTGCAGAAAATATTGCTGCTGTTCGCGATAGTGTGGCTGAAGAGCCGTCCACCTCAACTCGTCGTCGTGCCCAACAATTGCACCTCTCACGCTCGTCGTTGATGAACATTATGCATAAAGACTTGCATTTACGCGCTTACAAGGTACAATTGACTCAAGAACTAAAGCCTCTTGACCATTTCAAGCGTCGTCAATGGTCACAATGGTGGCAAGAAATGGCAACAGTGGATGATCAATTTTCGAAGAAAATCATCTTCAGTGATGAGGCACATTTTCACCTCAGTGGATTCGTCAATAAGCAGAATTGCCGCATTTGGGCGAATGATAATCCAAGAGTGATTGTCGAAAAACCAATGCACCCACAAAGAGTGACTGTTTGGTGCGGTTTATGGGCTGGCGGCATCATCGGGCCGTATTTTTTCCAAAATGAGGCCGGTCAGGCAGTTACTGTGAATGGTGTTCGCTATCGTGAGATGATAACGAACTTTTTATGGCCCGAATTGGAAGATATGGATGTGGACGATATATGGTTTCAACAGGATGGTGCCACTTGCCACACAGCTAACGAAACAATGGCTCTTTTGCGCGACAAATTTAATGGCCGTGTTATCTCACGTGGTGGCGATGTCAATTGGCCGCCAAGATCATGTGATTTGACACCGTTGGACTTCTTCTTTGGGGTTATTTGAAAGAAAAGGTGTACGTCGATAAGCCAGCAACAATTCAAGAGCTAAAGGGTGAGATAATTCGGCACATTAACGGCATAGAACCTCAATTATGCCTCAGCGTCATCGAAAATTTGGACCATCGGATGGAAGTGTGCCGCCGAGGTCGCGGCGGTCATTTGGCCGATATTTTGTTCCATAAAATTTGAACCATACCAATATTATCATAATAAAAAGAAATGACAGTAATTTCCTAAATAATTTGTGTTTTATTCAAAATCAACATCGGCCCTTAAAACTTAACCACCCTTTATAATTAGTTAATAACGTTGAATTAGTAGTACATGACCTACCTCGATCAAAGCCATGTTGATTATTGGAAATAATTTCTTTAACCGCGAAAAAAAGTTTATTCTTAATAATGCTTTCAAATAATTTCGGAATTGCAGAAAGCTTTGAATATTGGAGTAATATAAGAATATTTCCATTCACTAAGAAATTCTCCAGTTACAAGCGACTGGTTAAAGATAATTTTAAGTGGATGAAATACGGAAGATAATTTCCATCGACAAAATAATAGTGCATAGAAAATGTGAAAAAGTATTTTGAAAAAATTTCAATATTTAGAAACTTTTCGGAAATTTTTTAGCCAAAATGTACATGAATACTATACTCAGAATTAAATTTCCTCAAGTTTTCTAAAGTGGTGTGAATATTACTCGTATGATTTGAAAAAAAAACCGCTCTACACTAAGCATTAGAATTAGATTAGAAAATTAGATCAACAAATTTCTGAAAAGCCATCAATATATCCAGAAAATACAATTTTCGACTTATTTAGCTAATTTAGTATTCTAAACTTTCCCCATATGTTTTTTTTAATTATAGAACTTCAAATTATATAAGCAATATCCAAAATGTGAACTTAAAATTAGTTTAAGTCAAAGTGCTAAATATTAAGTTTATATGTCCAATTCCAACTGCCTTATCAAAGGTATTTGTGTGCAACAATTTGTAAGCTAGTGCTATTTTAATCACATTTTAATTGTGACTATTATCATTAACAAATTGCAAAAAAAAAAACTTTGTAAAGTAATAGAAAGTCTTTAGTTGTAGTACATATTCCATAGGACGGGAAGTTAATTGCGATTTTTTTTTTCAATACAAAAAAATCTAAGAAAAAAATGTTGTTATGATCGACGGTAATACTTTTTTTTCATTTTATTTAAATTACGACACAATAATATTGTACGAATGGTGTAAACTCCATAATAGCTGTTGTATTTTTAAGCCTATTGCGTGGGTTTGTTATTGCACGTGGAAGTAACATTTTGATAGCGTACGAAATCTATTTTTTAAATCAATAGACTCGGTTTGAAACCCTGGAATTTGTACCTAGTGAAATGCGTACAACCATAGTTTATTTATTTGAAAAAAAGATATTATTGAACACATGTCTGCGATAGCTCTTACTTTCTTTACAAATATTATTCCCATCAACATAATCGCATCTTTTGTGCTACAGCCGCCACACCCATACAACATTTCATTTCAACACATTCAATAGCACTCGGCGTTTAAAGTTGAAAAAAAAAAATTTAACAACCATGTAGCTTGCGGAACAAGTGATTTTGAATGTTTTTAAACCGAATTCCCAGCAATCACTTTCACAACGGCGGCAAGTGGCTGGCACTGGTAGATAGCCCTGAAGGTTGATTGGTGCACATTCCTCCATAAGGAAAAAAAAAAAACTTTTTACGACCATAACCACTGTCACTGGCGCAATGCGTGGTCTAATGAAATTCAGAGAAACCTTCCGGTACGTTCATTGCACGATCCTCTAGACTAGACAGTACTTTAATCAAAACATACAACACCGGCTTTAATGCAATTCCACTATGATCATACTTAAGTACATATGTAGTTACGAAATGTTTATTTCGCATGACCAATCGGATTTGTGAATTTAGGGAAAAAACTACTAAACAAAAAACCCAATTAGTTCCGTTCGTGAGAATACGTGTGACCTGATTGATGATGGTCAGGTGTCTTGCCTGCTTTCGCGCCATTAAGTAGTCCGAGGTACTTCGCAGCTTTCTCCCAAGTACAAATATTGATCTAGATCGAATTGTATTGTGTTAACTGCATTCTAATGAGTCAAGTGACCTCGCTATGCGGCAACCATCAGTTGCAATATCGTAAACAACTTAACGAAGAAGAGATTCGCTGATTTATATTATAACTATGCTATATTGTTACCTGTGGCAATTTCCATTTCCGACTTTACCGAATGGAATCCGAACTGCGCTTTTTATTTAACTTTTAAATGATAATTTAATTTACACTTTCCCCTTGGCGGGCTTGTACGTGATCAAATGGAAAGAATTCCCCGCCAATAGAGGTAGCCCTCTTAAGAGAGTTTACATTTTTCATGAGTAAAGATTAGTTGTTGGAGGGTATTGAACATGCGTAACGTGTACTTGGAGAAAGTAATGACTTTGAGAAGAAACTTTTTTCTTAGTAAAATATAGAGCATGCATTTTCAAGGTATTTTAAATCAGCCGGTTAAGTCTCAAGGCATCTATTCATTGTTAGGGAAAATAAAATCGTAAATGAAATGGATTAATAGTTTTATTCTTTCATATAGCAGTAGCTGTAAATTTTGCTGGCTAAAAGATCAGATAATTACAAACTAGATTCAAATGTTTTCTATGCATCTTCACAACATTACCAAAGCAATCGTACTACCAAGTATCATATTCATGTCTTCAAACTTGACAAGAAAATAATATTAAAGAAAACTGCAAGATACAGGTTAAAAGTGTTATAATTTGTAGCTACCGTCTCTTCAGTTTACCTCATGAGCAAGTGTCATTCAACTGAAAGCGGACAGACAGTTTACTACCGTGAGAGTAAGGTGCAAATTGGTCTAGATACGATTTTGGATTTTTCATTTCGTTTTGTCCCAAAATCAAGGTCAATGAAAGCATTTTATCGTTCATTTATAACTAAACAAGTTAATGCTTTTATTTTACTTCATGAAATTACGTCGTGTATATAAGTGTGTATTTATTAGATTTTGTTAAGTCACCTTAAATGCGAAGCTATTGAGTGTAATGCTATTGTTACTAAGTACATACAGATGAAAATATAACAGATAATTTAAAACAATTTTTGTTTTTCTCATTTTAGTTATGATGCGCCAACAAAATAATTTCTAATCAAACAACGAAAAACAAAATCTCTATCGATGACCGGGATAAGATATTCTTTTATACTTTAATACAAAAGAAAACACGTATCTTCCTAATCACCTTACGGACAGTTCAGAGAAATTACAACCATGGACTGGGTCGAAGGGGACTTGGTCTGGTTCGATCCAGGCCTAGGTCATCCAATTCCTGGAGAAATTCAAGAAGTGCATCGTGCCGCACAAGTAATTGTGGTTCAGGCGTTAATCAAGGGAAAAGTAAGTATTTAAATGCTTCTAAATTTTATCACGTTCTTATGTAAATATGTATCTATTTCCGAGCGTAAACGAAACTACTTTTGGTCGTCAGTTTATGGTTAACTAATTAATATGTGTGCGAGCATGCTTGAGGCGGGCAAACAAACGTCTTTCTGCGCTCAGAGTGAGCAGAAGTATGGTAAAAAAAGAAAAAAAAAACAAGTCACCTGTCTCCGACATTTCATCGTCCCTCACATTCCTTTGCAATTATTACGGTTGTGTGCGTGTGTTGTATATTATTCTTCGGTCCAGTTTTGGTAGAACCGGACAGAGCAGCATTTTTTAAATTCCAAGATAGAGAGTAAAGTTGATGAGCTATAAACGGTACGGAAATATTAACCTCAAGTGGTATGAATATTTGCAGTTGATGTTCAATTAGCTACGGGCTACTAATGCAAAGCAGAAACAAAATTCAAAACAGCAAAAGTAGCATTGCTTTGGATAAATATAAATATAATGGTCCTTAGAATTAAAACTGTTTGGAGACTACTTTTTGCTAAAGTTGACTCCTGTTCTAAGATTGTAGAAATAAATAATAAATAAAAATTCCATGCGTGTACACTCCAATCTAGGAAATAGTTAGTTATTAATGGCCGATGGTGGACATATGTATCAAATTGCGTACCACGTTTTCACAAAAAAATACGTATAACGGTACTTTGGTTATTAATTGGTTCTTAAAAATTGATTATTTCTCGGCTATGGCTATATCGATTTTGTTCGAAACTAATATCTAAAATAGTTTAGATATATGTAACGTCATGGCATACCAAGTTTGAGAAATTGTGAACAATTTTTTTTTAATTTTAAAGGATTTTAAAACCATATTTTTTTTCGATTTTAAAGACTTTAAAAAAAAAATCAAATCTGTGCGACCCAATCGTGCACCCTATTTTTTATTTTAAAGCAATATCTGAATATAAACACAAATTGAGAAAGATAAGCAGACAAATATTAAAATACCGTTTAAATAAATGAACTTTCTTATAATAAAAATATAAAAATGACTCACAATATTAATGAAAAGTTGATTTCTAGAGGGACCTTAAGGTCATCTAAAAGGTCTACTTCAGAGTCGACATTCAAATTTCACTTTAGAGACCTCTTTTAACTAAAAGCTGAGTATGTCTTTAAAGTTGTAGAAATAAATTACAAAATTTCACAAATGTCTACCCCAATCTAGGAAATAGTTAATTAAATTAATTAAACCGATACTGAAAATATATAGGTAAAAAAAAAGAACTACAATAGTGATAAAAAGTTTACCTTCAACAAGTTTGTTTCATTTGAAATGCTAGAGGGACCTTAGAGTCAGTTAACTACCAAAAGTCTATTTCGGAGTCGATTTTTCTAATTGCTAATTTTAAGAGCCAACATGTACATATGTAGTGTAAGACTAAGGATTATAAGTTATAACTTAATCATTTGCATATTGAAATATGAAGAATGAAGTTGCGCATAAATCTATAAAATTTAATAATTTAAAAGACCACTACAACTAAACTGGATTGTTAAATAGCTTGAAATAATCGTAGACGACTCTTGTATTAATTTGAATTTTATATTCAAAAATCTTATTAAAGACATTTTCTACAGCAGATTTTGACATTCTGAAGGAGGTCAATGTAAGGTGATGCAATCCTTTTGTTTTGCACTCCATTCACCATGTGAAATCAAAGAGATAAGCCCACCGAATATGTATGATGCGTGCTGCACGATAGTCTTACATAAAACGATTTTGATACTGTTGGTAACTGGGGGAGTGATTTAGTTTCCAAACACACGTGTCATCTTAAATTGTTATAGAGGACTGGGTTTTTTTTACCTATAATAATATTTAGAAAAAAAATGCTTCACGGAATGCATCGCAAAAGACAACTGCAAAGATCACTGGTGAAACCAGAACTCTCACACAAGTCAACGGTTTCAGTTGGAAGATATCTCACGTAGTATCTCAATCAGGTTTAAAAAAAAAAGTTTAGCAAGTTGATTCTTTCCTTCTTTCAAATTCGTTAGCATTGAAGTTTAATTTATATGAACATTACTTGTGAGTGGAAAGTTGTCACCAAACAGCAAGCGTACGATTCTTAATGTGGAGCATCTAGGAATCATCTGTTTTTTCGTCAAATTGTTTTCAATGTTGCACTATGTGCTCGCTTCTATGGCAGATAGAAAAAAGAACACATGAACAAGTTTTTCCAGATCCATCTGCTGCATTGCCATGGTTTTCCTTAGTTAAGAGCTGAAGTATTTGCTTTGCTGCTGTTTATCAGTTTCTTTCCAGATGAGCTTCATCCTGGTAACGTATTTGAGTTCTCGTAAATTTTTGTTAGTTTGAATATTCTTAAAAATGTTTAAAATTCCTTAAAGTCGATGCGAATTGTACGCTTTCATTTGGACCCGTGGCAGAAATGTGGTTCAGGCAGTCCTAGCCCACTATCCTCACCATCTATTCAAATCCTCTCTCCGCATGTACTAAGACGCCAGCGTCCGCCTAGTGTTGAGGATATGTCGACATCATCCATTGAAGGGAATTCGGAATCTGTTAAAAGCAGACGAACCAGGGATAAAATGAGGAATCGCTATCCACAAGTCGTCAAGAGGCTTTCCATGCTGTGCAGTGATTGTATCGCAAGACATGTTAGTTGTTGTAATTTTTTTTTTTTTTTATGATATCCGCGTAAAAAGTGGAACTATGCTACGTGTTGTGAAGATATGAAGTGTACTTATATACATCAATGGTTCTTGGTTCTTCAATTCATACAATGGGTTACACTGTTATATTATACAGCTATTCATTTGAAAACAGTGTACAACTTAAACTCTTACAAGCGCTGAAATTACATTAACCCACTTTTGCGAAAAGTGTTGCCAAATAATGAAACCAACAAATTTAAATTAAATTGTGTTTATTTGATTTAAAAACTTTTCATCCTCCCTCAGCCGCATGAAATCATCATCATAATTTCACAAATATACTCAAATAAACATTTATAGCATATTTCAAAATCAATATAATTAATAATGATATTTTCCTTTTCAGCCACAGACATTCGCTCTTCAGCCGGGCGAGGGCAATTTGCGCCCAAGGCAAGATCTCGGCAGCACTGGAGTTGATGACATGACCCAATTGGATGACTTACATGAAGCATCACTGTTATGGAATCTCCGTCTGCGCTACGACAAAGGTCTAATTTACACATTCGCTGGCAGTATTCTAATTGCAGTGAATCCCTACAAAATGTTTCCAGACTCGTATGGTCTTGAAGTAGCCAAGCAATATGCTGGAAAGCCTCTTGGCACTTTGCCACCACATTTATTTGCAATAGGAGCGGCGGCACATGCAGCTCTGCCATCTGCACAAGTAGTAGTTATATCTGGAGAATCCGGTTCAGGGAAAACTGAATCGACAAAGCTGGTGATGCAGTATTTGGCGGCAGTGGTGCCGGGTGGTGGGTCTGCATCGGCAGTCATTACGGAGCAGATCCTGGAAGCGGCTCCACTTTTGGAAGCATTTGGAAATGCAAGAACTGCTCGAAACGATAACAGTTCCCGGTTTGGAAAGTATCTGGAAGTTTACTTCAAGTCAGGTGCCATTGTTGGCGCCAAGATTACACAATATTTGCTAGAGAAGTCGAGAATAGTAACACAAGCACCAGGCGAAAGAAATTACCATGTTTTCTATGAAATGCTCGGCGGTCTATCAGAGTCGGAGAGGACAAAGTATGGCTTGCTAGAGGCTGACAAGTATTTCTATCTGAACCAGGGCGGTTCGGACTGTGCTCCCGGAAGAGTTGATTGGGGGTCTCTGCAGAGCGCTATGCAGGTGCTGGGTGTGTCGGAAGGAGAAAGAGAAGGAATTATTAGAGTACTGGCTTCAGTGTTACACCTTGGAAATGTCTACTTCCATAGGCGACAGCTGCGACATGGCCAGGAAGGTGTTGAAGTTGGATCAGATGCTGAAATAAAATGGGCTGCTCATTTGCTGCATATCTCAGCTGAAGGGCTTCATAGATCACTGACAAGCCGTACAACCGAAGCAAGATCAGAACGATTGCACACACCCTTGGGCATCGATCAAGCCTTAGATTCAAGAGATGCATTCGCAAAGGCATTGTATGCTGGTCTTTTCAATTGGCTGGTGTCCAGAATCAATTCCATTGTACAGAAAGGAGGCACTCATGACGCACACCGAATATCTATTCTTGACATATTTGGATTTGAGGATTTGGCTGAGAACTCTTTCGAGCAGTTGTGCATTAACTATGCAAACGAGAATCTTCAACTTTATTTCAACAAGCATGTGTTTAAGTTGGAGCAGGCTGAGTATGCACGAGAGCGACTCGAGTGGACACCTCTAAATTGGGACGATAATTTGCCGGTGATTCATTTGTTGGCTAAGAAGCCGGTCGGCATTTTCCATCTCTTAGATGATGAGTCAAACTTCCCTAGGGCCTCGGATATGAGCTTTTTGGAAAAATGTCACTATAATCACGCACTGAGCGAGTTGTACTCCAGGCCACGAATCGGTGCACAGGAATTCGGTATTACTCACTACGCTGGTCAAGTATGGTACTGTGTTGATGGATTTTTAGATAAAAATCGTGATGCCCTTAGAGGTGATGTGCTCGAACTGTTGGCATCCAGCAAACTTCAACTGGTTGTGGATCTTACCAAGCAACTTCGGGCGCAGCGAGATTCTGGTAAAACCCTACCGAAAGGATCGAATGGCCGATTTGTGACAATGAAGCCACGAACACCAACAGTTGCAGCTCGATTTTCGGATTCATTGCAGCAGCTTTTGCAATCCATGGGTCGTTGCAATCCCTGGTTCGTGCGCTGTGTCAAACCAAACAACGAAAAACATGCTCTAAAAATGGATATGCCATGCGTCCTACAGCAGCTTCGCTACTTGGGAATGCTGGATACAATCCAAATTCGTCAGAGGGGCTACCCTGTACGACTAAGATTTCAACACTTTGTGGAGCGCTATCGTCATCTTATGAAGGCACCATTACCGAGAGGTACACCATACCGAGAGCTCTGCAGAACAGTTTTGGAGTCACTTCCACGGACCGGAATCGAAGGTCCCGATTTCCAGTTAGGTGCTACAAGAGTCTTTCTACGCGAGGCACTCCACCGAATGCTGGAAAGTGGAAGGTCTGATCGCCTCAAAAATGCAGCAGTTGTCATTCAAAAAAGTGTCCGTGGTATGCTGGTGCGTCGGAGGCTCACTCGTGAAAAGAGGGCAGCAACGAAGGTGCAATCTAAATGGCGTTGTTATCGTGAGAGAAAGCATTACAAGGAACTCCGACAAGGTGCTATACGGGCGCAAGCGTTTTGGAGAGGGAAAATGGCACGAAAACGTTATATCAAGCTCAAGGCAGATCACAAGCGCCGTTTAGAAGCTCAGAAGGTCCAGAAAGAACGAGAGGCCAAAAAGATCGCTAAAGAAAACATTGAACGTAGCCAAGTAGCATACTTGGACATTCCAGCGGAATTGGCATTCATTTTCTCCAAAACCGAGGGCTGGACACCACTGCATGGTGACCGTCACTTGGTTAAGGTAGTTGGAACCGTTCCAGGACCACCAGTAGCTGGTGATTTACCCAAAGATTTAGACCAATTTTCATTTGGAAAATTCAGTTCCGTCTATTGTAATGGATTACGACTGTCATCCAGACGTGAACCGATTACTTCACCATTTCTAACAAGAGCAGCTTCGCGAGATCAAGATTTTCAAGACGCACTTGCTGTATTCAAACTAATTCTGCGCTGGACAAACGATACCACTTTAGACGGCAACAAAGAGAAAGTGCTGTCAGATTACATTGTTCATAAAGGACTCTCTTCCCGTGGTCTCCGCGATGAAATTCTTGTACAATTGTGTAATCAGGTGTATCGAGTTGAGGAGAACCAGGCTCAGCGAATTTGGCAGCTTATGGCGCATTGCTTATCTTGCTTCCAACCGGGTTCTGCATTCAGCAAGTATTTAATGAAGTTTATCGCTGACAATGCTCCATCTTCTATGAGAGAACTGTTGCTTAAAAAGATTCTTCGCAATACTGGCAGCTCCCAGGCTATGGCGTGCCGCAGCTTTACCCCTTCTTGGGTTGAGTGGCGTGCAATTTCTCGGATATCAGACATTGCAGTCGCGTTAACTCTACCCGACGATATAACCCAAACTGTGGCCATCGACTCTTGGACTACGTGTGAAGAAGCAGCCTCTCTGGCAATATCAACGCTGGGAATATCCAATCGTGGGTGGACTGTAGTACTAGATGATGGAAAGTTACTTACAGACTCTTGTGGACTTGATTATGTGTTGGATTTGATTGCTGAAAAAGAGTTATGCCCCGCTTTTCCCGCCTCTCGAAGCGATTTATTTAAGACAGGCTCAAAGTTTTCGCGTACTTTGCTTCCGGAAGCAGAACCAAGTAGCCCTAAACGCCCACAGGTACCTCCTCCAGAGCCACCACAAGCTAAATCCACTCCAAAGCCAATGGAAGCCCCAATTCCAGAACCTCTTGTAGAGAAGAAAATTGAGTACAATGCAATTCGGAAAAATTCTCGCGACCTGTTGTCCAGAAATTCGGCTTTAAATGAACGTTATTTTGAAAAGGAAAAATCTAGATCAAAGTCTTTGGATGACCTACTAGCCGGAGACGATGGAGATCTAGTAACTACTCCAGAGCCTGAGCCTCTTACCACCCTGGGGCTATCTGAGAGTCGACTGAATGACAGATACCACTCAGCAGAACGTTTAGCTCCCATGGGTAAGGAAACTGGTCCACGTTATCAGAAGTCTCAGCATGCGGGTCGCAGGTCTCATGCGGGATCGCACTCTAGCAAATATATGGATAAATCGGAGTACGCCACGAGATCTTCCGCTATGTCAGACACAAGTGAAGCACCATCACTGGCCAGCCATGTGCGAAGAGTTCGCGTTCCATCACAGGCTTCAGACGTTGATCAATTCCTCGATGACCTATTCAGTCCCGTGCTTGATGGATCCCTTGATGAACTCTCCGATGCTCGTTCCTTGGCTGCCAGTATTCGTGGAGGAGGTGGGGGAGGCGATGACTTTTTTGAAGCACCAATAATGGAAGAATCAATCGATCGCCTAACCAACGCCAATTTGTTAAGCGCCAAGATTAAAGGTGGAGGACAAAAACCGACTACCGATAGCGGTAGCAATGATGCCAATCTTGATGATTATATTTCAGGATTGTTCAAACCAATCTTCATTAGCGATGCCGTCAACAATTTAACTGAGAAGGCAGAACTAATTGAAATGATAAAAGGTGGTGGAACCACACATCAACAAACCGCAACTACTTCGGGTTTTGTTTCGGGTTCAAGTATAGTTAGCCCACTTGGACCTCTTATGGCTGGAGTAAACACTGAAAGTCTGATGCAGATGATCAGTATACCTCCGGAAGCAGATGCCACAATCTATCAACATCAAGTACAACGAGCATTTCTTCAGTCTGCTATGGCACAAAATTTGCAAATTCAACAACAACTTTTGGCACAAAATCAAGCCCTTCAAACACTGCTCAGTCAACAGGACCCCGCGACACCTTCGCCAGCATCTCCACCGCATATGCAATCTTCTCCAACGACCCATACATCGACAAGCAAGATAAGTTTACAGAACTCTACTTCATCTTCTGTTCGTAGACAGAGTTTCAAGAATCGCATTTCACAGTTTACCGACGTGGATCGCAATCGTAAGACTTCTTCCGAAAGCGGTGGTTCTTTGATACCACCCCCTCCTCCTCCTCCAATGCCGCCACCGATAGAATCCAAGGACCCATCAGAGACGCGACATTTTCTCGATCCCTATGGACGGGCAAAAACTGTTCGTATCGGAAAGTGGCGCTGGCCACCGCCTCAGGATGGACCCCAACCAGAGTGTGAGGAGGACTTTTTCGTATTCAAAATGCGCCAAAGTCAAAGAAAAACGACTCCTCAATCACAGTTGCACAGCAGCAACGGATCACTCAATGGCTCCGCAATCGAATGGGAGGAGTTCGAAGTGGATTCTTCCAAAGCGCCTTCGCCTCCAGCAATGCATACATCGCAGTTTGTGCGCACGCAGATCAAAATTGAAACTTCTGGAGGGAAACACATAAAAGAATCGGGCGACATGACGCAGTCCGGCTCTGCTACAAAAGTATCCAGAAAGAGCTTTGAAATCGGCGCTGACCGTCCTCCGCCGGGTAGTGTTGGAAAGCTAAAACTTAGCTCTGAAATGCGTCAGAGATTGGAGCAGGTTACTGCAGGACATTCAGTACGATCTTCTATTAGCACAAAATCGGAGCAGCGAGCACCAGCCAAACTGGAAGACACCAGGAAACTTATGCTACAGCAGCAGCTGAGTGGTCATTTTGGGATGATGGGTCCTTCAAATGACATATCCTCGGTACGGTCACAGGTAGAACGAATGGAGGGAAAATTATCTCCTCCTCCACAGTCTAGTTGGCCGGCAGTGGTGCCCCCAGCTCCATCAGTTCCAGCACCACCACCTCCAATCCGTCCTCCAACAACAGCACCACCTGCTCCACCACCTGTTCCCAAGAGTCCACCCGTTCGAGATGAACGCAACGAAGAACGTGAATATCGATCGCAACTACAGCAAGACATTCCAGCATTCATTCAGCGACAAGAACGTGATACATTTGGAGCCAGGCATAACTGGAACGGATCTGAAGTATCGAAGGATACCTACGACTCTTGGGGCCGAGCTGAAGCAGCTAAATTAGACATGGTCTACGAGACAACTTTTAAAAAAGAGATTCCCAACGACCGAGAAAGGTCTAGATCCAGATCACGTTCTCGAGATCGTGACGACTTCTCTGAATCTGTATGGGATCGTACCGAGGTAGAAGGTCCTCCATCCACAGGCAGCGAACGCGAGCGGGAGAAGGAACGCGAAAAACGCGAACGAATCTATGAAATACGGCAGGTCGAACGAGAAAAGGAAGGCAACAAAGTATATCATCCTCCTTCAAAGTCTCTCACAGGTCAAATCGAGCGCGAAACAAATAATCGAAAGCAATCCCAGAGTCAGCATTACGCATCCAGTTCAACGACAACAACTAACAACACAACTGCCACTTTCAAAACGCATATGGCACAAAAATATGAAAAAGAACGCAAGCGCAAAACATCCGGCTCCACAATGGCTTCACAAGGCACTCGTAGAGATGATGAAACCGACTATGGAGAGGAATGGCCTGTACCTTCAATCCCGGCGCCTGTGCCAGCACCTCCGTCGCTAAAATCACCAGCCACAGCATGTCTCACCTATAACCGTGTTACATGGAAGTTACGTGTCCGCAAGGAAGTCTTCCACCCAAATGAACCAATTGGACCACCAGTCGCTTTAGATCTTCTCTTTGCTCAAGTCGTGGGAGATGTTTTCGGACTAACGCCCTGCCTGCGCGTTACACCACAGGAAAAGTCTTCCGCAATGAACATGCTCAATGGACATGGCGTCACCGTTGACAACGTACGCAGTCAAAACGTTCGTGCGATTGTCAAGCGACACTTAGTGGACATGGCACGCAGTTGGCCGCTATATTTCGCACGGTTATTTGCTGTCCAGGGTGCTCCCCAGTTCCCTGATGTATCGATAATGGGTATTTCACATAATGGCGTCTATTTGGCGAGACGTGATGCAGATTATTTAATTGTGGTGCAGTCGCTGCCATTCAGTGAATTGCAAGGCGCTGTTACGCTACCGCGTCCCGCAGCATTACAATTAAACATGCGTAACGGTGGACATCTGACACTACACGCAGTACGTGCGTCTGCGATACAAGCTATGATACAAACATTTTCACAGGAATTCAGACAGGTAAGTGGACACAAATTTATTTTAAATAATATTTTTTGAATTTTACACTTAAAAATTGCCACCGAGAGCGTTTGGAACGATTATAAGCTAAGGGCGATGTGAATTTTTTACTTTTAGTTTTTTATCTAGTGTACTGTTGAAGTTATATAGCAAAGATGTATTGGAAATGTTTACTTTTCTAATTTAGTGATTTTGTGTCATGCCTTTCAGAGATTTTTACTTATATGTGTAGAGTATAGTATAGTAAAAAAAAAACAAGATATATCTACATATACATATGTATATAGTATGTACATACAAGAACAATGTTTTTTGACCACCAGGCAATCATGACGGTAGGACCATTATTCGGTTATTTGCAAAGGACAAGTGATAATTGTGTCCATTCTAATTTTGTCGGATTAAAATTATGTAACGAAACCCGAGGTTGTCCTTAATCCTGGATTATTATTAAATTAAAGTCCAGAAAGTAGTTGTTAATTATGTTAATTATATTTTTTTTTAATTTCTCACCGGTCACAATATTTTCGGAGACTGCTTTCTAACAACCTCTTATTGTCTCTGATGCAAGTATGATAGTTGCACATAAAATGTTCTAAGCTGTGTTCTTCCTCAGAAGCGTAGCAAAAGATGCAAATTTGTCAATCACAATCTGAATGTGTCTGATATAAAATGCCTTTCTTGCTAGGTCATTGAGCGAGTGATCTGCATACATCAATATTCCCTTATTATTTACATATGTAGGTTGCCGATAGAAGTAAACCATGCAAATATTTCAAATTAATATAATATAATTTGTGTTGTAATTGACAGAATATTACAAAATCCCCGGTTAACGTCTGGTTAAGGACTAACAATCACTTCAACCCTAGTATCTCTGAATTTACCCTTTGATATGAAGAAAACATAAAACGAAGCTACAAAATTCGAAAAGGGCCTATGGAACGCATATGGAACTTTTCCAAATAATCACGGTGAAAGCTACATTTGTGTATATACTTATTTTTGATATTTTTTTTAGTGTTCCGAGCCAGAATGGTATAAACGGAACACTAATGGATTAAACACGGTGTCTGCCTGTCCGTGTGTCTGCCACAAACTTCTAACTTTTGAACTTTTTTACCTAGAGAGCTGAAATTTTGCACAAAAATAAATCATCCAAATAACGGTGCGGAACGCTAACTAAACTTGCACTTGACACTGCACTTTTTTACTTGCTCTTCCAGTCCCATCTAATACCAACCAACGTTTTAGTTCAGCAGGAGTTTACGTTACTGGATGTTCTTTCTTTTGACTTACAGCAAGTTAGGTGTGTAAAAAAAATTAAATAATCGAATACTCGATTTAGCTTTTCCGTCTGACTCTGTTAGCACTGTTGTTTTAAAATCTAACTCCAGCATTGCTAACATAGATAAATATCATCCACCACTAGAGATTTTTCTTGACTAGAGCTGTCATACACACGAAAACATCAATTCTCATGATAGTTCATACACTTTTGACCTTCGTAGAACAAACTTGTATATACTTTCAGAAGAATTAACCCTTTATTGAAAATTGTAATGTTTCTACTAATATTGACGAAGCAGTAAGTCTTTTATTCTATTATTAATGACTGTATGAACAGAACTATTTATTTTTTGATGCTCAAAACATAAAACAATTTGAACTATTGTCATCCATGGTATACATAAGAACTAATGGCGATAAGAAACAAAAAAAAACAGAGTGTGGAAGATCTATATTAAAAGTCTGCGTCCATCTGATTTCAATAAGTACATAACTTTCTTCAATGAATTCAAAATCCTTTCCAGTAACTTCTACAATAATTATATAATGAAATGGAAAACTCTCTAAAAAAACAAATTAGCCTAAACGTTGTTGGAAATTTGTCAACTCTAAGAAAAAAATCCGACGGCTATCCTGATAGTTTCACATTATAATGACTGCACAATCAGCAACTCGATTATTATAAGTAATTCTTTCTCTGACCATTTTTGTAAATCATTTAGCGATGCTCCTTTTAGTATTGATCTCGAATACTTTAAGGATCTCCAAAATCGACCCCAAACTTGTATTATTCATTCTTCTGAATTTAGAAACAACTCCTAGGGTCCTGACGTAATACCTTCAATTGACCTGAAGAGGTGCTGTGATGTCCTAGCTCTTTAATCTTTAACTACTGGCAAATTCCCCAATTTTTGGAAAAGTCATTTCTCTCACCTGTGTTCAAAAAAGCTGACAGAAGTTATATCACCAACTATAAATCTATTTCAAAGCTGTCTTGTATCCCAAAACTCTTTGAACAAGTAGTCTGCGACAAGTTAACATTAGCGTGTGGTAATATCATATGCAAAGAGCATCATGGTTTTGTCAGAATGAGGTCTACTATTACTAACTTATTAAGTTGTTTGCACAAATATTCTAAGGCTCTAGAAAGTGATGCATCTACTGAATATAAATTTGAGCTATATGGTTTTTTCCCTGTATTTATTCCTGGGTTAGTTCATACCTTAGTACGAATTCCTATCAGGTCAAATTTAGAGGTTTACTTTCCAACTTCTTTACAGCCCAATTTGGCGTTCCTCCGGGTACTCACTTAGGTCCTGTTTTCTTTATACTGGCTATCAATGATGTTACATCATGTATTAGTCATTTATGCTGATGACATGAAAATCTTTAAGAACATTAATAACCTAAACGACCATGCCTTCTTTAATCTGGTATTAACAGTTTCACCACTTAGTGTGTTAAAAACAGTCTAATTTTAAACCCTCTTAAAAGTCAAAATATGAAATTTTCTAGAATCGCGTTTAAATATTAATTATCGCAACATACTCTTTGTCATGTCAATTCATTTAAGACCTAGGGGTTTATTTTAACCTAATCTTCACTGTTAACAAGTCCAATTCAATGTTGTGTTTTATAAAGAGATGGTCAAAAGTGTTTCAAAACCCATATGTTACTCTGTCTCTGTATAACTGTTTCGCCGTCCCCAGCTTGAATGTGCTTCACAAGTCTGCACCCTTTTATGAAGTTCATCAAGATCGGATTAAAGCTATTCAGCGAAATTGTATCCGATTCGCATTGAAAGGGCTCCCATGAGACGATCCATTTAACCTTCCACCATATACGCATCGCAAAAAAATTTTACAAATCTTACCTTTATCTCAAAGGAAGATAACCAATGACATATTTTGTTTGCGAAAACTCATTTTGGGCTTAAGTGATGCACCTGATTTGTTATCCTCAGTTGGGGGTCTAACAACCTAGATAGTTTGGAGTTATTACATGACTCGCAAATTATGTCATGCATGAGCCAATTAGTCGCATGAGCAACTTATATAATATATATAATATAAACTCAAACCTAGTGGACTTCAACATTAATAAATGTAGTTTAAACAAAATTTACGTTCCAGTGTTACACGTTAAATATGTATTTGTACTCATTTGTCCTTTTAGTGTTTGTATTAGTGATGTTTGTCTTGCTTGTTTCTAATTACAAACACCAGCACTAAATGATGAGCCTGTGGATGCATTGTTTATGCTTTGGCAAATCTCTACTCGTGGGAGCTGCTTATACGACACAGATCTGATAGTGACTAAAAAAAAATAGGGCAAGTACAGTAGACTCTCGGAATAGTGAACTTTCTAGTTATTGAAATTAGCGAACCGCAAAATTGTTGCACGTGTGCCTTTAAATAATGAACATAAAGGTCACTAAATCTAGAGCGGACGGGGTTTCCCCCTTTCTTTGGTACTGTTAGTTTTCGTTTTCGGCCCCATTATTTCAGTGAAAGATTCCTATGAGCATCTTCTTGCGAATTAAATAATTTAAACTAATTGAATTTTTTCATAAATCATTCAAAAAAACTAAGACAAACTACTAGTTCACTATACCGAGAGTTGACTGTATTGCACCTGCATTGTTGTTGTTGCTAAGATGAAAAAATAGTAAATACAGCTATAAAATTTCATTATACCTATGTACATATGTACTCGTACCTATATTTTATTGTAGATAACTTACAAGAAAAAATAGTGGTGCCGTAATTTTGTTCAGTGTATACAATTTTATTTCAGTAACTTTTGACCTTACCAAATATCGACTTAATTACATAATATATATATGGTCTAATCTCCTAAGCCAGTAAACCAATACTCTTCTCACTTTTAAGGCAAATTAAACACATAGGTACAAGGTTGTGATGCTCAGCGCACAATTAACAACGACAGGCTATAGTGAGGTAAGATCACCACAAGTCAACCAACCCATGCAAGTGGAAACAAAAGCAGCAAGTGTTTGAACGAAGTATTGCCTGGAAACGTATCGTAACTACTCGTATATTAGCAAACATCCTCAAAGAGCAATGGATGAAAAATTAAAGAAATTATACATTAAATCACTGGCCGCAGAGCTAGCGGTCATAATATGTACACATTTCCAATCATTGTAAAACTTTCCCATATGAATTATAATTCATACGCATGCATAAGTTTAATTTTACTTTCCACGCAATGAATTTTAAAATAATTATTTAATTTACTATTTGCAATAATCTCACCTGGTCTTGCATCAATCCACAGAATTAGATTCAAATAATAAATGCAGTAAGTGCATTTGGATGAAAATGGAAAATCTTTTTCTTTACCTTCTTTTTACGTTTGGAAAATCGAAAGTGACTTTTCTCATGGGATTGGTTCGGTAACTAAGTTTTTGTGGCGTTACATATTTATAGTAATTGACGACTCTGGAAGACAAGGGGTACAAGTGACAAATTCTGAGAAAAATTATAAGTGAATCGATTTTTTATAGATACAAATGTTGTTTTATTTTCAAATACCAAAGATTGCTACCATGACAAACAAAGAATTGGCGTAGCGTAGGGTATAAAAAAACAAAACCAATGAGTGGTGTAGTGGTAACATCATCGCTTGTCACGCTGTTGTTTCACGGTTCAAATCCTGATGTCAAGAATCATCTATTTATTTCGCATGAAATAAATAAAAAAGTCGATCAATTGCGAATATGGCCGAAAATGCAACTTGATCGTGGTGATCATCAGGTGGACTGAAAAAAATACTGTGAATCATGAGCAACGACAAAAGCAAAACAGTTATCTGGACGCTACCCTTTAAGTTTACAGAAACTGAATGCTATCTGAGTTTCAAACCACTACACTAAAATCTTTCTTTCTCTTTCTTCTTCACAACGCCCGTGTCCTGTAATAGTATAAGAGTATTCATAACCTCTTTGGCGCGCGCAAATTATAAAAAAAAAAAAAAAATTGAAAATGTGACAACATGCAAATTAATGACGTTTTGCCCAAAAATACTGCTATTCAGTATGATGAACGGAACAGTTATTTGTATGTGCCCAAATCCATGTCATATGACTCAAATTTTCATATTCTTGCCAACGACAATTTCTCCATTCACTTTCTGGATGTAATGACATTTTGTCGTTGGGATGTTATAACTTTGGGTGTTAATACCCTATGCCTAAGAATCACTTAATAAACTAAGTGCAGTCCTGTGTTGCACGTAGTTTTCGCTCGAAATCGGCCAAAAATAAGCAAAGTACAATTGTATGAATACTTTTTACCAAAAATCTAGCACTCCATCTGTGTATGTGTATGTATGTGTAACTTAAATGAAATTTTAACGAAATCGTAAGATTAATTTTCGTGAAATTCTATCCTTTTAAAATCGGCCATTAGCAAAATATCGTTAAATTTCAGGTTAGAATGCCTCGAATAGTGAGTTTTTTTTATTTTGATATTAAATCTGTGGTTTGATTATCACAAAATAATTTTGATTGCACTTTGGACCCAATTGTTAAATTATTATTTTAAGTCTCACATTTCAGTGCCTAAATAATAAGCGACGATTTGTACGAAACTCTAAATTGTGCCGAACAAAATAAAAAAAAGTATGCAATCAAAAGCCAATTTATACTTTTTTTCCACAATTTCACTAAACATTGATTTATGACCAATGATGTTGATATGGACGTAAAAACAAGTTTACCGCACCATTTTGCGAGATTCGCATTAACAGGAACGAATTTGTTGTTTTCACATAGTCTGGAAATTTATAACTGTAAAGATTGTCGGCATAATATTACAGTTTGTGGAAATTAGCGATAAATACATTATACATGGTGTCTCGCCAAGGTAAGATTCGATAAGCATCAACATGCGATAGGTACATGAGCAAGAGATAGGCTGATCTCTTAATACACTTATTTTTTTTTCTGCATTTTACATCGGTATTGCATACATATCAAGAATTGAATTACTTTATACCTAACTTTTTTGTTTGTTACTTGTATGATACAAAACCGAATTTGCATCGGTTGCTTGCACACTATGGTGTAGGTATACCAACTAGTACAATGTACAATGTTATTTCATTATCATTGCATATTAAGATGATATTTCAAATTAAATAAAAAACTTGGGCTCAAGTTGAACTAGTACATATTTTGTTTAAGATTTGGTGAATTTGAAGTGCCGACTTGTACAATGACGGTTTTAGTTTTTAAAGATTTTTGAAATCCATGCGCTATACTTCCGTGATTCCAATTCTATGTTAGCGATTATGTTATAAAGATATTTTAACTCAACTCAACCAACTATATGCTTCAAATTTCTTCATTTTTAAACAAAATTTTCTTGAAACTGCGTTCTTGCAGTTGGACGATTTTATAGATACCTTAGCTGAGTGAAGATCTTTTGTTTTATGGTATTGGTTTTTTATATCATTGATATTATTCAACTTTAAAATAACATACAAACATGTTTTATAGATTAAAAAAATCTATGATGGATAACAATGTACATACAAAATTTCGATAACATTTCTCAGAAAGTAACTAATTATCTCTGTCTTGGATATGGTTAAACATACATATGTACACGCAAAATTTGAAGGAACAAAACTGTGTGTATTTTCAAAACCCCCCATCCGATTGGCACGAAAATTGGTACGCTGAAGGTCCTCCTATACAATCTAGATAAATATTCTTTCAATTCTGTGCATTCTGACAGAAGTGTTCATGAACGAACGGAAGTTATAATTTAAGGAATATAAGGATAATGCAAAATTGCAAAATCATTAATGTGATTAATATAAAAAATAACAAGTCTTAAGCTCTATTTTAGGCAAATAGTATACCTAAGAAAAAACATTCAAATCGGACAATTTCTGCGTAAGTTATCGCGAAATAAAATACCATGGGAAAATTTAACAAAAGTACTTAAAAACCGTTATTTTATTGTTAAATTCGATACATTTTTGCACAGGGTATCAAGCGTCAAAAAAATGTTTGTTAAGATTACTCAAAGTTAACTTCATTTCCACAACCGCTACTTTGATTGACACCACCCTGTTACAGGTAAGCATTCGCTAAAAAGAATCATTGAAATCGGTGAAAGAAAAAACATTCTGAAATTAGACAAAATTAACTGTATTTTCAAAACCGCCACTCCGGGCCTCACTACAGCAAGTTCAAGTTATCGCAAATGAACAAAATACATTCAAATAAGATTGACTGTATTTCCGAAATAGTTTATCCGATTGCCACCAAGATCAACAGATCTCGGGTGATACTTCAGGTTAACATACTGCAAAAAGAATCATTTAAATCGGTGATTTTCACAGATGTTATCGTAAACGAAAGAAAAAGGTCATGCCACATATAGACACACAGAGAGACAGACATACGGGCAGACAGACACACGCACATCCGCTATGCAGGAAATCACTTTTCTGTACATTTTGAGTATAGTAGCGTTAGGATCTTAGCTTAACTCCTATACGATTTTTCGACACGATCACTATACTTTCATTTCCCATCACCATACATCAGTGGCGTGGCGTCCATACAAGCCGATTCCTTCCGGCTTCCCTTTTCAAATATCAAAAAATTTTATTTTGCCACTTGCCAACCATCCAATTCAATTATTTCTTCATCAAATCATTTTTCATAATTTTATACACGCTCGAAGATGAAATGCTGCGCCCACTTCGGTTGTTTGTTCATTTTTACTCATACACAAACTCGCACACATAGGCGAGACAAGTATGAACTCCTCTAGCGAGAGAGCGTGCAATTAATTTTTTTGAGAAGCCGTACATTTTCCGGCTTATGCATTCATTTCTTCACAGTACGAACTTTCAACTCTATTCCTTTCTGGCATATAGTAGAAGTTTATTTGCCATTTCTTTGTCTAACATACATTCGCTTATGAGGAAAATAACCCGAAATTTCTCGGCTTTTATGGATGAACATTGGTGTAAGAGAAAGGTTTTAGTTCGAGTTTTTTTTTTTTATTGTAAGCAACAAAATAAGCCGACGAAAATCGAGATATTGGGTGATGTAGTGGTTCGAACGGCGTTTGAGGTTTTTCTTACTAGAAAAACCCACGAGTTCAGTAAGCTTTATTTTTGTAAATAAAAAAAAAAGTTATAGAACTAGGTCGCTCGACACCATCAATGAAAATTGAATATTTCCATGAATTTGGCGAATATCGCATAGAGACTTCTTTAGGGAATTCTTACGAGGCTCATAATAGAAAAGTTGATCGCAATCGCGATTTAATGAAGCGTTTCATAGACACTGTAGTTCTTCTAGCAAAACAAGAGCTGGCATTCTGGGGTATCAGAGGCTCGATGGCAATATCATTCGCGTATAGTGAACGTCTTATTCAATTGCAGAGAAGACATAGAGCTTGCGAAGCAAGAGATCGAGGGTTTTGAGTCATGGATTCATTCTGAATTTTTAAACTCAGAACCTCCACGCAAACGCCGACTACTTAATATTGATTCAAATACAAATTATAGCCAAATTTGTGTAGCAATTATAAATAATGTTACAAGTCAGATTAAGAATAGGTATAGTTCATTTAGTTCATATAATTTCTTTGATTTATTAAACAAATCAAAATATGAATATTTTTCTAATTCAATGCCGGATTACAAAATATCTTCTTTAATTACCCTATTTCATGGAATTTTTAATTTTACTACTTCAAAAAAAGGAACTCAAAGTTTTATACACTACCCCTTCACTTAAAAAGCTTGAGGTTTTTCAACTTTTATAAGCATTTTAATACGGAAATGCTTAGAGATACTTTTTCTCAAGCTCTAACATTGTGTGAAATCTTTTTAACCCTGCCTTTGACTGTCGAAAGATCTTTTTCGACTTTAAGAATAGTCCACACTTAAGAAATTCCCACAAAGAAGAAAGACTCTCAGACCTGGCACTTTTATCTATCGAAAAGCAGCTTCATTTAGAAATTAAAAATAACTCAAATTTTTATGAAAGAGTTTTAGCAGAGTTCGTAAAAAAGAATCGTAGGATAGCTTTAGAGTACAAATAGGTAGTACATAATTGTAATTGCTAAATTTTTTATATTTAACAACTCTCCGAGTTATCAATAACTTATATAGATTATTCTGCCCAGAACGGTAGAATAATCTTTCGAAGCCACTTTTTTTATGCGATGAGCTCATTGTCTACGTAAATTCCAATGACTTAAAGTATAACAAAAGTGGCTTAGATTGCATATCTTAAGTCTGTGTTTCGAATAAGCACCAAAATGGGAAGTCTTGAATAAAACATTTTACTTAACATTTTTTCGGCTTCCCTCTCTTGAAATTTCACCCCACGCCACTGCCATACATCCATTTCCTTAGAACATGGAAGTACAAATTATACACCATGTTGAGTTGAGCCATATTAGGGACCCTTCTCCAAAAATGCTTATTTTTGGACTCACTCACTGATCATCAAAATCTATAGCGTACTTCCTGTAAACATAGAGCGTTGAAAATTGCTAGACCTAATGCTCGGGATATAGACAAAGGATAAAATGAATAAAACTAATTATTAAAAAAAAAAAAATAAAGCCTATTTACATGTGTGCGTAAATAGATTTAGATACAGACATATGTAGCAAAATGTATTGATATGAATATTTTGAAAGGCATCCTTTTCGTCGCTGAATGGTTAGATGATTTGTGTACTATTTTGTATGTTTTACGTTAATGTTTTTGATAAGATTAATCAACAGCAATGATAATGATGTTTATAGAAATGTTTATAGAAGTTAGATTAGTTGGTTAGAAAGGCTTAAAATAAATTTATCACAGAATTCATGCACCACTAGAAATTCGAGTAGTTAGCGCACAGGCAATATTTATACGTTGTATATTAGTGGAAACAGTTCAGCGATAAAATGTTTGTTAGAGATTACCTTTCACTTCCTAGATTAATGCACTAACTTAATAGGAGCAACATTGCGGTATGAGATACAATCTCAGCTTTATGTAAATGGTGATTACATTGTTTCATTGTATGCGAATCTCAAGTTAATTGATTTCAACCATATGTACGATTATTTACATACGTATGTATATTCAGAGGAAATAATGAAACAGTAACAGGATTTAATTTTAATACCAAAAAGTATATGGACGGAGAAAGATCCTTTCATTTGTTATCCTTATATAGGTACATTTATAGCATTTATATAACTATTTGACCGCAGTAAATCACATAATTTTTTTTAATTTGCTTTTAAACTAGGTACAATTAATAATTATTTAGATACACCTATACGCTGTGATAAAGATATAAAAATGCACATAAAAACTTAAGCTAAGCCAAACTATAACTGCAAACGCGAAATAAAAGATACGCCGATAAAAGAGACTGCACAATGCAGATGACATACATCACCCAGTTCGCTACAAACGGTGATACGACAGCGGATTGTTACTGCCCAACAGCAGCAGCGGTGATCATCCAATGTGCAGTGCACTTCAAAAACATTCACCTGCCTATAAATGAAATTCATTGCACATACAAAACATGCCAGGTTAGCTTGGAGATACTGGTATCCGACCCGGGTTAGTCAAATGGAAACGCCACAATGGCTATCGCAGTACCGCAATGCAGAAGAAATACCATCAGCAACAGCTTATACCACTGAAATGGTCAAACGCCACTTTTAGTTTAAAAGAACGGGTCGATCGAGTAGCACTGCCGCGCACTGAAATAAAGTAGCGCAACGTTGTCGCCGTCATCGTCGCGATAAAATGTATCTTAAGCCACTACTATGGACTTGTTTCTTGTATTCGTTTGTCGCCTTTGAATTCGTGGTACAATGTTAATCAATGGATTGAAGAAATAAAAGAGAAAAAAAAAAAATAAAAAAATCAAAATAAAAGATAAAAAAGTATGAATATGATTTTTCTTCTGCTGTGGATGTTTAGAAGAAATTGTGTCTATTGACAAATTTTAAACTTTCTAAAGAGTCACCTTTATTTAAAAGCATTGCAAAAGAAGGCCTAACTGACAAGGAGAATGTAATGGAATTTGTTGTTTATTCGTTTTATTTTTTTCATTTAAAAGAGGAATATTAAAATCATACATAATCGAGAATCTCGCTACGGTCTGGTGATTTTAGTCGCTGAAGTTTTTACCTGAATGAACACTGAGTGGTTTCAAAAGAGTTTAACTAATATTCATAATACTATATGTATGTAACATTTTCCGGAAACTAGAGCAATCAGGTCATTTTACACGTTATTACGAATTCAAATTCCACCCAGAGTATCTGATAACACGTACAGCTTTTTTTTCCATCATTTTTATAAATCTCTTCGTTATGTGAAAATAAAAATATTTACGTACATAGACGATAGGAAGTCCAAGAGAAATTTGTATTTTTCTCCACGGAATATACGAGTAAATGGAATGAAGAAGAAATGTGCGATTTTATAATCAAAAGACAACTAACGGGGTATTTCTTTTAAGATTTACATCAATGCATGCTAATGAAGTTTCGGAACTAATTAGTTTGAGTTATAGTATCGCTATACAACCGGTATAGATGAGGTCTGTAAATAAATTTAAAAGTTTAAATGACCATTAATCTTCAAGAGGCAGTTTTTTTGGAATAGAGTGTGCGTAAACCATTGTCTTTTAATTGAAACAGTGAAATCAATATTATCTACACGCGTCGTAGCCTGGTTCTAATTACTTCTATAAAATATTTTAAATATATGTTTAAATTAAATATAGTTCAGAAGAAATTAAATGCAAATCTTCAACCGAAAACTAATCGTCTTTAAAAAAAAAAAAAAACAGAAACACAATAACAACAAACTTTTAATTATATGCAATGACTTATGTTAACAAAAACTTTCACCGCTTCGATTATAAATTTAATTGATTCACCAAAACGGTAAACCATTCACATAGAGACATTCTTTTTCCAAATGAACCACAACTAGTTTACTAATTTAAAACTATCTGACCACCCCTCAATGTTTAACAAAATGTCGGAAAGTGTAAAAAGTGTTAAATCAATAAAATCAACAAAATCATCAAAGTCCTCTTCAAAGTCAAAATCAACACACGAGGCGAGGAAATTAACCGGAATTGTCCACAAAATGGAATCATTAATTAGTAAGATGAATTATGACAAACCAAACAATGCAACAAAGAATGCGCCAAACCGTCAAGACAGCAACAGCAACAATTCGAAACACAATTCGAATGACAAACAATCACAAAGTAGTCATTGTGACAATTTCATTCAGCGATCAGCATCACTAGATAGTTTAAATAACTTGACAGATCCGGATAGCTTCGAGGATAATGATGCTATGTATTCGGATTCGGATGCGGAAATAGCGCATATCACTGGGAAAACATCTGCTCAAGTACATCATCATCATCACCATCATCAGCACCAGTCATCGCTACCGCATCGTCATCACCACCACGAGCGACGGGGCAGTGATCTTGACGAGCTTAACGATCAGACAATAAAAAATTGTACAAAGGGCGGTACTTTCGATTTTGATACCGCATGGAGTGCGATCGATGAAGATGAGGAGCACGACGAGGATGTCATGGACCAAGACATGGATAGTTTGAATATGTGTAAAAATAATTTTAAGTACAAAAGCCAAAGTGTTAGCAGTAGTTCTAGTTCTAGTAATAACCATCATCTTTGCAAAACTGGTAGACCTGATAGTAATAATAATTATAACGTTAATGAGATTAACTTATTGGAAGACAACGAAAAATTATCTTCGAACCACAATAGTAATAATAACAATGGAAACAGTAGTATTTCCTCGGGAACATCTGTGGCATCATCGGCGAAAAATCGACGAACCAGCATAACAAGCAGCGGATCTGTTGGCAGAATGGAAACCATTTTGGAGGAACCAATCGAGGCAAAGATTTCTGTGAAGGAGATTCTAGCGCGTTTTGAAACTATGAGTACATCTGAGGTAATTAAATTTCCATTGGCTCCAAATCGTCTTTTTAGTGTCAGTCAAAGTTTACATTAGTTAGCCAAAAATAAAACAAAATTACAGAATCTAACTGCCACTTATCGGTTTTAGAAAGAAAATTTAGTGAGTCATTTAACACTTTTCGCATTACCCTATTTAACTAATAATTAAGATGGAGTATATAAATGTTAATTATGATCGAAAAAGATCAATTAAACTAAAAAAATAGATTCATGTACATTCTCTCATCCAACGTGATGCGAAACAAAGAACACTGAACAATAATTTCCATTATGAATTATGTTCGACGAAGATCTGCTTACAGATACGTGTATAGATGGAGATGAGAGACCGTTAGACAAACGTACTGTATATAGAACAAAAGAAAAAATCGTTAAATATGGAGTTCAGTTGGTCATAGCCTTGAGGTCATCGGACAAATAGGTTGTTGACATGATTTTCGTGTACCAGATTGAATTAGATAATATGGGAAGGAAGACATTCAAGTGCTAAATTTTTCATTGTAGCTCAGGCTGATTGATTACTGTTTGTTTATAAACGTTTTCAAAGAGGAAGGGTGACGATATTGCATAAAGTATTACCTTAGCAAAAAAGTAAGTAAAGTATTACCTTAGTATTACCATTTTCAAAGAGGAAGGGTAACGATATTACATAAAGTATTACCTTAACATTAATAGCTTAATAAGAAATATCTTTTATTTTATGAGGCTGATCTACGAAATGTTCATTACTCTTACTAGTGTTGCAACAATTTGCTTTAAGGTTATCTTTGGCTGATCATATCCTCTTATATCACAATTAACTTTCTATCGTTTGAAAATTAAAGCATATTCATATACATATCAACCAATTTTTTGCATAATTTAATCGAAGTTAAGTTCAAAACGCAACCTCAGGGTTTTATAATTTTTAAATGACACACATCAATCGGATGAGCATGATTTTTGTTTCTTTTGCTATTGTAATTTTGAACAATTGTTGAATAATGCAATTTATTTATTTTAATTATGCATTGTCCAAAGATACTTTCACTAGAAAATACAAATTATTGCGATAGTATCTATTTACGATACTACCGTTGTAATTGAGTGTTTTCATCCACCCCCAGTAGGTATTAGCGCTATACAACAATCTCAGATGAATTTTTAATCAGGTCAACCAGATGCATTTACATTCTCCCGTTGAAGCATATGGCAAACCATTGTGTAGAACAGCGGGAAAAATCACAAAGTCTAATAAATTTCTACTGACCGCTTTAATTGCCTGCATAGGCATTCAATTTTATCAGAGAGGCGCGTTTAGATTTACTTTAATTTACATGACTATGGGCATTCTCACTGTAGTCCATGTAGAGCGCGGCTGCTCAAGCACAATTTTAGCATTTCTCTAACCGGGAAGGTTTATATTTGTATTTGTAAAGAATATTCAAACGAACAGTAAAATAAATTATCTTACCATCATAGCGATGCGCTCGCGATCTTAATTGCGGATAAAGTTCAATTTTATAACAATGATTTATACGCTCTACGTAGATCAACGAACCGGTGTTGAAAGCTCATTTATGTGATGTACGCGTTCTTGGTATTATACCTATGTAATTTAATGGGAATATTTTGCAGAAGAAATAATGGAGGGTTTTGTGGTCGATAAAGCGGCCGGTATATGGTAGTACTCATTTGAAGTTTTAAGTATGTATCTCTTCATTGTAGTAAGACTGGAGTAAATAAATAATTTGTATTGTGTTTTTCAACCCAGATGGTTTGTTTAAATTTTGATATATTTAAGCTTCGGATTCTATTAAATTATTTATGTGAAGTTGGAATTATTTCAGGTTATACAAGTCGAATTGCAGTTTGAATGAGCAGAACGAAAAAACCCATGAGTAGCTCAATTATTTAGAGCTTTGTTGGCAGGACCATATTTATCGGCAGATCAAAATCTGTTTTGGGCACGTGCTTCCTTCTTTATGTAATTGATCGTTTTTTTAGATTTGAGAATGGCTTGTACGGCTGATTTAAATAGTGGCGTTATTTGGGAATCTGGTAGAGCATTTAAGCAAAAAATATATTATGAAATATTGTTAGGTCTAACTTTTACCGTCATGGAGTTATAGCATTTTTTACCATCTTAACGTCTTAAGCTCTACATATCTTAACCAAATGCGTACGAATTTTAAATTTCAACAATTCCACTTTTAATTGAACGAAAAATGACCACTGCAAAAAATTCTAGAACATTTTGAAAGCATACGAATATGTATGACCTGCGTTTTTATTGTATGTTAGAGGAGATATATTTTATATTTTATATTTTTTATTTATATTTTTTTTTTTTTTCTTTTTTGCGCTAATAGTCCACACAAGAACTGGGTAGTTTCTTGCTGGGACTAGAACCCTGAGTCTCCCACTCAGTTATCACGTACTTACATATGTATCCACAAGAGATAAACTCGATATCGAAATGCATAGTCAATCATTCTGTTTTGTTTCATAATCATTCATAGGTAATCAAAAAAAATCTTAATTAAGTTAGGGTTTATAATTTGGACTCATTGTTTGTAATATAGAAAAATAATAACGGTAGAAGTATATACATACATACATGTGGTTATTGTATATTGTATATTTTTGATAAACATCGAAAGTTATGTCGATCTAGCCAAGTCCGTCCGTTCGACTATCTGTCAGATCTTTTTGAGCCTTAAATTTTGAACTAAGAAGGTGAGACTTCATATAAAAGCTTTGTACAATCCGAAGCAGTACAAGTGTAAACATTTTTTAAATACGACTGCTTTTAAAAAAATTTAATTTTTTCAATATTTTTGCTAGAAATATGTGTTGACATATGTGTTGACTTTTCTACATTTCGTCCATACTTGGTTACGCCCACTTTAAGGAGGCGTGTTCTTCAAAAAACTATATTTTGCTATTTATGGTGATAATTAAGTCTTATTGCGAATTCTTTCTTCTAATAACATGTTTCGAAAACATTTTTTTTTTTAATTTTGTTCAGAGCGTGATCAGAATGCGCTATGAGGTCTCAGAATAAAGTAACCAAGCAGTCTAAGCAACTATATGAGAATTTAAATGTGGCATTAAATTTCAGATATTAAAATAATGTCGATGGTTAATTTATTAAATTCAATAAAAAATGGTGGATATATTCAAAATTAAAGTAATTAATGGAAATTTGATAGCTAATTTATGTGTTTCATAAACGAGCCATAATGCTCTGAGGAAGTTCAGTTCGGAGCATACTTGACAAATTGCAATTTTCTACCTTAACAAACAAATAAATTTTCCGCATTCGAGAAAATCGAAATTTTCAAAATTGACCAATAGTGAAATGCCTATTTCTATTTTTAAGGTTGAAATAAAAATTCCGATTTCGGCTAGATTTATTACCCCACAGCTCCTAGATATAAAGCTTGAACGAGATAATTCGTACATAGAAAAAGACAGACAGAATTAAGTGAAACACATTTTCGAGTTACCTACTCTATTTTAAAAATTGGATTGGTATCATACATGGCTTCCATGCTACAAAATTATTTTTCAAAACAATATTTGACATGCAAAATTTTGTTGGAATTTACCAGATAGTCACTGGTTAGGTAGCATGGTTATGGTTATAGTATGGATACCAAATATGTGCAAACATTTAAAGGAACAATTTTACAAAAGTTACGCTTTAGGTCCTCCATAACCCACAAAAAGATTTGTCCAAATCTGTGCATTCTGGCAGAAGTGATCGTGAAAGAAAGTAAGGCATGATTGAATAAATACAAGTATAATTCAAAATCGCGTATTTTTCCAAAAGCAACGACCTAATTAACACCAAAATCAATAAATTAAGAGTTCGTTAATCTTGTTAGCGCCAAAATTAATAGCTTTTGAGTCCTCGTTGAGATAAGCATTTTCCAGAAAGAACCATTCAAATCGGTGCATTTTTACAGAGTTATCGTTAACGAAAAAACGTATCAAAAGTGCACAAAATGAACTGTATTTTCAACATCGCTATTATGATTTTCAACAGAAACAAAAGGTATCGTTCCTCATCAGGTCAATCGCTATGCATGAAGAATCGCTGATATCGGTGCATTTTTGTATAAGTTATCGTGCGCCAAACAAATGCCCGCTTAGATAACTCAAAATTAAAAGTATTTTCGAAACCGTTAATCCGATTAACACCAATATCCACGCGCCTTAAGTAAATACTCTGCAGAAATAATCATTAAAATCGGTTAAAATCAAAGTCCCATGCCGCAGACACGGACAGGCAGGGAGACGCACCACCGATAAGTGGAAAACCACTTTTTGGACATTGTAAGTAAGTATAGTACAGAATCTGAGCTTATCTCGTGCATGATTTTTTGACACGATCACTTTATAAACTTTCATTTCCTTCGAACAGAAAAGTAATACCAAGATTGATCCTACATATGTAGTCTCGATCGAAAATTTTCCCGAAACCGATATGCTAGATTGTCTCTTTGTTTTTTTTTGTGTCTCAAATTGACCAAATTAGAGAAATACGGTTCCATGGAATAATAACCCCACAACGAAATAACCTTGGGCGAATTTTTGTTAAAGCTTCATGTTATTTTGCCATTGGGTTATTTTATACATTTCAACGTCTTCCAGCATGTAACATAAATTGTTCACCAATATAAGACCCATAAAACTTGTTGCATTGCTTGAGTGAGAAGAAGGACGGAATTGATTATTTGGTTTCATTGCCTTCTAATTTTAATTGTTTAAAGGACATTACTCAGATCACAAATTTAATCAAGAACCAAACTTAAACAAACAATAGCAAATAAAGAGCAATGAAACAGTTTTAAACATTTTACTTTCCAAAAATTTCAAAATCCGTCACGTGATGTTTGATTTGGAAATTTTAAATGAAATAAATTATGCTGTGATGGTAGAAAATCACAGCATTTTCCACGCAAGTGAAAATGATAGCAAACTTGAACGAGCATTTAAAGATTGGGATCGGTGAATATTCGTTTTCTTTTATTTGTTATTGATTGCTTTTTTTTCAATGTTGTGTCATGTACCATTGATTAAAAGTAGCTGTGGGATATCTACTCCAAAGTGGATATACTAGTTTTTTTCTTTTGCACTCTTTCCGTCGCAGAAAATGCAAGCATTGGTGACTTTGAATTGAACTCATGCTTCGCAGATTATAATAAACAAATGAGTTTTCAATCAAAATTGGATATGCTCGGTCAGACGTCGGGGATACATGTAAGTTTTCAATTTTGTGTGAAAGTTCACCTTTTTTTTCTTCTAAAAGAGAAACTGGTTCACAAAAACTAGACAAGAGAGGGAGAGAAAACGAAAAGAAAATCACTGGCACTTGCATAATTGTGACGTGAACAAATGCTTAAGTATACTACCCGTATACCCCCGAAACTACGCTAATATGAGGCAATTAAAATTAAGAAATGTATAATTAAGGCAGATGACTATGTCAGCTTACCAAGTAACTTTTATGGTGCAACGGCCAATTAGCTTTACATAAGTTGATTCCCAGAGTAAAAATAAAAAATAAAAATTAACTATTATCATTCAGCTTCTTCATCACACGGATACATACATACCAATTTACATCCAATTCTCGTAAAAATAACTTTCAAGTTAATTTAATGTCAACATTCCGACTAGATCATCTTCAATAAACCGGATTGATTTATCAATACAAGATGAATAACAATTGATCAATATTGCACAGGCATTCAACTATAAACGCTTTATGAATACATGCTATTTAAGTCGTTCGATTAACATTTTATTCTCGCCGTAAATACATTATGCGTGGACATAAGAACAAGTTAACGATACCTTTCGTGAGAAATATTCTGTTTACTTTTTGCAAAGCATTTTCAAGGCACAAAAAACAACTACAACTAACCCAGTTTAATGGTCGCCAAATACGGAAATTTCAACATTTTCCTTAAAGCAACTTTATGCGCCAGAATATACATATGTATGTACATACATAGACTGGTTTGTCTAGACGCAGATGATAGCAGAGGTATTCATATGCAATCTGGAAAGTGTTTGCTGCTGATATAGAATACGTTAATAGATGAGTTATAGCGGCGGAGAATCAATGCATTTTGGAATAAGTTTCAGCATGTTTCCGTAGGAGTACCATACAGAAATAGGCAGAAAAATAAATTAGACTCTGAAAAATGTCAACTACTTACATACATATATATACATATATCGTAATATAAAGTGGTATAATATTTAGGTATACCGTATAATCTACATATTATAGTTTAGTTAGGGACACTAAGCCTAAAACGCCGAACACTGAAAAAATAATCATTTGACATTTGTATTGCTTGTCGGAAAGTTACACACAATGAACGGATCGGATCGGAATGGTCGACCTTTGCCGTATAGGTCGGAAGGCATAAACTATTAATTTGTAATTTGTTGATAGAACTGACGCGTAAACTTCGTAAAGTATTTTGCAGAACAATCTGAACAACGGAAGAGTTCATAGAGAACATTAAATTGCATTTGAAAACCCATAACAAAATAATTGAGGTTATGTTCACACAAAAAAAAAAAACAGCATCTTCGATAATGTATTGTTTTCGTTTGGTTGTGCACACAATATGTACCATAAATGTTCAAAATCATTTTAAAAGGCTCCAATCATTAATTTTCCATTTATAATTTTCCTATTTTTCGCCTATTTTGAGTAATGGCGAACAGAATTAATTAAAATATACATATGTACATACGTATGTACGTTTGTCCCATAAAGTGGTTCAAATTTGTATGATAAAAATTTAAATTTTCATATTTTCATCCCTTATTTTTAATATGAAAAAAAAAATTGCTGAAATCAAAAAATACTTAGAAGAACAACTTGAAGTATACGAAACATTAACTAAAACTTAAAATAGTAAGACTATTGCGGCCGCAGCGTTAAATTGTGACCGAGTCCAAGTGTGTCTTCTTCTCTAAAAATGCATCGATTTAAATGATTTCTCTGTCCCAAGAAAAGTGTAGTGTACTTAAAGTAAATTTTGATGCTGAATTCAAATTCAAATATTAACGGAATTTGCCTTTTTAGGCATTTTGCTAACCTTCCCTGTCAAAAACGGTTCACGTCTTATGCATTTTTGATGTAATATTGTATGCTGAATCCACAATGACAGCGTTTTTTATAGTCATACTTTTTTTTTAATTTTTGGCATTTTACTCCGGTCCATGTTAAACACACTTCATACGAGTATTTAATTTAACTTGGATTGTGTTTCATAAAGGCAGCTCTACGGTGAACCGAAAATTTTAACCATCCTAATGTAATGTCTGCTATTTTCTCGCTTTTCTTTTGTAAATCTTCATCCCTGGAGATGAGCATCCAAATGGACATTGGACAGGCCTCGATCGTTTTTAGATTTGATATGAATAAATATTTGGTAATCAAATTAATTCAACCAGTGCATAACATCAGACTTTGACGCCGAACAACTCTGAATTGTTAATTCCGAATAACGTTTCATTGAATAATTGAGTATCCATTCTCCACACTTCAGTTGGGGAAATTAATAACTTCTAATCGATTCAAATCATTATTCCGGAAAAGTGTACCTCAAACTGTATAGGCGGTGCTATTATCACCAATCAGTCTGTAAAACCAGTTCAAAAATTGTTTGTAACATATGGTTGGGTTAATATTTTACTCTTGTGCGACAGGAGTGGTGGTAGTGGTACATGGTCAATGGCACAGAGAACAGGTCTTCTATTGACGCTAGGCAACTTTCACATCGTTTTAGAGTTTGGTGCTCGCACATACAAAACGTGCACACAATAGCCTGGCTACTAAACTTCGCACCACTTTCGATTTCATGTCTGCAATTAAAATAGTTATGATGGCAAATAGCTCGTGTGAATGACTTTTCTTTCTTAATTTTTTTTTGCAGGCACAGTCAAAGGCATCGACTATCTCATCTGGCGCCAGAGCTGCTGCTCAAACGCTTAACGTACCAATCGAGCGTTTGGAGTCACGTCAATCGAACCATCGAGAATCCTCAACTGGTCGGGATATTACTGAGACACAACATCGCAGTAGCCGACAGGATGTTGTCGAGAACCATATGAATCATAATTCTTATCACCAGCAACAGCAACAACAACCATCGCATCACCATGGGCAAAATAATGAAATAGGCGGAACCGGAGGACACAACACTAATGGAGGAATGTTGAACGAATCCCAGATAGTACTTGAGAATCATACGGAACAAGTTGAACGTCACCATTTCACTAAGCAACAAAGCTATTTACATTCGCGTAAGACATCTAACCAACAGCAGCAGCAACAACCAACCAACATGGATGCAAATTACATGACGGAGGACTCACATCCGGGCACGCCACCATCGGTTACAAAATATTCGTTATTGCAGTTTGCCATGCAGCATTTCAGAAATGAGTAAGTTCCATTTTAATGCGCATCCCAAAAAATACAATTACTTACTGTGCTTCTAGCCACACTGCCGATCATCGATCGAATGACCGCGGAGACCGTCGATCCTCGTCAAACCGCTCCTATGCTGAACTGGTCAAATGGCAGGGTACTCCCATAAGAGCACCACTTCTCCGTCTACCAACTGATTTGTCGCCACTTGCTTTGGAGTGCTTTGACTGTATTCTTCGTTATTGTGGTGATGTGCCGCTTGATCCAGAACTAACAGAGGTCAAGTGTGTGTACACGGTTTTAATGGTGAGTCTTTTTTACACAACCACACTAAAAACTCATTATAACATCTCTTGTTAGCACTGTCACAAATATCTGGCGCTCCGCGATGAAGTTTACTGTCAGCTGATGAAACAGACCACAGCGAATAGGTCGCCCTGTCCGGATTCTTCTCAGAGAGCGTGGCGCCTTCTTAGCATATTAGCAGCATATTTCGGCTGTTCAGATGCCCTGCGACCGTACTTGATGGAACACCTTACTTCTGCTGCTTCTGATCGACGGCGATCGTGTCATGGAACTGCGGCTGTTTGCTTGACAAATCTTCGAAAAACCGCGCGTTGTGGGGGACGAAAAAATGTACCAAGTGTTGAAGAGGTAACTGCCGTTTCTGCTGGGCGATCTGCACGGCGCCAAATCTATCGCTTACCTGGTGGAGCTGAGAGGGTAGTCAACACACGCTGTTCTACAGTTGTTGCCGATGTTATATCAGAACTTTGTGCACTGTTGGGCGTTGACTCTGAAGCGGAACAACAAGAGTTCTCTCTATACTGTATTGTTCAAGGCGACGCGTTCACTATGCCGCTTGCGGCTGACGAATACATCTTGGATGTGACCACGGAACTGCTTAAGTCTGGTCAACCATTCTACTTGATTTTCTGTCGATCTGTATGGCATTTCTCTTTGAAACGCGACCCCGCACCAACTCCACTCTACATTGAGGTACTCTTCAATCAAGTCGCGCCTGATTATTTGGAAGGCCTTCTGCTGGAACTCCCAGGCAATGGAGGACCCATTCCAGAAGTGGTCCGTGACATGGCAAGAATAGCAGCTCTACTTCACCGGGCTGCCGACCTTAATCATGTTCCTGCAATGAAAGAGATTAAATTCCTTCTGCCCAAACCAGCTCTCGGCATACGAGAAATCCGTCCAGCTCAATGGGTTAGTTTAGTGCAATCTGCTTGGCCGGCCATCGCTAATTTGAGTCCTGGTCAAGTGAAGGCGCAGTTCTTGAATGTGCTGTCAGCGTGGCCTCTGTTCGGCAGTAGTTTCTTCGCTGTGAAACGTATTTGGGCCGAGGAGGGACCACATGCCGAAGACAGCAATCCAATGTGGCGCGATTTGATCTTGGCCCTCAATAGACGAGGTGTGCTATTCCTTGATCCAAACACACATGAAACGCTACAACATTGGCCATTCATGGAGGTCATATCAACAAGAAAGGTTAGTTTACAATTTGTTACTTTGTTGAACCTTATTAAATGAAAATCCATTCCAGGTTCGCTCCGAAGACGGTGCCCTCTTCCTGGATATGAAGGTTGGCAATTTAATGCAGCAGCGTGTTATTCGAGTACAAACCGAACAAGCACATGAGATATCCCGGCTTGTACGACAGTACATCACAATGGCACAAATAAGTCAACGGGAGAAGCTTAATTGATGACTTGAATTTTGAGCTCAAAACCCGAAACACTGCAGTATATACTCATTTTTGTATAATTAGTAGCATATAAGAGAACAATTTGAATATTTATCCTTTGTATTTCTTTTTCTATTTTTTCCATCTGTAAAGAATACGCGTGCGTGAGCAAATTAGTACATTGAAGAGTTTCCGGGGTAATGGTCGTGGTTAATTTAGAATTTAATTCGTTTAAAAAAAAAAAAAACGCATACCCTTTTTTTGTTTAATTAGATCAATGCCATATTCAAATTTGAAAATTAACTGTGAAATTGCTTGCATTGCTCATGTGTTTGATTTTTATTTTACAAAGTCTATTAGAAAACTTTATTTTGTAAACATATTTAGAAACGAAGATTTTTTTGTAAAGAGAAAAAAAATATTTTCTTGAAAAAGAAAATTGTGTTGCATTGAAATGAAAAATAAAAATATTTTATATTTAAAAGGAAATATCGTGGAAGGGAGAGATCTATATATATTTTCAAGATAATTTATGTTAAATGTATGTTATTCATTCCGAACATGAATTGTTGTATTTGAAATAAAATTAATTTTTATACAATAAAGAGAAGCATGTTATTTAATCTTTAAATTAATTGGCGTATCAATAGGTGATTAGAGAAAATTTATTAAACACGATTTACATATTTTGTGTGATGATATTAAAACACATCTTGTACTGTATGTCAGCGTTTTTCAAGCTTTGGTGACACATTTTTGATCACAAAAAGTGATTTTTAACAAACTACTAGCACGTCTGGCAAGGGTATGGCTGCGCTTAAAAGTCGGGGACCTATATTTTTGTGATCAGGGCATTCTGTTTTTTCATTTAATACTACATTCAAGTGGTTATACCAAAAATCCAGATTTTGTAAAAAAAAAAACATTTTCAGCATACTTCCGCATTTAATATCGTTTATTGGAGGCCTTCATGTTGATGTATAAATCTTTTGGTTATATCTTCACGCCCAAAATTTACTGTGGGCTCTTGGTCTATACTGGGCTTGGGCACCTCAATGAATGGTTCGAATCTCACATACACCACCCAAATGATCAATTACAATTTTTTCAAAACCTATGGCCAAATCCATGGTCATGTGAGTGCTCTGCTTTTCAATACTCTCAAAAGCCGATAAGTTAATGTAATAATTGAGTTTTTCGAAGAGTGTTATGTGGAGAATGTTTCGATATTTATTGGAACACTGATTGTGAAAGAAGTGGCAGTGGGCGTTGGAGTGCGCCTATAGACTTTCATAGCAACGCAAAATTTGGGATCTTATCCAGCTACAGTGTGGTGTGGGTTTTATAGTCAAGCTTAGGACGAATTAACATATACCTGATCCGAAAGTTTCAAGTGTTTTTGGAAGCGTTTAAGAAAACGTAGACATATGAGAGTGCACAGCACATGTGTATGAACATACATACGAGTATTTTGAGAGCTTTAAGTACTCTTGCAACTACACGAGAGCGAAAGTGAATTTGTCCCATAGAAAATTCGACATAAGGCTCAATCTGGAAAGATGCAAAAGCAGCAAGCTTGAATTCGTAGTTTCAATATAATTGTAAATTAGCGTTGTCCTTAAATGCGAGATCAAAATTTTAACATTTTTGACGAATAACAATAAATTCTTACTACCCCTTGGGTAAAGTAGTATTTTGTTTCCTCAATTCTTGGTCCTAAAATAACTTGACACACCTAACATGAGCTCTGTAGTCATTGCTGGCTCGTCTGAACATTCTTCAGTGTTCCTATTCCTTCACCCTGACTGCGCTTTTGCAGCTTCGGATGCATCAAGAGGTTTTCTTTGGATTTATACAAGTCGCGGAGCAGCAATAGCTCAATAATGTGTTTTATCACAGATAAAATACAGAAATATATACCTTCCTCTATGCGACTCACACACTTATATAAATAAATAGATAATTTTGGCGCTAACAGCCCAAGGCAGGGCCTGGCGTAGCTTCTCGCAGCCACTCGTGCTATGCGCCTCACGAATGGTTGGGACCTACAGTTTTATGCCGTTTTCGATCGAGAAATGCTTTTTCATGACAAATTTTACTTTCGGATGTTTGTCAGACGTTCGCGAGAGGTGGGACCGGGAGAAAACTTTTTTTTATTTTTGTGTTTTCTTGGATTCAAACCTTGAACCTCTCGTTCAGTGATCGCGCTCTTAACCACTGAGCCACGACTCCCGACTTACACACTTACACTGCTGTATATTATTCACTTTAAGAAAATTTACGCAATAGCAATCAAAAACACATAAAAAAACGCTTAATAACTTTTTCTTTGTCTCAATTCAGTTGTATTATTTTTTTTTATTTTTCTTTTAAAAACTCTACAATCTATTACCTTAATGATTGCGCTAAAATCCTATATATATATAAATTATATATTCTAGAAAGGTAAAATGTACTTAATTTTTGTTGGACTTTAAAAGCCGAAAAGGTTTGCAAAAAATACACGTTATGTTTTCCTAAATCAACGATAAATATTAAGATATAATTTAAAATGTGTTTAAATCATGTCACAGCACTACTAAAACATTTTAGTTCATCGCGTACGGGTAGTTCTTCTTTATCTACTACTTGCGAAACTTTTAATGCATGGGATAAAATACGTGTGTCTCTATGTAAGAAAAATAATTGCGCTTATTTCAGTTAAAAACTACTAAGATGCGCTTTTTGGTTTGCGTCATACATTCTAAATAAATATGTTCTTATGCTTAACATAAATGATTCAGTACATTACTACCGCTGCATTCTGCGCGGACCGTAGTTGACGCCCTGGGCTGGGCCTTCACCTCGATACGGTGGCGGTCCGAAACCCATTCGGTAGTTTACTTCATGCTGAGAAGGAGGTCTCATATTGTTGTAGTTGCCATTGAACATCATTCGACCTCTAGGCGGTGGTGGTCCTGAGGCATACTGAGGGCGATTTGGCTGTGGTCCTCCACCTCCTCCGTCCATTCTGCGCACATCTGAGTTGTATCGCATCATTCCTACATAGGCAGGATGATGTCCTACAGGTTTCGGACTTTGCGTCGTATGTACCTGCGGAGGAGGTTGTTTGGATTCCGAAGTACTGATAGTCGTTGTTGTGGGGTCAAGTCCATTATCTAATTGATGGAGGAAAATCGTTCGAAATTGTTATTTTAAAAAAATCTGGGTTCTTATATTCGTATTTTAGTCATGTGCTAAGGCTTAAAATTATTTATATAAAATAAAGTATTGAGACGAAAGTCTTCTTGTGGCCAGTAATCCCGTTGGTTATTTTGCTGAAAAAATTTATTTGAGGACCTTAAGACAGATAGTTAAAAAGTACGTCGTCAATTTACACATTCAGAGCATGTATTTATTTTTTCTTGAATTTCGTTTTTTGTTGTTGGTCCATTTGGTTAGAGTTCAATTGGGATCGCTAAAGTTTTGGAAATAATTTGTTTACAACGATTTATATTATTATCTATCTTTCCTATTGCTGCACAGCTATTCATTTTAATTTTTAAGACATGTGATTGTGTAAATTGACAAACATAAGAAAACAATAATAAGGAAAACAATCAACAAAAAAATAATATAAAGCATATTGCAAAAACTAAAACTATTGTACAAGTTCAAGATAAATACTGTCAACAAATTTGAATTTATGTTTCGCACCGAGGAATGAGAAATCAAGGTGGAAGGTGAACACCTCTATCATTCGCAATTTACATACCTTCGTAAATATATGTCTGCATATCATCTTAAATAATTTTTAGCCGAATCGTATCTCAAACGAACAACTTTATCAGAGAACGAGTCAAGAAAAGGAGGCAATGGATCGGCCACACCTTAACGCGAGTAACCAATTCCATTGCGAAATACGCCATGCAGTAGAATCCACTCATCCAGTCAGACAGAAGAGTAGGTAGACTTAAGCAAGCGTGGTGCAGAATAGTCGACGAGGGATCGATGTCTTTGGGACTAAATTGGAGATATCTGAAGCGCATTCCAGGACTCCGAAAAAGATGGCGTGCAGGCTTTGTCGCTCTATGCCCCTCGAGGGTTGACAGGATTGTTGTTTGTTTGCTAGTAGTAGGCGATTGTTGTAAGCAAATTTAATTTAATTTAATTTCATACTAATAAATGAATTGGATAAGGCGCTTTAGAAGTTGACACTGTTGGATCAAATTTTGACAACAAACAGTCAACCTATCACCAGTACAATAATAAAGTCTTTATATACCATAAAACTTTATTTGTTATAGAAAAATAATCAAAAACACAACAAAAATCAAAATTGGAAAAGCTTTTAAGTAAAAAAAAGTTACTAAGTATAATTTCGAAATACATAATTCTATTTCTTCATTCAATTGTTTTTTTTTTTTTTTGTAAATCAACACACACACTAAAACAATAGGTTTATCCTCAGAATGTTGCAAAATTCAAAAGAGAAACAAGTAAACAGGTTACCACACAGCAAACAAAATTTATATACACACTATCGACTACAAATTGCCGCAAATGATAGTAAATTGTAGTTGAAATAAGCCCATATGTATCCATCATCGTACTAAGACTGCGCTATTATTCTAAAATTATTAATAAGAAAATTTACTCGTTTCCCTTTGTTGAAATCTACTTAAAAAAAAGAAGTGTTTTTCTGTTGTTAAAAAAAATACAAACCTTGGCCGATGCCAACACCACCAGTGGAAGTTAAATTTGAGTTAGATGTTGTTGGCGGTGGCGGTGGTGCTATGGTATAGTCCGCTAGTTCCCGCTGTGTTCTGTTTATAATTTATTTATTTATTTGTTATTGCGATTAGAATATGGATAAATAAATGTTGAGTATTAAACAAATATTTATATAAATTTATTAAATAACGACCAAGAGTTTAGGGTTTATATTAAAATAAAATGTGTGTAATAAGTAAAATGTTTTGAGTAACTGATTATTTTTTTTTTAAAGGGTTCACAATCGGAAAAAAATGTAAACTCTAGTTTACTATTTAATGTGACCTATAAAAAAATATGTTAAGAAATATAAAATAAAACTATTCTCAGTAAATCGTATATGTACATATTATAAAAATTAAAAACAGAATGTTAATAAGCCACTAGAAATGTTACGTAAAATATTTACATATCGAATCTTAGCATTAGATAGTAATTCTAATTAAGCAGCTCTCAAAATGTAGGGCAATGCATATTTTTCACTTTGCATCTAATTATGGTGGAATCTATGTATGTTCTCCAAAGATACTTGAAATTAGTTTGTCAATTTCAGCAATAATACACTTAATAAATGATATAGTTTACACATCTACATCTACATATAACACATTAACTGAAATTAGTCTGTTGATTAGAGTTAACACCACGACCTGAGCAGTTATAAAAAAAGAAATATTTTTACTGAAGGCGTTTAAAATGCTATCCTATTTTTTGTATTTAACAAATTTAACATTTAATATATAATATTACGAAAACTTTGTCTAAATGAATTCGAAGGAATTCCATTATGGTTTTGTCACAATATCGGGAAATATGATGTAACGGGTGTGTCCGTAGAAATTTGATTTATTCTAATTTGATAATTTATAGGTTCACGTTCACTACTCGGACCACTGATGTCACGGAATGATAGAATACATTTTTGTATACTTAAACAATCCTCAATTAATAAACCGTTGAATATTGAAAACCGTTCATAAGGACAGTGACATGTCATTTTATACTATGTAGTGATGATGAAAATAAGAAAAGAATTAATAAAATTATATTACCGTTCAAGAAGAAATGCGAAGCCTTTAACCACTTTGATGTTATTGTTCATTTTCTTAAATTTCCTGTCTGTCTACCTGTGAACCACTTAAACGAATTTGATGCGGTTTTGTTCCTTTAAGTGAATCAATGTACTGAACACGTACATACTAGACTATAAGACAAAACCATTCGGCATTATAACGCCGGGCCTTGAAACTATTGGGGTCTATTTAATTCGGTATAAAGGCTAGGCTATAAATGATGTATAAGGTTTTGTTTTTGGCACATCGTCATTTGGGTCCACTATTATTTTTAGTTTTTATTAATGATTTGGCTCTGTTGTTTAGAATGTTTATTATAGATGCCTGTTATTTGCTGACAACCTTAAATTATTTTATATTGCAAAAAAAAAAAAATATTATTACATTAGTCACATGGTGCAAAAACAATGGAATGTCACTTAACATTGATAAATGTAATGTATTTTCCTTTGATAGAGGGAAATAGGCATGCCTAATTGACTACTACATTGATGGACATAAGCTTTTAGGAAATGATATGATGAAAGACTTAGGCATCATTGTTGACTCTCGCTCCACTTTTAGGGATCGAGTTGACAGTCTGTTCAAAAAGCAATTCTAAGCTAGGATTTGTAAAACAAAGGTCAAAGGAATTTAATGACCGTTATAGAGTATATATAATAAAAGTAATTTATTGTTCCCTTGTTGCTTCTGAGTCAGAATATTATAGTGTCGTCTGGTTACGCTGTAGATATTAATAAATGAGAATCTGTCGAAAAACGATTACTTCTGTTTGCATCGCGTAGTGCATGACTCTTTTCAGTTGCCACCTTATTCCGATCGCTTAAAATTAATTAATATGTATTGTCTTGTCAATATTTGGGAACTTTCCCTTTTTCTCTTCGACATTTTAAATGGATTCGTCTCTCTAGTGGTCAGAAATAAATGTTCGCACTGTTAGGTACACACAACTTTTAAAAGAAACAAATTATAAGAACAATTATGCAAATCATTAACTGTTTAATCGCTGTAGTACGAGTACATAGATCTTTTAATACAATTTTCTTTCATTATTATACCGCGCATGGTGACTGTAGTACTTTGTCTTCAATTTTATATATTTATTTATTTATATATTATATATCCGTATAGAAGTCACTGATCCCTATTGCTCTCGCTAACGCGTCGGTCCGTCCGTCTGTCACCACCTTCTAGCTCCTAGCCTATAAAAGTTCAGTTTCCACATAAGTTGTGCAAAACAAGAACCCAAACACAATGCCGGTATCATTTTTGAATAAAAAAACAAGCAATAGTACAAGCAAATGTCGCAATAAACAATTTTTTATTCGTATACGTACATACATATGTAGGTAGGCATGTAATACGAGTATATGTATTGCTGAAGAGCTATTTGAGTAGAATCCAAAAATTTGCGCTGACAGTGGAGGAATGTCTGCGATAAATAAGTGCCACCCCCCTCGTATTTCCAAAGTACAAAGACTTGAAAAAAATCATGGTAATAGAACATTTCCGGATCTATTTATAACTATAAATAAGTCTGATTTCGATATTCTTATTAATTTGCGAGATATCACATTTCTTCGATAAGTAACAGGTTTGTTTCATATCGCGTTCAACAAAAATAGTCTATCTCGAGGCTTCCTTAGAAAATCTTCTAACCAAAATAGAAGTAATTTAGAAGTTATTCAAACAAATGATCAACAGAACAGTTACAGTTTTAAAGCATCTACGTTCTAACGGAACACTGTATGTGCGAACGGAGTCGTGCTTGACGAATTTGGTTAAACTTCTTTTGACGATTGGTTGATTACTCAGCTTTTATTTAAATTTCTATATTATGTATATGTATGTATGTACAAATGTACATCCATTTTTCCTTGTTTAATTTAAACTAAAACGTGTGAGAGACTTTATATAGTAGATATCGTAGATCACTAGATAACTGACAATAACATTTAAATGTATTGAATGTTTTAAGATTCAGTTTGCCGTCCTATCACAACATTTAAGAATGACTGAACCTGTCTTAATGTAGTTTTTTCTCACCGATTCATTATTTTTCAGTACGTTACTTGCAAACTGTGCCGTAAGTATAAAAATACTTTTTTCCGCATTAAAAAAAATATACCTCCATTAACTTTCAGCAACTGCGTGACAAATAAGTTGATGAGTATTTTCGTCCAACACGAAATGGAGTCTTTAACAAACGACTAAGTAATATGTAATATATAGTAGTGCACAAAAGTGATACGCGGCATTTGTCACCCTAACCTATTCCATCGGGCATGCTCCCCATTTGTATCCATTACTTGCGAGACAGATTCACTGTATGATGAATAGTTCGTGATAATTTGTCGGTATAAAATCTAAAAGAACACCTCGAAATGTAATAGAAATAGAAACTTAAGAGAAACTTATTGAAGACACAAAATTATAAAATAATAATATTTTGCATTCTACAACCTGCTCTCTTTAAATATTTATGTACAAATCAATACATTATGTTAACACGCATTCGTCATGTGGATTCCCTATATACCTATATAAATGTTATTCTAATCAACATATGCATTGCCCACAACCATACAAATGCACTGTTGTAGCTCGTAATTTAAATCTTCTAACCTATGTACATGTATGAAAAACACTTACCCGACTCCCATTCTCGATTGCATCAGTGGTGGAGCGTCTGTTGTGTCGCTGGTGGATTTTCGTTTTTGTCCAGGGCGTATCATCATTTGCTCACCGTACTAAAAATAAAGAAAATAATGGATTGGGGTTTGTATGGTTTTAATAGTAGGATACTGCATCCTACCGGTGGTGGTGGTCTTATCTGTTGTTGTTGTTGTTGTACGAATGTTGGCGGAGCACTGGGTGATGTTTGGGTATAACTTAAACCATTCTGACTTACACTGATCAGACCCATAGCCGTTTGCTGCTGTTGTTGGTGCTGCTGCAGCAGTGCTTGTGGCGGAGGTGGCTGCGTTTGTATAATGTTAAATTGCTGTGTAGTAGGTTGTGCCTGCATTTGCACCTGTTGCATCATTTGTGGTGGGAACTGCAGCTGCAGTTGCTGCTGCATCATTGGCTGCGAGAATGTGACAGCGACCGGTGCTGTCTGTTGAACAGAAGCCCCCGAAACGGGGATTCCACTCATGGATACTGGTGGCGGCAGGGTGTGTATATCGCCGGCTGTAATTTGCTGTGTCACAAATTGCGTTGGTTGGGGAGCACGTGTTTGCCATTGCGTTGTCGCAGTATTCATAACATAGTTCTGTCCGTTTGGCGCAGTATGTATAAACTGTTGCGTCTGCTGTTGCTGCTGTAGGGGTATCACTTGCTGCTGAAATTGCTGAATGCTGCCTGGATTCGTTGTAGTCGTTGTGTAAAGAGTATTGCCCACAATATGCTGCTGAACACCATTCATCGGGGGTGGTACAGACATAGTGATTGTTGGTGGAGGGACGTGGGTCATGGGTGGCGGTGGTGGTTGACGCATTAATTGCTGCTGCGGTGGCGGAATTGATGTTGTCAGTGTTCGAACAAGCGATGCAGCTTCTGATTCTGATGTTGGAGTTGCATTTTCTTCCTCTGGCGGTTGTTGTTCAGTTTCTTCTAACTTCTCTGCCGAGTAGTCCTCATTGTCGGTTGCCAGGTCGGCCCTTATCTGACTCTGGTCTGTTTGCTGCATTGTTTCCGTGATCGCTGGAGTTTGCAGAGTAATTGAACCAGTGGGCAATTGCATATGTAACGGCGGCGGATGTTGAATAATTGACAGCTGCGTTGGCTGAGTCCCGGCCTGTTGAATTATTGTTGGTGGAGGTACCATATACGCTGTGTTTCCCTGCACCGTAATGTACTGCTGCTGCTGTGGAAGATTTGGTGGCGGCAGGGTTGCCTGCATCTGAATGCCCTGAATTTGCTGTGGCTGTTGGTACACCTGCTGTAGGGTAAGCTGGTTGCCCTGGCCGTCCCTTGCTGGTTGTTGTATGTACTGATACTGAATAGAAGCTTGGGGTTGGTGATTGAGGATTATCGGAGAAGCAGTGGTCGCTTGAGTGGTTTGTAATGGGGTGGTGCTTGTTTGAATTGTGGGCGGTGGTTGATGAAACTGGACAATCTGCTTCATTGGAGGGGGTATACTCAAATTATGGGTACCTCCCTGTTGCTGTATGACCATGTTTCCCTGTTGCATCTGAATAGGGATACCGCTTTGTGTGACGAACTGCTGATGGATAATATTTGCAGATTGTGGTTGAGCAGGAGGAACAACATTGGTTTGAATGATCGACGGTGGCGGCACGTTGATTATAGATGGGGGCGGTATGTTGATTTGAGGTAATGCTGGGGATTGTTGCTGCTGGAATTGTAGGAACTCTTGTTGTAAAGTTTCAATGAGATTCTTTGCGAGTTGTTTTGCTGAGTTCAAATTCTCAAAACGCTGATGTTCAACATAAAAATGAAGTGACTCTTGGGACTCAGTGCCTGTGCTGGAATCAATAAATAGCGAACCAATACCCCTCAAACTGATATTCACCCCAGTTTCCTTTCGTATGTACTGCAAATTTGCACCTCCAACTCCCGTAAGCTGCTCACGCAAATTAAACGAAGGAGGGGCATGGTCAAGGCCGATAAATATCTTCTCTGCGAGCGTATGCGAGTTGTTTTGCTTCATTGTCTGTTCTCCGCTACCCAGCTGCTGTTGTTGTTGTTGTTGATAAACTGGCTGGCGAATATTGTAAATCATGTTGTTCATGTTACCCAACGTCCTCGTAGTTACATAATGATTCCGAAAATTCTTTTAGTTTCGGCAAATTTGTTTTTATTTTATTTTCTAATTGCTTACAGCAGCAAGAAACATACTTTGCTGTCAGTTGTGAAAGCTTTTTTACAGTGGCATCACAACAATGAATTTTAATTTCTCCATTTATTCTTTCAAAAGAAGGAAATACTCACTTTCTCTTGCTAATTTATGAAGGTAAAGAATAGTTAGATATTATATGAACGTATTTACTAACTTAAAAGCGCTAATAATAGTTGAAATTATAAAATTGTAAAAATACGACTGAACTGCCATACGATGCGATTGGAATTTTGAGACGCCATGTTTGTAAATGGTTGACAGTAGATATTCTCATTAGATGGTGTCATTTTGGGATGCGTTCAGTATGGTTAACAGAGGTGAAAGGAAATTTGTATTAAGTACCAAAGTTGTTCTGAAGAATATCGATAATTATCATAATTTCTTTAACGCTGGGGGATAATTTCAACATCACGAGGGAAGCGACGCTGATGTAGGTGCATGTGTGTGTGTGTGTGTGTCGGCGAAAGAGCCCCCAGGGGGGTCTAGAAGGCAAATTCGCACACGACCCTTAATGTTCCCTCAATTAACTTATATTTGCTTCCTATCAAATTCACATTTTTATGCATTCTCCATGCTTTATTAAGTAATTTTTCTTTGTACTAGGCTACTTTAATTAAAATTATACCAACATTATAACGTCGATGGACGTTGCGTCCATCTCGAAACCATCGTTCGCCCTATTCGAGATTACCTTTGGGGTAATGGAAATAAATTAGATGTCAATTGAGTAATTGAACACGTTAAGATGATTTCACAAAAAAGGCTGCATGGAGGCAGATAAATATGCAAAGATACCAAAATCTTGATCAATGTAATCGAACCGACATTTTGCTTTATTTTATTTAGTTCTTTACCTACATGGTACACTATTTTTATTACTGTAAAACTAAAATCAAATCACAAATTACTCGCGCATCGCAAAATCTTTAAAATAGTTTTTTTTTTCGTTCACAAAAAACAGAGTTAAATACAACTTATGATTAATGTTAGACTAGAGTTTGTCGTTTAGAAATGGGTTTGAACTGTATATGAATTACATAAATACCGGATTAGTTTAACAATAACATAATAAGAACTTATTAAACATCTACAAATATGCGTCAATGTGGCGCTCGCGCATTTGACAGACTCTCCACCGACTTACGATAATATTTGTCACAACGCGCGACCTCAAAATTTGCAACACCAAAAATGGCTTCAAGGCGTTTGCGCTTTAAAAGGTTAGTATTACAACAGAATTAAGTTCTGTTCCCTCAAATTTTCCGCACATGATTTCATAGGAAACACAAATATAAGAAATAACTTTGCAAATAAAATAAAAAAATAAAAACCTCTGCATACTCTAATATAATTAAATTGTGTTCAAAAATAATCAATTAGCAAAATTGTTTACATATTAAATGCTAACAATTCGGAGTACATACACGACATGTTGCTAAAATGTAACAAGTCAAAGAATAATGTCAATCCAAAACAGTTGTGAGCTGTCAAAACGCACAAAAATAGTAGAGAGTAGCTCTACTGCGACGTTGAGGTGGCGCTTACGATATTTACGATCAAAAATTAACCAATCGCCTGAGGTCGCATTTGATGTTACCCCATAAAATCCCATTGTTTCTATTCATTCTGTGTTTCACATTGTGTTTCTACTTTAAAAATCGCTACAAAAACTACGCCTGAGCCTTTCATATAAAATTAATTGTCTTTGAAGCCACGCTGCTTGCAGTAACTTTTTTTAACATTATTTCTTTTATTTCACAAAAAGAAAATTATTTGACAACAAGTTTTATGAAAATGTGTGTTCTTTATTTCGAGATGTTTTCATAAATCAATATGTTTACATTTTATTTTTATGTATATTAGTGCTTCTTGAGTGGATTCTGAATTACAACCCGAAATTGAAAAACGTTTCTGTAGTTTCAATGGAACGCTGTCAGAATAGTTTTTTTTTTCGGAAGAGTAGAATAAAGGCTTCCTATATTTTCCCAATGGAAAACGACATTATAATGTATTTAAATTGTTACATATTTTTAATTCGCTTGTTTTTAACTTAACTTATCAACTGCTGTTCACTTAATTTTCATATTACAGCTGCTTTGCAACATGTTTGCAGTTTACATTTTGTTTATGGAAAATCAAAGATTATTTGGAGAGTACGTAATCCATTGCCATGTTCCCATAGCGAGTTGAAACCTGGTTGAACTTAAGCTAGCATCGATGCAAACAAGAGAAGAGTTTTATTGAAATTAACTCAACAAAACTGGTTGAGTTGAAAAGCAATTGGCCACTACAATATCTTTTCGACGGATAGGAATAATTCAAAGAATGAAGATTTGAATGAGAAACATAATTCAATTGCAAAGAAAGTTGAACATTACTTATGTTATTCTGTGTGTTTTTAGTAAAATAAATATTATTTCACAATTATATCTCGTGGAAATTGACTCGACTCAGTTGTAGTTCATTGGAAATGTGGGAATTGAAATTATGGAATTCTAAGCTCATCGACAACTCAACTTTAACACAATTCTGTGCATTTAAACATGATGCATAATTTTTTTTGTAAATTGTTCTCCAAATAAAATTGAGATACGTTCCTAAAAAAAATAATTTATCTCCAAATTTCTTCACTTATTATTTGCACACTTTAGAATTTTGTATTTCCTTTGCCTACTTTTCTAGCGTTTTTTCCTCGATTTGACATCTGTCACCATTTGATAAAGCTGTCATCTTTTATCGTCGAAATCACGGCAGAGTTGCCAATATCATCGCTTCAATTTCCAGTAGCATGCTGTAGAGCTATTAATTGGTTGGAATTCTGGTCAGCATTATATGGTCCAACGTATTTTATACAGATCTGATGGGGAGCTCCCAGCTCCCCCAATGTGAGGTGATACAGGTGGAATAAAATAACATTTAGTAGACGAAGGGGTGAAATTTTGTGCTACATTCTTATGGTTAATTTGTTTACAGGCCTCTCGAAGCTCTCGTTGAGGTCCACGGAAGTTCGTGCCATTATCGTTGTATATTTCTACTGGGGTAACTATTCTGGTAATGAATTTGCGGGGGCACGAAATGCATGAGTTCGTTGACATCGTAGAAGCCACTTCTATGTGAACTGCTCTAATGGTGAGTCATATTATGAGAACGCTTTTCTGACCTTCGTCCAATCTTCACTTGCATAGGCCAGAAGTAGTCTATACCAATGATAAAGAACGGACGTGTAAATGAAGCCAGTCTTAGCGCTCGAAGTTCGACCATCTCCGGAGGATTTGTTTTCACAGTTTTTACATCGTTGACAGGAACTTCTTGCTCTTTCACTGCAAAACTAAAACACCTAATCTCATTGACTATGGTTTCGTGATTCTGATGGCGGTATCTGGTGTGCTACTATAAGACAATAAAGCTGGTTATATGATGCTTCTCGGGCAGTATGATGGGTAGTCTTGTGTTGAGTGATATTAAAGCTGGAGAATTGATACGTCCACGTATCCTCAGAATTCCATCGTCATCTAAGTAGGGGCTCCATTTATAGAGATTGCTTTTTTGTCTAGGGGTCTTTTCTTCTCGAAAGTTTGCCCTTATTGCGTTGAAGAATATTTATTTCGAACTGGGCTTGACAGTGAACACACTTTTCCGCTTTGGTGTATTCGTCGCTGCTTAAACTTCTCAGTGCTTTCGGCTTAGCTCTGATTCTTCACGTTGTGAACGAATCGAAGTACGAATGCTTGAGTTCAGAGAACCTTGAACCAGTTTGAGAAATTCTTGTAATTCATGCATTCATACATAAATTTATTTATTTCTTCACTTACCCTTATTTTGTGCCATCTTTAAAATACTGTAATATGCGAGCTACGGCTCGAGTAGATAAAACAATTATTCTGTGAAATTATTTCTTTATTTTCTATTCTATAGAACAATTCAAGTTCACACTATACTATTCTTCGCAAATTCTTTTCTTACAAGGTCTCTTTCCTCTCAAATCACTTTATCTCCTTTCAATTACTTAATTCACAAATCCAAACTAATTACTTTTTCTTGTTCACTCTCAACTTTCAATTTATCACCAAATTACAACTTCGCCCATTATCACTTTTCCAATCTCTTCGCCACGGTTCTAAACCAACTGTGTCTTTTTTTGATCGCCATCTGTCCTTATATAGCAGAAGTTTCTGATAGCCAGAAACTTCTAGCAAATTCTTCGACCACTGGAACAAGAGAAATAATTCTTGCAGTTATAATTCCCTTTTATCCCTGATATTATTCGTCTCTTTCGTTGACATGAGCTGTGGAGACTTCGTCCCAGACACGAACCTCGAATGAAAGGACAGTTCGAACCAAAATTCTGCCAGAATGGAAAGTCACTTCGGAATTTGCTGCATAGACATAGGAGCGTAGTTATTATTATGCTACAATACTTTACTTCCTTCGTTTACTTTTCCAGCATTTTTTTTTCTCGCTTTGACATCTGTCACCTTTTTTATAAAGTAGCGTCAAAGCTGTCATCTTTTATTGGCGATATCACAGTAGAGTTACCAATAATGTTGACACGTATTTGGTATAACTTTTCCTCGTAAACTTATGCTTCCTGCCTTAAGAACGACGCCCAAATTCATTGGGATTCATAATGCTTGACAACAATATAGCTTTTCGCTATTATTTATACCGCTTGAAATGCGGAACTGATTTGCCTCACTATGCACAATATAATACAACCATGTATAATATAATATAATACCTGCATAGGATCTCTGCATTATATCTCTATTCCTAAAGACCCCAAACAGATGTGCAGAAATACTGCATGCAGCATTGCAGGCGGAGCAGAATATTTCTCAATATATTCGTATGTAAATATTTACATTTGCTCTAACTCAATTAACACGTGTACTTTAATTTCGCTATACGCAGGCTAGCAGAATCGAGTGATATTATCCAAGTGATGTGAGGAAAAGAAAAGTGGGTAATTTAAACATAATCAAATTGATAATGTAATTGTTAAGATATACTCGTGACAAACCAAATCTCTGCTGGGCTAGATTCCACAATTGGAAGAAAATTTCCAGAGTGCACGAAATGAATGAATGATTTGTTGTGCTAAAACACTTCGTTTAATTTAGTTTCCCGTAGGAAACAGAATCTGCATGTTCGAAATTTACGAAGTTTACAGTATCGCATGAGGACGCCTGTATGCAATCTAAAACGTATGCTTTTTACATCCATACTAAATAAAAACAGCAAAAAGTGTGCTTTTCGTTATTATCCAATCCAATGTGGCCTGGTGCCATATAGTATATATATAGGGTAACATTGTTGATTTTGCCCAGGCTGTTGAGTTTGTCGATGCACTATCATACAATCTTAGAGGTGATTTCATATTGGCTCAGCGCTTTGATGGCAGCCTGGCTAGCTGACATGATTGCAATATCTCCCTTGTGATAGTTCCTCTGGAGATTAAGTTGGGCACACCTATCCTATCCCGTGGATTTCCATCTGAAGATTTCTAGTAAAAAGTATAAGTTACTGGGACGTAAGCTAATGTGGACGAAAAGAAAAACTCGTAGTGTTTTCAATTTATCAAGTGCTTCCCTAACCGTCTGTGTATACTTATTTTTTCATTCTTAGGTGAATGTTAAAAACCATCGTAAAATTGAAAAATGAAGTAATTTTAGTCAAATATTTATTTAAGAACCTTACGGAGAAAATTGCTTGAATATCGTTTTTTTTTCATCATGAGTTGTGGTTGTTAAATGAAACTCTGTGATTTGTCAAAAAATTCAAAGATAAACTAAATATTGTAGTAATGTGAGTGATCGTTAATTTTTTAGACGCAGAACTTTTCTTCAATCGGCAAAAATTCCTTTTCTGAACCCTCCTGGTGGTTACCCGTCAGTAATAATCACAACAGTTATTTGTCTTCTGCAGTGTAACGACGGTGATTAGCTAAGGTATAGGCGTATCACAGTAGTGTTCCTTTACAACTCAATAGTTTAACATTTATTATAAGCGTATTTATCATAGGATAGAGGTACCTAATACCTAACTTCTGTGGTGGTGTGGGCGGGGCTGAGGGTATATCTCGAGCTCCTTCAGACATCCGGGCAAGGTCTATCGTAATAAATTGCCTTATCCTGGTATATCGGCTCTCTACCACTACAGATCTCACCTTTTAGACGAAACAATAAAAATAAGAAAACTACAACGACAAACAATTTCTACGACCTGATTTAACGCGACAATCACAACGACAAACTTCAAACGACGACCTTAGCACTGACACAGCAAACAGCAGTTCGTACTTAGGCTACCACCTCTCCCTTCTTTTGATATGCTGCATATTGATAGCGCGGTGAAGACTCTCTTTCTCCTCCCGAATAAATCAACGTAGGCTCTGACACGGAGAATGAACTGCTAACCGAATCAGAAACCGACTAGATGACCCTGAAACCAGCCAAATCTTCCAAACATTAGAGATTTCGTGGCTACATCAAGGCCTCTCGAAAATTTCTCAAAAAGATGAGTGAAAGAGACAAGGCCCTCATGAGAAAGTATAAGATGTCTTTAGCTATCAAGGTCAGGTAAGTCGAAAGACTCCTGAAATTTCACCCAAGAAAACGATGAAAACACGAACAAATTGGGTCAAACAAGTACTATACGCCAAACCTGGATCGACCCCTAAAAAGTTAACCTGGAACAGGCACGTAAACTTGCGGATAGACTAACGATGGAAAGGTCCGAGCAGGCAGCAAGGAACAGTCGTTCAATTCTAAGGTGATCCCTTAAAAGATTGTCTGGAAATAGGATGACAAAATCCATGCACTCTCAGCTTCCAGCACTTCTGTTGTCGCCTCAAAGCGACATAGATCAGAGGAATCGAAAGAAGAAAGAAACGCAAAAATACAAAGGTCGGCAATTCTTGCAACCACCCTGTGGATCTAAAAGATCCTGACGGCAAATAAAGAATTGACTTATGGTGGAAAACGAGATCCTGAAACCTGTGATGGTTGACATCGAATACAGTGGTGCAGGATGGCTCATAGGAGTAAAGATTGTCAGCTGCGGTAGTGAAAAGGCACTCGAGTTTCTCACTCACACAATCACCAATGTGGGTGAACCGTGGGATTTAGCAAAAATCATCGTCTAACCCACCACTGCATTACTGATATGCCAGAAGTTTAAACTTTCTATACCACCTTCTGCTCAACATGAGTACGAGTCCATCCTTAAGCTGATGGCAAAACAGAATCCAACGCTGCCAATCAAAGAATGGAGAATGATCCACTCTAGACCATGGCAGAACAGCAAGGGCAAAGTGGGCAAGGAGCTTCTGCTGGCGGTGGACAGAGGCTCAGTGGAAATGCTGAAATGCCAAGAACCCCTGGTCAAATTTAGCCTGGGTGAAGTAAGGATCTAGATCCAGACTGAAGATAAGAGAAATGTACCAGAAATTGCAAGTGGTGCAAGACCGATTTGTGAATGTAATCGAAGAACAAATCTTTGGTAATATGATGTGATGCGAATGCGTATCATATACAATGGGGCAGCGGAGACATGAACAAAAGGGGTAAGTCTTTCTTTGAGTTACTTCTTTCAACAAATCTTGTTCAGTGTAACCGAGGTAATCATCCCACATATCACAGACAAATTATATAAGAGATCATAGACCTCACTTTAATTAGTTAATTAGTAATATTGATCAGCTGTCGATAGAAAATTGGAGTATCGCCAAAAAAACTGTTAATTAGACCATTCCAGAAACTATCAAAACTAGAGATGAAAAAACCCATTGCAAAAGAAAACAAAAAACCCATTGCAAAAGAAAACACAAAACCGAACGCTAAAGAAACCAGCGCGGGTATAATGTCATATGCTCAAGTGGTTGCACATAAAAAACAGCATGCTATGCAGAAAAAGGACCAACCTGAGTGTAACCAACAAAAGACTCAACCAAGCAATGACATGAATCAAACACTACAACTGATCCTAACCAAACTTAATGCACTAGATATGCGACTTAAAAAGTTAGAAAATACCAAGGACAAAGTACCTAAGCATAATCATGGATCAAAATCTTAAAGTGATATGTTGGAATGCAAATGGTCTCCTACAACATCAACAGGAATTGCAGGTGATTCTTGAAACAAATAACATAGACATTTGTCTTACCTCAGAAACCCATTTTACAAAACACACGCAAACAAAATTTATAACTACAAAATCTACCACACCGCTCACCCTGAAAACACAGCTAAGGGTGGAAGTGCAGTAATAGTAAAAAATAATATACAACAATATGAGGAATTGAAGTATATAACAGAGAAAATACAAGCTACAGCAGTGTGTATAAAAACTAACCATAAAAAAATTAATATCGTTGCTATTTACTGTCCTCCAAAACATTCAATTAAAAAAGAAGAATATTCAGATTTTTTTGAAAAACTAGGAAACAGATACATAATAGGTGGAGATTTTAATGCCAAAAACCTTAACTGGGGATCCAGATTGACAACAATGAGAGGAAAAGAACTTTATGCTGCTATTCAAAAACATCAATGCGAAATTCTCTCGACAGGAAGGCCCACGTTCTGGCCTACAGGCAAAAATAAGATACCAGATCTAATTGATTTTTTCATAATCAAAAATTTGTCAAGCAGTTATATACACATAGATGAGTTCGAGTATCTAAGCTATGACCATTCACCTATAATTCTCCAAATGAGTGAACATATAATTAAAAATACAAATATTAAAACCTTAACAAATAACAGAACAGATTGGCAAGCCTTCAAGCTGAACTTAACGAGTAAAATAGATTTAATGATACCCCTTATAACCAAAAATGATGTAGAAAAAGAGCTGCATAAGTTGGTCAGCGATATTCAGCAATCGGCCTGGGAAAGCACCCCCGCCCTAAAGAGAAAGAACACAAAAAGAAACTACACGAAAGAAATAAAAGATTTAGTAGCAGATAAAAGACGAGCAAGAAGAACGTGGCAGAAAACAAGAGCTCCACAACATAAAGCCAAGCTAAACAACCTCTGTCAACAACTAAGAAGAGAAATTAAAAAATTTAAGGAAGATTCAATGAAAAGGTACCTCAGAGGGTTAACAGCTGAATACGTAACTAATTACTCTCTATGGAAAGCAACAAAAGGATTAAAACAGCCTACTGTGCAAATACCTCCAATCAAAGCTGGATGGAAACTGGGCAAGAAGCGATGAGGATAAAACCATTCTCTTCGCAGACTACCTAGAAAACATATTTAAACCACCAGTTGAAAAGGGAAGTATACAACCTACGTTAATAGGTCCTTCAGAAGAAGAAAGCAAAGAAATTCTGCTCACAACTCCTAATGAAATTTACAACTTAATTAAGCATGAAATAAATGCAAAGAAAAGTCCTGGATATGACCTTATATCTGGTGTCGTACTAAAGAACTTACCAAGGAAGGCAATAATGAAAATAACAAATTTAATAAATGCCACATTTAAGCTTAAATATGTGCCTAGTTTGTGGAAGGTTGCTGACGTCCTAATGATTCCCAAACCTGGTAAACCGCCAAATGAAGTGTCATCTTACAGACCTATCTCGTTATTGCCAATGATATCAAAAGTGTTTGAGAAAGTACTCGCAAAACGTTTAAATAAAATAATTGAAAGGAAAAAGCTGATTCCGAACCATCAATTTGGTTTTCGAAGGCAGCACTCTACGATACAACAGGTACACAGAATTACGAATAAAATCGAAGAAGCACTAGAAAAAAGGAAAGTTTGCTCGGCTGTATTCTTAGATGTGGCGCAGGCCTTTGATAAAGTAGGCACGAAGGACTTATCTATAAACTGAGGTGTATGTTGCCCAATCAATATGCTTCTATTCTGAAATCATATCTAGATGGAAGACATTTCAGAATAAAACAACAGAGTACTTATTCAAATCTAAGAGAAATAAAGGCCGGCGTACCGCAAGGTAGTGTACTGGGCCCAATATTATACTTATTATATACTAGTGATATTCCTAAATAAGAAAACCACATTATGGCAACATTCGCAGATGATACTGCAATACTAGCAGTAGGAAGAACCAATGAAGAATCCACAGAAAAACTACAAATTGGCATAAACAAAATCTGTGAATGGACTAATAAGTGGAGAATCAAATTAAACGAGTCAGTCCATGTTGACTTTACTAATAAAAAAATTTAATATATACCAATTATTATAAACCAAAAAATAGTTCCATGCGCTAATACAGCGAAATATTTAGGTATGACTCTAGATGCAAAGTTGAGATGGAAAGAGCACGTAAAAAACAAAAAAGAAGAGTTAGAAATCAAATATAGAAAACTGCACTGGCTGATAGGAAGAAACTCATCCGTATCAATTGGAAATAAAGTGCTTTTATATAATCAAATTCTGAAACCAACATGGACATATGGAATCCAACTATGGGGTTGTGCCAAAAAGACAAACATAGACAAAATACAACGTTTCCAAAATAAGGTGCTTAGAAATATAGTAAATGCACCTTGGTACATAAGAAATACTGACCTTCATCGAGACCTGAAGGTAGAAAGTGTATCTGCAGAAATTCTAAAACATGCAAAAAAACACAAAGAAAAGCTAGAAGAGCATATAAACATAGATGCAAGAAAACTAATGCATAATGAAAATCAATTACGAAGGCTTAAAAGAACAAAACCTCTCGATTTAACTTAATATAAGAAAAATAAAAATGTATATACTTGCTTATAAATACATACACACACGAAATAAAGGGTCACCAGGGGGTGTAACTCATACAAAGACTAAGATGTCAGAAAAAAATTGCTTATTAGTCCAAGTGACTAGATCGCAATTATGTGGGAGGTGGTTTTAGTCGGTAAAAATCCGGCATGCTGATTACTCGGATCATCAGTATCTTTTGAAAATCACCCCTTCCTCTAAAAAAAGAAAAAAAAAAAATTTCAGAAATCTCTTTACAATTAATATCCTCCCGGTTAAGCAAATAACTTTTCGAAATCCCTTAGGGACAAATTGGGCAGAGTACGCAAAATGGACCAGCACATGGATACCTCATCCCTGCGACGAAACACTTCCAAGCCAGGAACGATCCGCGATTTGAAACTCACATGAAAGAGAAATACATAAGAAAGAATGAAAAATGCCTATGTGCTTTCTACGTGTGCAAGAAACCCTTTGGTAAACAATGGAACTTGCGACCGCCAATAATCCATTTGATGTCAATCAAATTGCTTGTGTATACCTGCCTAAGTAATTGTTCTCAGATAGCACTGACTAAATGCTTTAAAGCAAACAAAAAAAAGAATGTGGATTTTATTTTGTTTGTTGTGCCTTATGTGCTTTCAACGTGTACAAGAAACCCTTCGGTAAACGATGAAACTTGCGACCGCCCATAATCCATTGGATGTATACTGCGATCGTAAGACCCATACATACCTATGGAACAATAGTATGGTAAGAGCCAACAGACATAATTAGCTGACTCAATAATCTTATGAAGGTACAAATATTAGCATAACATGAGCACAGAGATAAACGCATCAGGTAGGATTGGAAAGAATTCTCAATCTTCTTCTACTGTATGAGTTCATGCGAAGCACGACTACTAAAAGCGCGATGCGTCTTAGGCATTCAAGCACATTAAACCAAAGCTTCTATGGAAGCGGATCTATATTTCAAAGATATAGATCAACTGTTCTCGATACAAGATACTATGTCATACCTTACATACACTTATACAAGAAATTCTACACTCTTCTTTCTGGTAGACAGGAGTGGGAATTCAACGCAGAGACAAGTGCACAGGATTTTCAGCTTTACACTGACGGGTCTAAAATGGACATAGGAATCGGCGCTGGAGTTTTATGTGCATCACTCAACATTAACGATTCATACAAACTCCCGGGTGACTGTAGTATCTTCCAAGCTAAAGTCTTCGCCATTGAAAGAGCAGCACTGACTATACACGCAAAGAATACCTTCTAAGGTGCACTTCCCTCTTACCATACCATATACGTATTGTAGCATAATAATAACTACGCGCCTATGTCTATGCAGCAAATTCCGAAGTGACTTTCCATTCTGGCAGAATTTTTGGTTCAAACTGTCCTTCATTCGAGGTTCGTGTCTGGGACGAAGTCTCCACAGCTCATGTCAACGAAAGAGACAAATAATATTAGGGATAATATTAGGGAATTATAACTGCAAGAATTATTTCTCTTGTTCCAGTGGTCGAAGAATTTGCTAGAAGTTTCTGGCTATCAGAAACTTCTGCTATATAAGGACAGATGGCGATCAAAAAAAAGGACAGTTGGTTTTAGAACCGTGGCGAAGAGATTGGAAAAGTGATAATGGGCGAAGTTGTAATTTGGTGATAAATTGAAAGTTGAGAGTAAACAAGAAAAAGTAATTAGTTTGACTTTGTGAATTAAGTAATTGAAAGGAGATAAAGTGATTTGAGAGGAAAGAGACCTTGTAAGAAAAGAATTTGCGAAGAATAGTATAGTGTGAACTTGAATTGTTCTATAGAGTAGAAAATAAAGAAATAATTTCACAGAATAATTGTTTTATCTACTCGAGCCGTAGCTCGCATATTACATTGGTGTCAGAAGTGGGATAAAACTTATTCTGTGAATAACTATTTCCGTGGTGTGAAATTGCACAAAAAAAAAAAAAAAAAAAAAAAAAAAAACCATTTCTGTGTTGAGTTAATTAGTTGCGCAAAATGGGTCGCAAATTGGGAAAACTAACTATAACTCAACTAAAGGCAGAACTCAGTAAGCGGAACCTCGACACAACTGGGGGAAAAGATGCCCTACTGATTCGTCTGGAAGAAGCAGTAACGCAGGAAGGTGAAAATCCGCATGACATAGAGTTTGACGTGGAAGAGGAACCAGCAAGTACAGTAGCCGACCCGGGTATAACAAGTCTGCTCCTGCAACTTAAGTTAGTCATGGACGAACAAAAGAAAGCAATAGAAGATCAAAGTCATAAGCTCGATGACCAAAAGAATTCTCTAGAACTTAAGCTGGACGAACAAAAGAAAGCAATGGACGAACAAAAGAATTCTCTAGAACTTAAGCTGGATGAACAAAAGAAAGCGATGGACGAACAAAAGAAAGCAATGGGCGACCAAAGGAATTCTCTAGAACTTAAGCTGGACGAACAAAAGAAAGCAATGGACGAACAAAAGAATTCTCTAGATGCTCTGGAAAGTAAACTTGATGAGCAAAACAAGAACTTGGAATCCAAATTCGAAGTGATCGAAGAGAAAATCGAGAAGGTCGAGACGCAACTCGAAAAAGTCGAAATTAGATTCGATGAAAATTTTGAGAAACATGAAACTCAGTTCGGGAAGATAGAGACTCAGTTTGAAAAAGTGGATACGCAATTCGAGATAGTAGGAAAGCAAGTCGAAAATCTTGCTAAGGAGCTCAGCAACGTGAAGAGACAGAAAGCACGGGAATATTCCACTGACGGTCTGAGAAGAAAGGAGATGCAGCCTCCTATCTTCGATGGTCAAACATCATGGCCAATTTATAAGAGGCAATTCGAAGCGGCCGCAATGACCAATAGCTGGGACGATGAAGAGAAGTCTATTGCACTCACGCTTGCACTGAGGGGTCCAGCTGCGGAGCTCTTGCAGACCATCCCGGAAGATAAACAGCAGAACTACGACTCTCTGGTTCAGGCTATCGAGATGCGGTTTGGGGATGAACACATGCAGCAGGTGTACAGGGTTCAGCTGCGTAGTCGAGTCCAAAAAGGGGGGAAACGCTCCAACAGTTGCAAGCGGATATAGAGCGACTAGCCCATCTTTCATACCCTAAAGCCGGTGAGGAGCTTATCAACGAAATGGCGGTGGAAGCTTTTATTCAGGCCATAGAGGACAGACAACTGCAAATGGCTGTAAGGATGGCTGAAAAGCGAACACTCCCCGAGGCATTGGCATTCGCTTTGTCAATGAAGGCTGCGGACCAAGCATACCAGGGAATACACCGTGTCAGGGAAATGTCCGTCGTGAAATGCTCATGCCAGAGAACAGCCATCATGGATGAAGACAGAGCTCGCGGAAGTCAAATCCGTTGCTGGAATTGCAACCAAACCGGACACCTACAACGGCAGTGCAGAAGTGCACCTAGACGAGGAAATTGTTCACATTGCGGAAGTAGGAGAAGCAGAGAGGAAGCATCTGGCGGTGATAACATCCATCCTGTCAGTCAGACTTCCCAAAACCAGCAGTCGGGAAATGCGTAAGGACCAACTTCGCGGGGCAGAAGTTGGTTACTGGAATCGAGGCCCCCAGGACCACCATTCAAGTTTCGCAAACCAAACGGGGTAACAAGAGCCTGACAGTGGAGGCACTAATCAACGAGAAGAAGTGCGTAGCCACCATCGACACAGGTGCCACTGCCTCCATTGTAAGAAGAGATATCGTCAAAAGCTCCTGGCTGCACAACACCAACAGCTACTGCCTGAAGACTGCAACAGGGGAAATGGCGAAGGTATTTGGAGAAGTTCGTCTTACGATTACTCTGGCAGGACTGACGTTCTCCCATGCGTTTCTGGTGGCAGATATATGCGACGAGTGCATCATCGGAGTAGACTTCATGAAAGCAAATGAAGTAATCTTGGACATCGGGATGCAAGTACTGAGGTATCGAAATGTGGAGATTCCGATGGTGTACGGAAATGAGAATGCCGTAACTCTCAGGACAGTCATCAGCAAAGACGAAGTTTTGCCGCCGTCTTCAGAGACAATCATTTGGACGAAGCTGGAAGGTGATCTTGGGAGCCACCGATTCTACATAGTAGAACCAGACCCAGAGAAGAATTCTCAAGACTACATCGTGGGAAAGACGTTAGTCGAACCAAAGAACACCATGGTTCCAGTGAGGGTTTTGAACGCAAGACCACACACTGTCAAACTAAGGCGAGGGGAGGTGACTGGAAAATGCACGCCGATTACCGCCGTCGCAACAATATCTGAACGTGATGCTCCAAAACTTCTCCCATCACCTTGGACAGCGGAAGCGAGAGAGACGATTCTCCAGTCCAGTGAGCTGAATCAGGAGCAACGAACTATGGCAGAGAATCTTATCAATGAGTACGCTGATGTATTTGCCTCACAGGACGGAGAATACGGCCGAACACACCTGGTACAACATCGAATAGACACTGGTGATACTAGACCAATTCGTCAGCCTGCTAGGCGCCTTCCATTGGCAAAGCAGACAGAAGTTGCAGAGATGGTGTCGGCAATGGAGAAAGAAGGTCTGATTGAAAGTTCCAAAAGTCCGTGGGCATCACCGGTTGTACTGGTTAAGAAGAAAGATGGCAGCACGCGGTTCTGCGTGGACTATCGGCAGCTCAATTACGTCACCAAGAAAGACAGCTACCCTCTGCCACGGATTGACGACACGCTAGACACACTATCAGGAGCCCGATGGTTTTCCACTCTCGACTTGAAGAGTGGCTACTGGCAGGTACAGATCCATCCAGAAGACCGGGAGAAAACCGCCTTCACCGCAGGAAATGGGCTATGGCAATTCACGGTAATGCCATTCGGGCTGTGCAATGCTCCGGCGACTTTCGAGCGATTGATGGAATGTGTCCTGCAAGGGTTAACATGGAAAACCTGTTTGGTATACTTGGATGATGTCATCGTCGTAGGAAAAACGTTTGCGCAACACCGAGACAATCTAAGGGATGTGTTTCAAAGGCTTCGAAGTGCCCACCTGAAGCTCAACCCCAAGAAGTGCGCCCTGTTTAGAGCGGAAGTCAAGTACCTGGGACACATAATTTCAGCGAAAGGAGTGAGAACCGATCCAGAGAAGGTCGAAGCGGTGAAAAACTGGCCAGTCCCCAAGGATAAACACCAACTAAGGAGCTTCCTGGGCCTAGCCACCTACTACAGACGGTTCGTGAAGGATTTTGCCGGGATCGCAAAGAACCTGCACCAGTTGACGGAAAAGGGAAAACAATTCAAATGGACAATTGAGTGCGAGAAGAGCTTCAAGGCACTTAAACAACGGCTATGCGATGCCCCGATACTGGCTTACCCCACTCCCGGGGAAACGTTCATTGTGGATGCAGATGCTAGTAATGTTGGGGTAGGAGCCGTACTCTCCCAGGTGCATGACGGCCAAGAGAAGGTGGTTGCGTACTTCAGCAAGGTGCTCTCTAAGCCAGAAAGGAACTACTGCGTGACAAGGAGAGAACTTCTAGCTTTGATCTTGGCTACGAAGCATTTTCACAAATACCTCTACGGGAGGAAGTTCGTTCTTCGCACAGACCATGCAGCCTTAAAATGGCTATTACAGTTCAAGAGTCCTGAGGGTCAGGTCGCAAGATGGATCGAAAGGCTGCAAATCTACGACTACGAAATACAGCATCGTAAAGGAAAACTCCACTCTAATGCGGATGCACTGTCCCGGAGACCATGCAGAACGGATTGTAAACATTGTGCGCGTCAGGAAGAACGGGAGCTGGTTTCCATCCAAAGAATGAGAGCCGAACCTATCGCCGGCTGGAGCGTAGATGAGATCCGGAACGCTCAGAAGGAAGACCCCGATATCGAGCCGATTCTGGCCTGGAAGGAGAACATGGAGAAACCGGATCATCAGGACATCTCTCACAGAAGCCCGACCTTAAAGGCATATTTTGCGCAGTGGGACTCCCTCCATGTCCAAGAAGGTGTTCTGAGAAGAAAATGGGAATCCTCCGACGGAAAATCGTTTGTAATGCGGCTTGTAGTACCGCGGACGAGGGTCAAGGAGGTGTTACAGGAAATGCATGGCGGGGCGACCGGAGGCCACTTGGGAGTGAATAAGACGCTAGAAAAGGTACGAGAACGTTTTTATTGGTTAAAAGCGAAGGAAGATATCGAAGACTGGTGCAGAAAATGCGACGTGTGTGCAGCTAGCAAGGGTCCGAGAATCAAAACTCGAGGTAAGATGCACCAATACAACGTGGGAGCACCTTTCGAACGAATCGCCATTGACATCGCAGGGCCCTTTCCGGAAACCGACAATGGTAATCGGTATATACTCGTAGTGATGGACTACTTCAGTAAGTGGCCGGAAGCGTTTCCGATCCCTAACCAGGAAGCCAGAACCGTGGCGGAGCAGATCGTCTACAATTGGGTTAGCAGATTCGGTGTGCCCTTGGAATTGCATTCTGACCAAGGGCGGAACTTCGAGTCAAGAATCTTCCAAGAGATGTGTCAACTACTCGGAATCAAAAAGACAAGGACAACCCCGCTTCATCCACAGTCGGACGGTATGGTGGAGCGTTTCAATAGGACTTTGGACGAACATCTCTCGAAGGTCGTAGGTGACTACCAACGGGATTGGGACCGGCAGATTCCCTTGTTTTTGATGGCCTATAGAAGTGCCGTGCATAGCACTACTCGACATACGCCGTTCGAAATCTTATTTGGTGGAATAGCTCGTTTACCCAGTGAGGTGAAATTTGGATCTCCTACCAATGAGCCCAGAAATGAAGAAGAGTACGTGGCGGACCTTAGGGAAAGGCTTAGGGACATACACCAAAGGACCAGAAGCCAGATTAAGATGACGAGCGACCGCATGAAGACCAGGTATGATGCCAAGGCAACAACGTCAGGATTCCAGGAAGGAGATCTGGTGTGGCTGTATAATCCCCATCGCCAAAAGGGGAAATCACCTAAGTTACAGCGGAACTGGGAAGGTCCCTACAGAATAGTAACCCGCATCAACGATGTTGTCTACCGCATCCAGCGAGGACCAAGGGCCAAAATGAAAGTGGTTCATGTGGACCGACTGAGTCGATACAATGGCCGAAATGAGGATGCACTTGTTCGGGACGAACACGTCTAAGAGGGGGGCAGTGTAGCATAATAATAACTACGCGCCTATGTCTATGCAGCAAATTCCGAAGTGACTTTCCATTCTGGCAGAATTTTTGGTTCAAACTGTCCTTCATTCGAGGTTCGTGTCTGGGACGAAGTCTCCACAGCTCATGTCAACGAAAGAGACAAATAATATTAGGGATAATATTAGGGAATTATAACTGCAAGAATTATTTCTCTTGTTCCAGTGGTCGAAGAATTTGCTAGAAGTTTCTGGCTATCAGAAACTTCTGCTATATAAGGACAGATGGCGATCAAAAAAAAGGACAGTTGGTTTTAGAACCGTGGCGAAGAGATTGGAAAAGTGATAATGGGCGAAGTTGTAATTTGGTGATAAATTGAAAGTTGAGAGTAAACAAGAAAAAGTAATTAGTTTGACTTTGTGAATTAAGTAATTGAAAGGAGATAAAGTGATTTGAGAGGAAAGAGACCTTGTAAGAAAAGAATTTGCGAAGAATAGTATAGTGTGAACTTGAATTGTTCTATAGAGTAGAAAATAAAGAAATAATTTCACAGAATAATTGTTTTATCTACTCGAGCCGTAGCTCGCATATTACAGTATCTTCAATCAAATTGCTTGTGCATATCTGCCTAAGTAATTGTTCCCAAATAGCACTGACTAAGAACTTTCATAAATCCGTTCGATTTCTTCTGTTTCATTATCAATGATCTTCAAATCAAAAGCAAACAAAAAAAGAATATGAATTTTATTTCATTTTGCAATTCTTATAAAATAACTTTGCCTACTTCGAGCATTTGACACCAGACGCACCCATTTTTGTTCATGTTTTTGAAGTACCGTTGGTATTGGGCATTTATTTTAAATGTCGTTTGTTCCAGAAATTAAGTCTCCGAATCAAGTATGTGGGAAGTTGTGTCAGCCAGCAACTGATATTTGCATGGGAAAAATAGTGCATAAGAAAGACCGTAAGTGGTCAAAAGTGCGAGTGCGTTTCGGTTCTTAAATTGAAGGAGTATATATATATGCTCGTCCTTGGGGTAAGGTTCATTGTCCAACAAGCGAGCATGTAATAACAATTTTGATATTTTTGCGCCTACAGTATACATATGTATGTAAACAAATGTATTCCTACTATTGCTGTAAAGTATTTTTATTATTGCTACTTTTTTTTTTTTTAATCTGTCAATTAGGACTATGTTCTTTAAAGTTTATTAACCCAGTGATGGAGACAGAGAAAACGATATAGAGGAAAATCAAAGATTAGAGAGAAAAGGATAGGGAATGAGAGGACTGAACCTGGGGCACGCCAGCATTAGTTGAGAAGAGGGAGAAGATATGCGATATTGAGAGGTTGTTCCGATTACGTAGCGTCCCAATTAGAAGGTTTTACTGTATGTATTTTATTCTTGTTAATCTTTCGTTTGAGATCTGGATGAATTATCTTTTTTTTTTAGTATTCTGCTTCACTTAAAACCCGTGATAGACCAAAACTGATCCCGATTAACTTACGATCCCACTTAACCTTAATCCTGCTCAGCAATTCAACACACCGGAACATGATGAACCTGAAACGCATTCATAACAACGCTACCACTTTGACTGCGATAGGAGTAAATCCACTCCGTTTTAAACAAAGTTTGCTGCATCTTTTTAGAATTCTTTTGATCAAACTTGATTTTAATTTCATTAGTAAATATCCAGTTGTTTCTGTCCACTGTCATAAAAAAGTACTTAAGAAATTGCAGAGAATGATCTTTAGTTATTATTTATTTATTATTCATTGCAGAACCAAACTGCAATTAACTTTTCAATTCATTAATTAATTGCAATCAAAAATGTTGTAGTAATAATCTGATTCCTTAGGATTGCACGGATGAAATATTCCAATATACAGAAAACACGACTTGCAGGTTTGATGGTTGAAAGAAGAGTGAGTTTTATTCAATATTGACATTAGCAAACACAATATTAAAAGATGATGAGACACTAATAAGCAAAGTTATTTTACAACAGCCTCACTAGTGTTTCAATCATTAAAGAAATAAAAAAAATATAAAGTTATAATAATTAACAAATGAAACATATTCAAACAAAATTTAATTACCTAATCGAAATTCTGGAACAAATTTGTTTAGTTTTAAAGAATTAACTGATTTCGTTAAGATGTTCACAATCATTTCGTTTGTTGGCTTGTATTGCAGATTCAGACCAATCTTTTCTTCGACTCCTTGATCCAAATGCTCTTGAATGAAGTACTTGCATACATCAATATGCTTTGTACGTGCATGATAATTTTTATTCTTTGCCAGGTTGTCGCAGTACAAGACAATTTTCTTCGACGCCTCCAAAAAAAATCTCACATTCGAAGCGTTTTAACCAAAGCGCCTCTTGGACAGCTGAGACCATTGACATAAATTCGGCCTCGGTTGAAGATAATGCAATTGTTGGTTGATAATTTGTTGCCCAAGAAATTGCATCACCTTGGATTCGAAAGACATAACCAGTGGTTGAACGTCGCTTGTTAACGTCTCCGGACCAATCTACGTCGCAGAAGCCAATCATCTCCTCATTCCCTTTTGGATGAAATATCAACTTGTAGTCAATAGTTCCCTTCAAACATAGCAGCATTCTTTTTACTGCTGCCCAGTGTGCACTGCCATAATTATTGTTGTATCTACTAAGACTGCTAACAGCGAAATAAATACCAGGACGACTTATTTGTGCAGCATACATAATACATCTAATCGCCTCTTGATACGGAACATTCGGCATTTCTCGGTGCTCGGTATCTGTCTTTGGGCTTATCTCCTCTGATAGTTTTAGAGTTGGATCCATCGGCGTGTGGGCTGGATTGCAATTCTCCATGTTAAATCGCTTGATAACAGTAGAAATGTAGTGACGCTGATCAATTGAGAGTGATCCAACTGTGTTGCGAATAATGTTCATTCCAAGCAACGATGTAGCCTCACCTAGATCTTTCATCTTAAAATGCGTTGATAACTCCTTTTTCAACTTGGTGCACATCGTAGCGTTGCTCCCACATATCATTATGTCGTCGACCCACACTGCCAGGATGATAGTATTTTGATACAAATGCTTGAAATAGATGCACTCATCAATGGAAGATCGCTTGAACTTCATTTCCTGTACCAAAACATCATTTAGTTTGTTATTCCAGATACGATTTGATTGCTTTAGACCATAAAGCGCTCGCTTCAGATGACAAACCTTTTTCGGATTTATCATTGACCCCATCTGGTTGATGCATATAAATTTCTTCTGTCAGCTTGCCTTGGAGAAATGCAGTCACTGCGTCCATTTGGTGTATCAGCATCTTAAACTCGACTTCCATCGCCAACAGGAACCGAATCGATGAATAGCGCACAGCAGGCGAATAAGTTTCATCATAATCTATGCCTCTAACTTGGCTGTAGCCTTTGATGACAAATCGAGCTTTATAACGCTCGATCACACCGGCAGCATTGCGTTTTACTTTACAAACCCACTTACTATCTATCGCTTTCCGACCAGTAGGCAGCTCGCACAGCTCCCATGTATCATTGACTTTCAGTGATTCGTATTCGACTTGCATCGCTTTTTCCCACTGCTTCGTCTCCTCGCATTGCCTCGCTTCTTGATAAGATTTGGGTTCACTGAGATCTTCAGTAGCACCTGCTAGCATCGGGTACAAGCTCTGGACAGATCGCATGTTCGAAGAACGTCTCGACTATCACTATCACTATCGCCACTTGTCACTAGACATGGTACAACCAACAACTCACTGGCAACAACATCGAAATCGATTTGATTCCCAGATGTATATGACGAATTCTCGCTTGCCTCACTAAATTCGTTATCTGCTGTAACAGTATTTTCGTTGATTTCGATTGCAGAAGCATTTTGAACATCTGGACATTCATTAGTGCATGTATTCGATGGCAATTGAGTTAAATTCTCTGGAATAGCCTCACTGAAATCGTCGTCCGAATTACTATCGTCACCACTCGAAAGCAATGGGGAAACCATCGTCCCGTCAAAGCACTTCCAATGGCCTTTCGTAGCAAGATAGGCTTTGGCTTCAACCTTCCACTCATCAAAATTACTCCTGCCTTTGAGTTTCTTTGGTTTCCCCATTGCTGCGTAGAAGAGGTTAGAATTTTTTTTCCACGACGCAGTATAAAGAAAAAAATAAAAAATAAAAAAAGGCCAAAAATGGTTAAAATATTAATCAAAATAATTTAATGAATATTTAATCGTTTTCCTGGGCCCATAACCTGTTGTAGTAATAATCTGATTCCTTAGGATTGCTCGGATGAAATATACAGAAAACACGACTTGCAGGTTTGATGGTTGAAAGAAGAGTGAGTTTTATTCAATATAGAAAATGTGACATTAGCAAACACAATATTAAAAGATGATGAGACACTAATAAGCAAAGTTGTTTTACAACAAAAAACATGAATAAAAAAAGGATATTGGTGTTCTGATTTCATTTAAGAACCTTGATTTGTCTTAATTAATCGTGGAACCTTGTTGTTCTTTTTTTTAATTTATGCTTTATTCTTAAACTGGTGATTTTCATTGAATTTTCACTGCTGGCGATGGCAAAATTAAATTATTTCTTCAAAAAAACACAATTATTTGCAGATCCGATTGTAATGTGATCAGATAGATTCCTGTTCTTTCGGTTAAGTAAGAACATAATATTTGATTTGTAATATGGGGACATGTATATGCGCTTTTCACAACTCTTTGGTGATGAGTTTAATTATTCATTCTTATTTTAGATAAATTATTTTGTATTTTCTTAATGTTTGTTAATTTTGTTAATCCCGCTTAATTCACTGATCGCGATTAGGAAGTCAGTCTCTCACCTATGACTTAGCCGCAAACGAGATGAGCGCATTGTGGAATTAGATTAAGCTCAAGCCAGTTCACAAACGTTTTTTGGCTGCCACTTTTAAAAAATGGGACAGGAGTAGATGTGGAGAAATGCGAATAGATTTGATTTTTAAACTGGAGAAAATCGGTTTAAGTCATAAAGAGTTAATGTTGTAGTTCTTTTACTATTCAATAAAGCCTAATTAGTACATTATCTGACAAGATTAATCTTTTTGCTAGGCTCCAACTATCTTCAAAATTGAATCCAATTTCAGTCAATACTAATTTGCATAGGTCTGCGTTCTCTATCTAATATAAATGAATAATAACCAAAGATCGTTTTATGCAATTTTGTTGAAAACTTTCTATGATTGTGAACAGGAGCACCAGTAAAAGATATATAAATATTCTCGTTTGTTCTTTCATTTTCATTGTTCACCTACATTTAAACAAATTTGGAATATTTAATGATTATTACCTACCAATGAATGCGTAAACATGCATATTTACTGATGAGATTGGAAGCATACTGGTTCATATCTTTGTTGCGGTGTAATATGTATAAATACATAATCAAAATAATCGCGCTAGATTACATCGCGTTAGAAACTACATAGGCTCAATCTACAAATTATTGGGATACTGATAACAAATCAGCCTAATCTACTTTATTCTTAGTATACTTTAACTTTCTTTTACTCTTAGTTACTAATTGGAATATACGAATTTACTTCGATCTAAATTTGAACATAATTTTACTTTTAAAAATGTACACTTGTTCTAAAAAAAATATATACATATCATAAGATAAAAATGTGGCAGATAGCGGACGAGTTGCACATCAGCAAAGAACGGATTGGAGAAATTTTCCACGACCATTTAAATATGAAAAAAATTCGTGCGCGCTGGATATCAAAAATGGTCACGCCGTTCGACAAGCAACGACGACTTGAGTGCTGCAAAGATTTTTTAGAGTAAGCCTTGGACAATACGATGAAATTTGCAACCGCATTGTAACTGAAGATGAGACTTGGGTTCGCCAATACGATCCGGAGTCCAAACAAGAATCTATGCAGTGGATTGAAAAAGGGGAGAGGCCGCCGAAGAAATAGAAGGTGGAAAAGTCGGCTTCGAAGCTTATGGCGACTGTTTTTTGGGACAGCGAAGGTGTCTTGCTGATTGATTACCTGCCATTGATTACGATGAATGGTCAATATTACGCAAATTTATTGCCTCAAGCACGTGAAGCGGTCGTACGGAAGCGACGTGGGAAACTCAGGCACTGAGTGTTGTTTTTGCAGGATAACGAGCCTGTTCACACGGCGCGGTTTTCGAGACAGGCGTTAAGAGACATAGAGTTTTCAACGATAGACCACCCACCCTACGGGCCCCGAGCGACTTTTTCCTTTTTTCCAATTTAAAAAAAAAAGATTTACGAGGCCGGATATTTGCAGATGAGAACGAGATCAAGGCGGCCGTAGAAAGCCATTTTGAGGGTAAAGTAAAAGAATATTTTTTCGGTGGTATTAAGGCACTGTATGCCTGATGTGAGAAATGGATTTCACTCGATGGAGTTTATAGTGAGAAATCAAATTTTTTAATCGGATCTCTTCTTTCACATAATGTCTTAGACCGTGAACATATCAGCCGCCCCTCGTATATCTAAAGATTTGCTCCGTTAGTGCTGGTACTTTGGTACTTGCAGTAGGTCAAATCTTCTATTTGTTTATTTCGATATAGTAAGTGATTACGTACACTGATAAAATATAGGTAAATGCTAGATAGTATACAAAATGTTTGATGAAGGGAAATGATCTTATAGCATGAGAGTAAGTACTGGAAAATGTAGGATCTTGTGTCGCTGGACAGACAAATGTTTTTTTTTTTGTTTTTTTTATGTTGGTCTCGCAAATTTTTGGGATTCTTCCTGACTGCTGTGGTTTTGAAGTAGCTTGTTAGAGGATCAGTTTGATCACTTGAACGACACGTGCAGCTTTATGTGATAACTCCAGGCGTGATCGCAAATCCACCCAAAGATCGGCAGGCCAGGGTAATGGTTTTATATATTCTGCTTTGATCAGCGATGGTGCCAGGCAGAAATTTACGATCACCAATAGTAAATGTACGTAGTGTGGTAATGCGTCTTAATTGTTTTTTTTAATTTTCACTACACTTAGGTTATTTCGACCATTTAACAGCGATTGACTATTCCTAGGCACACTATGGCCATCACACTGGAACAATTTCTCTGAACTTGTCGCGAAGCAATTAAAACCTATTCCTAGAACCAGCCAACCGTTTCACAGAGACACTTATGGTCTCTTTCAACAATCTTCTGTCCTGTTAGTCGCTCCCCTAAAAGAACCCACTCAGTCTGGTGGTCCAAGGAACTCCAACTACTCAGGCCCAAAACAAGGAGACTCTTTAATAGAGCTAAGCAGACTAGAACCGAGGATGACTGGACCGACGAGTTTAAAAAGAAAACTAGAGCAGCAAAAAGTACAGCCTGGGCAAATTACTGTTGCAATATTGAATCCACAACAGACGCAGCTGGGCTTCGGAAAGTTCTTGCCAACAACCCTCCCTCCATTAGGTGTTTCTGTAAATAAGATAATTCGTGGACAACGAACAACCTAGAGATTCTGGAATTCCTTGTGAAAATTCACTTCGTGCGATAATATCTATAACCAACCATACAACTGTGTGAGACTATAATGAATAAATTATTTGAAATTATTTGAAACCCTATAGACAACTCCACTTCACCCTCGGAGGAAGAACTGGTTACTATCAGGGACTTTACTAGCGAAGATAAAATAGCATGGGCTCTGGAATCCTTTCAACCCCTTAAATCAACATGACCGGACGGAATAATCTATAGCCCATAGTTATAGATATCCAATGGCTCCAGACAATATATATAGGATGCCTGACACTAAGCTATATCCCAGACAAATGGAAGATAGTACGTCTGGTCTTCATTCCCAAAACAGGAAAACCTAGCCATTAGCAGCGAAAAACTACAGGCCAATAAGCCTCTCATCGTTTCTCCTTAAAACTATGGAAATACTGTTGGACCTTCATGTAAGGAACAATCTTGATAGAAACAGAGGCTTATGTATCGTACAACACTCGTATGTAGAAGGCAGAAGCGTTGAAACAAAATATAATTTACCAAAATAATTTACGTTGGCGTCATTCCTCGACATAGAAGGCGCCTTCAACAATATAACAGGTGCACTAAAATCCACATCGCAATCCGGTCTCGAAATACTACTGCACCTAAAACCTTTAGAGTTTTACACAAAGAACGTTGCAGAAAAAGGAGCTCTTAGACTGAGAGACAACACAATTTGGAAGCCTCGTACATTGGGACACGCGCCCAGTATGACTTCAATAAGAACTTCACGGTCTCTTTACCCGATAGACAAATCTGGAATATGTCCAATACTATCAGTAAATGCAAAGCCATCTTCACACACGTCTCGAAGACGGAGATAGGAACGGAAGCAGAAGTTTTCTCAGAGGCACTGAATATTAAAAAGTCATACAGACTAATTGATTACTGTAGTGTTTCCCAAGGTGAAATCTTCGCGGTTAAAAAGGCGGCACAAACTATACTAGCAATGGAACTACCAGCCATGGATATAACCACCTGTGTGGACAGTCAAGCAGCACTCAAAGCGCTGAACTCCAATCTCGTAAACTCAAAATGTGTAAAGGACTTTAATCACTAGACAGTCTCGCTCTCCTGGGTCACTGAACACACAGGAATAGAACGGAAGGAAACGGGAGACAGGCTGCTCAGGGATGGCTCTGTCATGGATATATTGCTTGCAGACAGGCAGGTTCTAGCCGCCAATGCAATTAAAAATATATAATAATAAACAGTGTCACTATAAATATAACTGTGGAACAATGGCAGCACACTGGTGGCTCTGCGATAATCCGCAGCTTATGGCCTTTAATCGACGCAGAAAGATCAAAGTCCCTATTGTCTCTCGGTGGAAGCCAAATTCGAATGCACTGTAGCATTAAAAATATTGAAAACATGGCCAGAAGATTAGGTATCTTCACTAACGACCTCTATAGAAGCTGTACGGAGGAAGAAGAGATTGAATCAGTAGAACACCCGAAACTGGGTGGGACAAAAAGTTAGTGCATGTTGATCATTTTGTGTCGATACTTTGTTCAGTAAGGATGTATTTAAGTAAATATTGGTGAAAATAGGTGTGCTCTTGTTTTATTATCATTTGGTGTTAACTTTGATAAACTTTTTTTCAAAAATGGATAATATGGGACGCGGAAAGATGTTAAATCCAGTTGAAGTAAAAACAAATTTAGGAGTGAAGACTGGAGAATTGCAACAATATCAAAGTCAGTGAAGAGAAGTCGAACAATAGTGAATGAATTTAATAAACGACCCCGAAAATTATGGCAAAAGAAAGTCTCCTGAAAGTCTCAAATCGCAGTTAAAGCAGGAGTTAAAACCAACATAAAAAATGTAAGGAGAGTTTTACAACAATGCGAACGTCTCCAAATGCGAAAACTGCTTCGGAAGCCACATTTAACCGAATCTCACAGAAAGTTCGGTTTAGAGTTTGCTCGCAGCCATTGCCATTGGAAGAAAAAGTGGAGAAATGTCATATCCACAGATGAAAAAACGTTCAATTTAGAAGGACCTGATGACTGGGATTACTATTTTCACGATTTACGTAAGAAGCAAAGAATTGAAGTCGCCGTCAAATGGGAGTAGGTTCTGTAATTTTATCTTGATAAGATATTGCAGAACTTGTCATTTAATCAAATGTCCTAACTTTCTACTCCGTCAGTGCGCGCGAGACCTTAAATCGGGAGATTAACCAAAAACACTGGGGAAAACATGGTAAGTTATTTTTTGCGAATTTTCTGATTTTGATGTCCTTAGCTACTGGCACATTTATCCGCTCACTCTTCACAAGTGGCATATCTCTGCCCAAATAACTACATGTTAAACCTTTTGCATTAACTTTACCAGCTGTTTTTTGTTTAGTATCTTTCTTCAATAATGAAGCTATGCACACTACAGTTGATAAGTTTAACATGACTAATAAATTTTATGAAAAGAAGGTGTTATTACAAAGAAGAGGTAAACTATTTTGTTACCCTTATTTTTATTTATTAGAGTACACTACATATATAGATATCTACATTTTAAATAGTATTTCAATGAAATTATAAAACACAAATGAACAAAACAAATTATTTCTGAAAGAAACCATTAAACTTTAACTTCGTTGAAGTATCCTCCTCGAGCTTTTATAACAGCTTTAACAAGTCTGGAAATCCTGTCTATTAATTTTGATATTGTTTCGGTTGGAATGCGAAATCACTGGTTCCGCTAAAGAAAAAGGCTCCCCACACCAAAATCAATCCACCTTCATGCTTTACGGAGGGCATAATATAGGTACATTGCTTTAAAGTGTTCTTGTTCTGCAGATCGTTGAACAAAACCCTTCTCTTCGTGCCAAATATTTCGAAATTAGATTCATCTGTCCAAAGAATCTCCAGTCCTCTATATTCTAATTTTGGTGAGCTCTAGTCCACTTTAGTTGTTTCTTTTTAATTAGCGCCCGAATTCTCTTTTTTATTGGGCAACACGTCCAAACAATTTGTCTTCCAAACACACCTTTTGGTTGCTGTAACGGAGACTAGTATTTCTCTATTCCTGCATCTATCACTGCTTCTGTTTTTACCACAGATTTGTAATTGGGGTTGTTGAAAGAACTCGATGGACTTTGCTTCGGATGCCTATGAACGAAGAAATATGTATGTAAAATAAAACGCACCGAACTATTCGTTTCAAAGGTTTTATTCGAGTGTACTTTCGACTTTATATTTAAGAGTACCTATTTATGCCTTTATTATGTGCTTTATTACAATTTGCAATTACAAATGTATTTACAAATACATAGAATCTAGTGTTGTTTGTTTTATCATAATTTTATGAATATCGAGGAAATGTCAAAGTTGGTTGGTTCTTCTTGTTTTTAATCGCCAACATTCTCCCCGGCTGGGAACGGAGTTCGCAAATTATTGTCCACAACTTACAAATTTCATCCTTCAATTCCGGACCACCCTGCAGGCCCTTGTGGTCGACCTGACCTACTTCATGTTAATTGCAAAGGGTACATGCAAAGAGAAAGGTGATTAATAAAATGGAATTGAAACATGAATGGGACAACACAATGTCCGCCACAATAATAGGAACATTAAGGAGTGAAAAGACAAAACACATTGATGGTCGATGTCATTAATTTATTGATTCATGATCATTCGGGAGATATGTATGTGTCTTTCTCTTACTTCCACTGCCTTATGCGATTTTAATAATACATCTTCCTTCTTTCCGCTGGAGTTGTTTTGATTTGTAAATTATAGTGATAGTAGTTCATTCAGAAATGTGGTGTCGTAGTGCGGTATATTTTTTTGTTCGTTTTTATTTGTAATGTTTTATTTTAATTTTTGTTTTGTGTTCGGAGGCATTTGGACGACGTGGGAGGATTCCATGTATCTAGGTGAGTTTGTTTATTATTATTCATTTCTATATTTTGATTTATGTAATGTATTATTTTGTGTAGATTATATATTGTAATATGCAAGCTACGGCTCGAGTAGATAAAACAGTATTCTGTGAAATTATTTCTTTATTTTCTAGTCTATAGAACAATTCAGGTTCACACTATACTATTCTTCGCAAATTCTTTTCTTACAAGGTCTCTTTCCTCTCAAATCACTTTATCTCCTTTCAATTACTTAATTCACAAATCCAAACTAATTACTTTTTCTTGTTCACTCTCAACTTTCAATTTATCACCAAATTACAACTTCGCCCATTATCACTTTTCCAATCTCTTCGCCACGGTTCTAAACCAACTGTGCCTTTTTTTTTACCGCCATCTGTCCTTATATAGCAGAAGTTTCTGATAGCCAGAAACTTCTAGCAAATTCTTCGACCACTGGAACAAGAGAAATAATTCTTGCAGTTATAATTCCCTTTTTTTCCTGATATTATTCGTCTCTTTCGTTGACATGTGGAGACTTCGTCCCAGACACGAACCTCGAATGAAAGGACAGTTCGAACCAAAATTCTGCCAGAATGGAAAGTCACTTCAGAATTTGCTGCATAGACATAGGAGCGTAGTTATTATTATGCTACAATATTTTTTTTTAATGAACTTGTACCGGTTCATGTACAAGTTTCGGTGCATGCGGTTTTTTTTTCTCGGTGTACGTAAGTTAAGTACGTACGTTTTGTGTGGAGTTCTGCGTGAAAAAAAAAAAAATAAAAAAAAAAAAAAAACAAAAGAAATGTGTGTGTATAATTTAGTGTAAAGTGCAGTGCCAATAAATTTTGAGTGTGCGTAAATACGATCGAATACTTTGGTATGCGTCGTGTTGATATGCATCGCATGTGATTGTTTTGATTTTCATGCGTTTTGTAAGTGTGGTTTTTTTATTTTGGTTAACGGGTAACGGCGCGGTTCGATGATTGAAGAATCGTGATGGGTGGTTATGGGTGATGATCAGTTGTGACGAGTGTCGATGAACTTGCCGTTTCGTTGACAAGACATCTGAAGATGCTCATACATTATGTGTTTGTGTGTAGAAAACGTCGAATTTTGTGTTGTGTTGTTTGAGATTTTATCAGTGTACAATGTAATAGTATTTAAGTTTTATTGATCAAAATGTAATAGGATTTAAGTTTTTATTGATTTAAATAAAGAAATTTGATTAAATTGATGTGTTGTTTTCATTACTTTTATTTGATGGTAGGTAGCAGATTTTTGTTATCGGACGTTTCAGCTCTCCGGTTTTGGTTTTTAGTGTCACAACGCGAATTAGGCTGTCGGCTCCAGGGTGGACTTCTTTAATGCGTGCAAGCATCCATTGAGATGGTGGTAATCGGTCATCTTTAACGATTACTAAATCGCCAATCTTCGGTGTCTGCTCAGTTTTAAGCCACTTTGGCCTCTGTGCAAACGCGAAAGATACTCACTGTACCATTTACGCCAAAAACCGTCGGCAAAACATTGAGTTCGTTTCCATCTATCAATATACAGCTACGAGCAACTAATTAGAAACGACGCACCACCAAATGCAATGTGTGTCGTTACATTGCCGGTCTATCACCGCTATATGAAATAACGGTTTTTTTCTGCGGTCTGGTAGACGTGTACCTTATGCGTTATTGTGAGTAGTTTAGCTACATGCTGTAAGATAAAGCAAATATTTAAAAAAGAAATCACTTCGAAAATTAATTTATTCGTAAGTATAGTTTAACAAACTGTATTTTGACAATTTTTAAGATAGAAAATCGATTTCACGATTTCTTCAACACTTATCAATCGAGGCTAGGAATTACGACTACGCTAAGGCGTGGAAACTTTTAACGTCGAGGTTTGATCACAAACGAGTGTTAATCAACGCCCAATTTAAGGTTCTCTTCGGTCAACCTCACTCATGCACTCATGCTTTGGAGAACTTAGGGTTGTCAGTTAAGGAATGGGATGCAATTCTGATTTATATTCTCTTTCAAAAGTTACCCAGTCTGACGCAGCAATTATGGGAAGAGAAGTTGGACAGTAGTACGGATCTGCCAACGATTTTCGTGCAGTTGACTGATCGCGATGCACAGATTCGGAAATTTTGGGAGATATTGTGCAATGAGATTTGCACAATAATTCGAAAGTTTTCTCGGCTGTCGAAAGCAGTTCGAATTTTGACATTCTGTTTGCGATTCAATGCTACTAAACCCTCTTTTGTAAATCGCTTTTGCAGCTCAACAACACTCATAACCTCTTCGTGATAACACCGAGAAGCTACCAGATTGTCTTTTAACAACGAAAGGTCTATAGATAATTATTTGACCGGCGTGCATTACCTGTCTTTTTAAAATTGACTAAGTCATGTTTAATTTGAGCCAAAAGCTGTTTCTGGAGCTCCCCAAAGGACATATTGCACTTTTTTATATAAAAAGGTACAGAAAAAGAAAATAAAATAGTAAGGACTTACGTGTTGTGCCTTAAGTGGTCGTCTGCAGCATCGAAATTACGCGACGCGGGAACACCGATTTGCACACTTGGAATTGACAAAGTACGACAAAAGAATTACACCTGCATTTCAACAAATGTTCATAATAAGTATATAGTATGTTTCTCGCTTATGTTTCTCAATGTTTTAAGTTTCTGATTTTTTTTATTTTTTTCTTTTAGCACACACAAATTATCCGGATCTGAAGGACCAATGTTTTTACCATGGGTTTGTAATTGGGGTTGTTGAAAGAACTCGATGGACTTTGCTTCGGATAACTATGAACAAAGAAATATATATGTAAAATGAAACGCCCCGAACTATTCGTTACAAAAGTTTTATTCGAGTGTACTTTCGACTTTATATTTAAGAGTATTTATGCCTTTATTATATTCTTTAGATTTTGGGGCGAAGTTATAATTTGCCAATGTATTTGTTTCATATATTTGGCGGATTTATGTATAAATGAATTAATTACAAATGTATTTACAAAAACTTAAAATCTAGTATTGTTTGTTTTATCATAATTTTATGAATATCGAGGAAATGTCAAAGATGGTTGGTTCTTCTTGTTTTTAATCGCCAACAGCTTCCGATTTTACGAAATCGCTCGATGGTGTAATGGACTCCAGGTATAGAAATATTAAGTTCCTGGGAGATACATATATCTTTCGGACTTACCCATTTTACAAAGACAAAGAGAGGAGTCCCCCTCAACTGTTCCAATTACAGAGGCATCAACCTTTTTGAACATCACGTATAAGATCTTATCTGCCATATTGTGTGAATACCTGAACCCTTTCGTCAACAACTTGATCAGCTCCTATTAGTGCGGTTTTAGGCCAGAAAAGTCCACAATCGATTAAATTTTCACATTTCGGCAGATACTGGAGAAAACTCAAGATATCCCAATCGATACCCACCATCTCTTTATCAATTTTAAAGCCGCCTATGACAGCATTTATAGAGACGAGCTATATAGAGCCATGTCTAGTTTTGGCATTCCTGCCAAACTCATCCGTCGGCGCAGGATGACGATGAAGAATGCTCGCTGCTTCATCAAAGTCGGTAACGATTTAGACAAGGTGACGCCCTGTCATGTGATTTCTTTAACATCGTACTTTAAAGGATTATTCGAAACTCACACGCGAACATACGTATAAGAGGCACAATCTTTCAAAGGTTTGTGCAATTTATTGCATACGCCGACAATAATGACATTATTGGCAAAACTCAGCGAGCTGTTACCGGTGCGTTTGCGAGTATAGAGAGAGAAGTGGTTAAATGCTGCCAACGAAAAAGGGACACCCAACATAGACGTATCAGATAGAACGCCACAGTGGACAGATATAGATTCGAGGTAGTAAGGGACTTCGTCTACCTCGGGTCCGCTATAATATCTGACAACATCATCAGGGCAGAAACAAGGGAATCGCTCATTCTTCGGGCTAAGAACGCAATTGAGTAATAAGGCCCTGTTCCGAACAATTAAGGAGACTATTTAAAACCTTGATCATCCCAGTCCTGCTATATGGCGCTGAAACATGGAATTTATCGTCGGTCCTGTTTGCGTTGACGGGCTCTGGAGAAGAAAATTCAACGGCGAACTATACGAGCTGTACAGCGACATCGCCTTAGTCAGAAAGATTCGAATTTATCGCCTCGTATGGCTCAGAGCGAATGGACATTTGTTGGAGAAGAAAAAACGCCGAAGAACTACTCCCCAACATAGGGGAAATATGATCTTCTTTTGCACAAAGGGAAGGGCGATACGCGAAACTGCGATAACTACCGTTCTGTCAAGCTGATATCACACACCATGAAGATCGTTGAGCGGGTATAATATGGCCGACTGGCTATCTGATGACCAGTGCGGGTTTGTCTCGGGTAAATCAACAACAGTTGCAATCCAAAGTATAAGGATCATAATCGAAAAACATCGTGATTCCTTAAGACTTGCATATGGTGTTGGTTGATTTTGAAAAAGCCTTTGATAGATAACCAAGAGATCTCTTATGGGTGGCGCTAAGACAAAAAGAAGTTCCAGAAACTTACGTGCGCATGATCATGATGAGGGAGCAAGGACAAGAGTAAAATGTCCCGCAGGAGTCATCGAAGGGTTCCCAATCAAAGTCGGTGTACACCAGGGAAGCGTCATCAGTCCTTTGCTATTTATTGCAGTCCTTGATTATCTGCTTGAAGGAAAAGTGACGAACCCCAAAGTGCATCAGTTATTCTTTGCTGACGATGGAGCTATCATAAGCGAAGATCAAATGGCCCTGCAACGAGCACTTGATGTATGGGTGGATGTTTTGGAGGGAAATGGGTACCGTATTAGTTCAAAAAAGACAGAGTATGTGTGCTGCCCGTTGTCTGATCCACACCGGCCTATTTCAGACATTTACTTGAGTGGAAAAGTGTTTCCCAAGTGCGAAAATTTTAAATATCTGGGATCTATGATCAATAGCGAAGCAACTTGTGATGATGACATCAATCATCGCGTAAGCGTAGGGTGGATGAAGTGGCGGGAAAACTCCGATATCTTCTGTGATCGAAAAATGCCCCCTAAGCTGTAAGGGAGGTTCTACACCGCAGTTGTACGTCCGGCGCTCACATACGGTTCACAATGCTGGACAATGTACAAAAAGTATGAGGGCAAATTAACGGCAGCTGAGATGAAGATGCTTCGCATGACAGCAGGAATAACAAAGCTTGATAGAATAAGAAGTTCAAAGACTCGAGGAAGCCTTCATGCAAAAGAACCCACCACAAGCAAGATAGAGCACGACCGGCTCAGTTGGTATTGTTATGTTCAAAGGAAAGATCCTTCGAACCCCGTCAAAAAAGCAATATCAATCAGCATTCCTACACATTCGCGCAAAAAAACAACTGGATCATACAAATGCAAAAACACCAGCATTCGATTGACCTCAGTGACGAAGTGATCCGAAACCGGGAAGTCTGCCGGTACTTCCTGAGGTCAAACCAACAAGCCCCACAGGCGGACTAGTAGGGATGTAGTAAAGTGGGAGGATTGTGATCCTTCTACTCCAGATGATAACTTCGCCGTAAGAAGAAGAAGATATACACTATTACTTAACTACACAATTTAACAAGAAATTTCGCTTAAAAGATGTAAAAGAAATATAAAAATGTCGCTTACAGTGTTCTTGTGGGAATGAGTTACAAAATAAACAAAATATCAGGGAGTATCCTGATCGAATTTACAGAGACATCAGAACTATGTGAAGTGTGAATTTACAATGCGGACAAAACTTCAGTTGAATAATTAAAACGTTATTCGTATAGGTACACGAAATCTAGGGCATGGTAAGTAATCTTGAGTCCGCTGGCTTCAATTATTCTAAAGATATACATCTATGTATGTATATATACATATGTCGGGCCACTTAAACTACGAGCAACAACAGCCAACATCCATTGTTGCAGAGAAGTCACCCCTACTTCCGTTAAATGTGCACTCACTACATCCCCCCAATCATTATCAACAACACCACCGTAAAAAAGTTTCGGTGAGTGGTCTCCTTAACAACACCAACAACAATTACGACCACATTTAGGAGAGGACAACTTTGTATTTCTATTCTTTGTTTTAATTTTTTCTTTTTCTTTTTTTTTTTTGATAAAATTCATAAAATTTTAGTCATGATGGTGTCAACGACTTCATTTTTGTCATAGCGATACAGTTGGTGTATATCTTATTCGCTGCCTAATAACCTCCTTGTGGGTAATGTAGCCAAAATCGTTAACTGCACTGAATTGGAGCTATTGCATTGCGGAGTAAGCTGTATACAATAGCAATCTAGAGCATATTTATTTTAGTATAAATGAAGAAAACCCGATTCTGTTTCGCCATTTCATTTTGTGTTTAATAGACCTATGAGTAAGTGCAACTGCACTAGGAAACAGTGAATAATTCCAAGAAGCAGAGTAAGAAGGAAAACATGAGAAAAAGCTCCATACCGCACAAGACATAGTTCACATGCAAGGTTCATAAGTTCACGCTATGATCTAAACCTTTATCAGAGTATAAAAGTGGAAGCTTTCCGCCGCACAGCAATGTCCGACTTGAAAATTCACAAAAAGGACTATCGTTCAAGAGCCATGTGTATGTAGGTCTGATTTTTTTTTTCATATTACTTCATACACTGACAAGATAATAACACGTAGCCACACAACAGCGACCACTCTGTGTAGTATGATTTTCGATAGTCCTTTTTCACAACAATAGGAATGGGGTCACATTTATTAGCTCAAGGAAAATTTCAAGAGGGACACAGAGCGATTGTGAACGTGTATTATTTCCATTCCGTTCACCACGTTGCTCTTCCGTTTTTGGCGGTGTTTTCCCCGTGCGATGTTTTTCTTACTCAGTGTTTTTTCCCTATGTTCTTGGCGCAGGACTTGGATGCATATTTCAATTCTCTCATACAATGCGAATGCGAAAAATAAGAGTTGAAATTGATCTTTTTTTCGAAACTTCCATGTAAATTCCAGTCTCAAAAGCTGAAAAAGAAAGGCAAAGTTTTTTCGTCGTATATGGCGACATGGTCATTGGAAGGATGAATGGAGAGGTGCTCTCTAGGTTATTTTTCTACGACAAAGTAAATTATTGTTCCTTTTAGTTGTGGTTGTTGTTGTTGTAGGGTATACACTTGGCAACTTGGTAATTACATGCTTTCTCAAGTATGATGTCATCGACACTGTCGTGTAGTTGTGGTTTCAAATGTGGAGCTTTCGGAGTGTGATGATGATAATTCGAGCACATTTTCTTTTTATATTTATTGATTTTTTTTTTTTTTTACAAAATTTAACATATTTATATATATGTATGTACGTATTTATTATGATAGAAAAGTATTTCTAGTGTGTATGTACTTCTGTAGGAAACACGTCAAAGGATTAATTATCGGCTTTAAATTATCGATCTACATGTAGATCTTAGATAAAATGTCCAGTTCGGCATCATCTCATAATATGTAATAATAATGAAATATAAATAATAAAAGATAACAAAGCTAGAAATAAAATTGGCAAAAAGGCGGTGTTCTGTACTCATGTTCAGATATTGAATGTTTTGGTTTATAGTAGGTATGGTCTCTATTCATCGTCTAGTCCCCCAGGATTTTGATTTACAAACTTGAATTGTAGCGATAGCTTGATTAAAAATTTCTCGGGCTTCGTCATACATTATTTAGCGCTTTAGATTCTAAAAGTAGTTTCGTTCTTAATTTTGTTATTCTTCACAAGTTTAAATGAGTGGGTAAAAACAAGCTTTATCAGGAGTGATTTTCGTCCTAGAATTTATGAGGGATAAGTTCTTTTATATTTTAGTCCATTTGATTTACGTTGTGTACTCCTACCAGAAAAATCTCGACATTAATATGCAGCCTGTGCATGTATTTCTATAACAAGTATCATCTATTTTTGAACATATTCATATATACACGTACACATGTACATCGGAAAATTGATATTTACGATGTTATCTGCGTTTTATCAATTACGGATGTTGACACTTGATAACATTCAGTGATAAGCCAATGTGAAAGTAAATAAATTCTTGATAACATTCGATAATTTATATTGTTAAAACCAAATGACAATTGCTTAGGGTGAACATTATAAGCCAGTAAATGATTCAGTCCATCGAAAAAAAAGCCAACAACTTTGCTCCATCAGCCTACAGTGGAATATTGGCGCCAGCTTGGCTATGGATAGTGTACACCACTCTATACTTATAAATTTTCCATTACTACTTTTCATCAGTCGGGTTATTCATTTAATGGCTAATTCGAGGCATGTGTTGTATGGTGGTTTTATGTTGCCATAGGAACTATGTCGTCAATTCCAGAGTCAGTCAATGCGACAGAGTCCTATCGTGCTCTCTGTCTGATTTTGATTGCCTAACTTTAATATATGCGTTCCACCTTTTTGAATCTTTGATTACTCTCTCTATAAGCTGTAAGTCAAAAACTAATTTTTTGCATATTTCCCTAATTGAGATAAGTGTGGAGACAGCAGAGACAACGAGAATAGCGAAAACAATTGCGTATACGCAACCGTATATGATGTCAGCATGACCTCACGTCACTAGCAGAATCAAATAGAGTACGAAAGGAAAACAACAGAGAATGAATGGAGGGTTAGGCTTATTGCCCTGCCACCAATGTGTCAAATGAAAACTCATTTCCCTGGAAGGATTTCTCGGGAAGAGAATGACGTTAGACACGACAGAGAAAGAGAGAAATTTCCATAGAGCGCAAACACACCCTCATGCATTTTCGGAATGTCCTCGGTAGGGTATATGGACACTTCTTTCCAAGCACACTGAAGGAGCCTCGAAAAGAGAAAGCCACACAGTAGATTTTCCCTGGAACAATTTTTTTTTTTCCTTTGGAGAATTTTCTAATTTGGGGGACTCTGGCATTGCTGAACACATAATGCGGACTGCAGTTTAAGTGAACCACGGAGAAGAACGGATTTCGGGTATAGTGTCTCCATAACTTCACATACTAGTTCATTTGATTTTCTCTCTCTTTCGCTCTCATAGGAATTTTGCCTTTTTTTCTGCTACATAGAATAGATTTGAAAAAAAGAAACAGGACCTAATGTCCTCTAAAATCTTTCTTTTCCATTAGAAAAGTGTAAAAATTGTGTAAAATGAACAAAATCCGTGAAATTTTATAGATTTGATGTGAAAAATTTAAATTTTCTACTCAACATTCGATTTTTTTCATCGTGTTATGTATGTATAAGGATAAAATGTACACACATTCATGTCCTCCGCAATAGGGATACGGAAAAGGCAAAAATGATATAAAGAGAAGAACGAACATTTTCTAGCCCGAACAGAAATTTATTGTGTAATTCATTTTATTTGACTATTTATTTTCAATTTTATTTATATTATGTTAATTTTGTTCAAAGAACAACTAGTTTGGTTGTTCTTTTCTTTTTTTTTTGTAAAATTTGTCTCAGTGAAAATCGCAGTAAATAGGAAAGGAAAAATTAAGTGAAATTTTTAGCAATATTATCCATCCAAAACAGAATCGAAAATACAAAATAACTTTTCCTAAAGATGAAATTTTTATTATAAATGCAATCGAAGAAAAAAATCGCGTTATGTAAATTATACTCTGCCACTAAAAAAGAAAGAATTCTTCTCCTTGTTACTTATAAGTGTATGTACGTGTGTGTGCGCGAGGTGTATGGATTATTTGCCTTTTTGCTAGTGTGTGAAAACTCGTGAAAATACAGAGGTTCTTTCCAGTTTTCTTGTTTTATTTTTTTTTTCCTTTTTTTTATAATAAATTTCCTGCATGCATGTGTTTTAATTAACCGAATTCTACTTATTTTTATACTTTTATTTATATCAATTCACCAGTTTTTATAAAATAAAGAAAACGAAAATCTCTACAAAATAGATATTCTTGGAGCGTGTAAAGATATCTATAGTGTTAATATATGTACATATGTATATCAAAATATTAGTGCAACCAAAGAGCTCTTATTCGTTTAAAATTTTTGTAAAGAAAGTTTAATATACCTAAACAAATTAAAATCAAATCATTTTTAATGACTTCAATTTGCAAATTTTAACGTACTCATTTATAAAGAAATTTCTTGGAGTAAATAAATATGTATATGTATATATAACATAGTTTTGGGTAATTATCATTTGAAATTAAAGTGATCACAAATACAAAATGGCACAAAGGGTAACATCAGTGTCAATGGTGTATCTTTTAATCCATTTTTTAAGAATTGATTTAAAGAGTTTTCATTCCAAAGCGGAGAAAATACATCCATTCACATTATCCTTCACAAAATCGTCCTTTCTGAAAATATTCTTCGAAAATCATCATTCTCACCATCGTCGTCGCCATTGTCACTTTTCTCCTTTTCTATTTGCCTTTGTCCAATGTTCCAATATTATCCTTTTTCGATGTTTATTTTAATTCGAAATTTCTCTTTTACTCTCTTCACTCTCGTTCAGCTTTTCCTTGAATTATTTCCTTTTCGTTATTTTTGGACTTCCTATGATATTATTTTCTTTCCGTTTTGATACTCCATTGATAGAAATTTTGTTGTATGTGTATGTATGTATGTGTTTCAAGTACCCGATTTTCTTTTTTTTATATTACAAGAAAACAAATAAATAACATGACGAAGATATAGTGCTTAAATTTGTAATAAAAGAAAAAATCGTAAACGCAACAACAAGAAAGTGTAAATAATCCGTCAGTAACTATAAGTAAAAGCTTAAAACTAAGAAAGGAGGAAAGTTCAAAATAATACAACATATTTTGCACGCTCTTAAGTCATAATTCATCGTCACTAAAGGATACTCGTTTAATTACAAAATAATAGAAGTAAATAAATAAAATATTCGGTTAAATATTCGCAGCTAGCTATAACGTAAATTAATATCTTAATAAACTAGATAGCATCAATAGAAACTGCAACAAAGTCCCAGCCAACTATAGAAGAAGAAATACAACTCAGATACTCACAAAAGGGAATATCTCTCACGTCACTTGTAGTCATATCTCATTGACAACAACGGAATCATTAGTTTCTCACGTTATTGACCCACCCAAAAACGAACGAGTGTCTACGGTTTAACGGTGAGTAATATGGAGAAAATTTAATTTTAATTTTTTATTTTACTGCATTACGATATAAAAATGTTAGGTATTAGGTTTGCATTTATAAAAAAAAAGTTTCTGTGGAGTATATTTTTATTAAATGAATCCATAAGTAAATTCTAGAAAAAAAGTTATTCTTAGTGGCACGGTTAAAAAGAAAATCGTGGCGCTTCTTCTCTCATATGTAGGTACCTATGTAGGTAAAATATCCCATTACTAATTGTTCAAGTTGATATAAAATTAGATTTCTCAATTTCGAATATAAAATGACAACCGCTGGATTAATCACAAAACGTTGGGCGTAGCCTTGTTTAGCCTTTAAAAAAAAAGAAATCACTTGTTTTGTTGGTTTTTTAAGGTATCAAAGTTTTTTTTGCAAGTCAAAATTTAAGAAAGCAAAGCTTAACATTTAACAGAGGTGCAGACATGTAACTTGATGCTTTTTTCAACATTATTTTCAGCGTCTTTGAAGTTTTTGCATAAATTATATATTTTTATTATTTCTTGACTTATACAGTCAAGTTAAACTCGTTTAATAATTATTTTTTACTGAATTATGTATAACAAATTAGTGTGTGACATGCAAAAAGTGTTTAAAATGAATCCTCAAGGGTGAAGATATTATCCTCAGGGATAAATAAGGTGTTGTTTAATGGATAAATGGCTTTACTAATAATTTTATTGTATTAGGTCTTAAAATTCTATGTTTTTATTTGTTCCCCGTGACAGCACAATGTACCCCTTTAAAAAATTTCTTGTCTCCCTCAAGCAGAATGGGGAAATTACTAAAAATACCTTTTTTTTCTCCTTGTTCTCTATCTACGAGGACTAGAAATTCCGGTCGCGTTCAAATGACTAAGTGAATTCCAGTGGAAACAAAAACAAAATACACTACGGATAAATCTATGCTACCCATTATACAATCAATTCTTAGTCGCATTTCTCTTCGTGGACATTCTTTTGAAGGCAAATTCTATGTTTTAGTTCCAGTGAGAAAAATTGTCGGGCTATCTCTTCGAAAAGGAACAAAAACAATGAAGTCAAAGCTTATTTCTGTTGACATTTGTGGGATTGTGCTGGTGCAATGAGGATTTTCCGCACATACAAAACAATCTATCCTATCCGTAGTTGTCGGTGTGATTGTGATGCGGTTGGGTTAAATTGCTCTGACGAGAATATTTGATTCAATTGGATATTTGTTTCTTTTTTTGGAGTAGTTATTTTTCTTCCCTTTATTTTTTCTACTTTCGGTTATAGTAATACGTATATTTTAATATCTACATTTCGATGCGTTCTGAAAATATCAGTGTGGCTTCGCATTCAACATTCGTGTCTTATTCTTACCCTGTCACAGTTTTTTCGGTTCGGTAGAATTCGTTTTTTTTTTTTTAATTGTGCCCTCAGTTTGGATAGAGTTTATAGTAGATTAGCAGTGCTACTTTTTGTGTAAGTCATTCCTCATTTTATAAAGATATATGATAATTTTGCTTGTCTTTCTAATTTCGATATAGTTTTTTAATAATAATTAAGATTAAATTACAACCAGCAAACGAGGCTTGTAGATTTTAAATTCGAACCATAATAACTAATTTTTACATAGTGTCGAGAAATGACTGTTCAAAATGGTACATCACAATTTTCTTTTAAAATACATACATACATACGAGTATATAAATTATGTACATATGTATATGCAGTGGTGGCCAAAATCATAAGATTGATTTAATGTAATGCGATTAGAAAAATTTCTTATAAAATTATTTACTGTACTCGTAATAAGAGAAACACATTTACAGGATATATACATCTTCTCAAAAATGTTTCGAATAATTATTTATCGAAACACAAACGAAACACGAAACGGGTGGGCCAAATAATAAGAGTGCTGAAGCGCTTTTGGTCTGCCAAGTGATTCGAAATCGACTAATTCTTCAAAAGAGTAGTAGACTTAGCAAAAAAAAAAAAAAGTGGGAGAATAGAAAAAATCGTGGGAGAATAGATTTTAAAAATAATTTAGAAACCCCAAAAGTTTAAAATGTATCTATGGTTACGTATAGTTTTCCAATTCGATTTTTAAAAAACGAACGGCCTAATCGTATGTGTTCCGAATGATTTTTCTCTGAAAAACAAGCAAAAGAACAAAATAAAAAATGTGGCAGAATTTTTGCTCACCGTAGTAAATGTGGTAGAAGGTTTACAAAAATTTTGGCAATTTTATTCCCAGATGGACATGCTTGCTTATGGTGTAAATAAAATATTCTTTCGTAATAAAGCACCAATTTTCGTGGTTCAAATGGAGTGCAGCAATTAAAAAAATACAAAATATCGGATAAGTTTATCATATTATGTAGGTACGCCAGTGAACCCGCCCGAATTTCCCTGGCCATGTGTTTGGTACTTATATTGCTAGTAAAATATGTACATAGAAGTAAAAAAGATCTAAATTGGTTCCCGATCTTTGTAGTATGCCAGCAAACAAATACTAAAAGCAACACCTAAAGTCTTTGTTAGTTAGCGATTGTAAGCTGCTTTTAAAGTTTCGTAGTAATTAAACAGATTTATCGCAAATCAGATTCAGAATATACTATATATTGTGATTTATTTTGACTTTTGACATACCGAAGAAATTCAGTTCTCATTGCAGACTAAAAATTCTATACTCCATACTCTATTATTCGTCTTATCATGAATAATATTTAAATCACGCAAAATTTGTTCATCCCCAGTTTCATTGGCTGTCACTTTAAAATCGATTTAGAGGCGAGTGAGCGTCAACTATACGATTTCCTATTCTAGAAGTGACATTCGATAAACTTGTGTTTAAATTTCTTTATTACTAAGGGCTCATGTTGTTGAGTTAGCTTTTGATCTGGGATGTATGTATGTTCCTCTCTGACATTATTGTAGAACTCTTTGAACTCTAAATGTCTCTATGTTTTCCGATGTCTTACAGCAGCGCCTTTCAATCTTTTTAGCAAAATGATTCCACTTTAAAATTTATAAAGAAAATATCAAAAGTTGGATGTTTGTTTTCACATCCTTAATATGGTTGGTGATTTGCAAAATTCGAACGATCAGCTGGTAAGTTACGGGTTGGCATGGTTCAGGAGAGAAACATAACTACTTAGTTTGAATTTCTCACTGTCTGTGGTTCAAATCCGACGTGAGTCATTTAGAATTTTTTCAAATCCCATCAATGAGTACTCTACTGATCATTGAATACTTTAGGTGGAATGCAATGGTTGAAGTTTTTAACGAGTGCTGCGGGGCGACCGCAACTAGCTATTTTACTGGAGCACTGATACTGAATTAAACGAGAAGTCTTGCAGTGGCAGTGAGTTTTAGAGTGAATATTTAGACTTCCCTATACTTCCGTCCCTTTTTAGATAAGACGCACTATTTTGGATCCTTACCAGGTGCAGTGCTGTCTTGGGAACGAGAGACTAGATATGAGCGATATACTTAAACTTATATGCCTTATACATGGTATTTTGTATGTTCCAGGTCGATGTTGTTCGGCCGCTATTTTTGATTGTTTGGCATTTGTCAGTTCCGATTTGACGTTTGTGAAGAGTAATTGATTGATAACAATATATTATGAAGCATCTAGCGCCTCAGCAACGTGTTGAAGTTATTAAAACATTTTATCTACATATATACTCGTTCAATTGTGCAAAAATACGAAGAATTTTGCGTAATTTGTTTGGTTTAATTCATGTGCCTAGCAAGCGTATAATGAATAACTTTAAAACTCAGTGTACATACAATGGGAGGTAAAGTGAAGTCGGACCAAGTTCGTAACGTACGAGTACGTACAGAATAAAATATTGCTACAGTGAGAGGCAATATTAATGAAACTCCGGGCACCTCTGTTACACGCCATGTACAAGAATTTGGAATGTCTCTGGCAAGTTTGTTTAAAATAATCAAACAAATTTGCATTCATACCAGTATAAAATTCAGTTGACTTAACAACTAATGAAAAACAACCATATACGCGGGCGAGAGTGAAGTGAAAAGGTTTTGCAGCTCGATATTGACGACCCCACTTTTTGAGAAAGTGACGAAGCTCATTTCGAGTTATCTGATGAATTTCTTTCGTTTGAACTTTTTTCGGCTTTACTCAAAAGTTTTTCTTTGGATTGATACGAACGACAAGCCGAGGGAAGCAATACACTGATAGTATATATTCATCGCGATGAGAGATAAAAAACAAGTCCAGAGTGCCCAGAATACACGTTACCTTTTGTATTGAAAAGTACGTACATGCCTGTACGAAACTTATTGTTTGTTCTTTTTTCCTTAATTTTGTCATCCTTTTTGGTTAGTGCAATTAAAAAAAAATCGTATCTTCCTGTCTATCATCATCGCTAGTTTTCATGTGTAATGGCTAGAACCTAATGAACAAGTCACAATACTCTATGGTTGAGCTAAAGAAGTGCTGTCGCGATATAGATATTAAAAACTATTAGGCTGAAATTGGGCTTTGCAATTCTGTGCTATTCCCGTGACTTTGAAAAGTTAATCCTTTTTTTGTTCTTTCAACCTTGACATGTACGGAAAGTGTCTGCTATATTAGATCATTAATATCCGCCTTTTTTCAGTATTTTCTTATGTTTCCGCTAAGATTTTAGTCAAAGAATAGAAATATCATTTTGAACTTACTGTGAAAAATGGATGCTATCTATGAATTCAACAGCTTTGATTCTGCTGTCATTTTAAGGAATTTTTTCTTGGAGGGGTTTTCTGTGATTTCTTAGTCTAAAGGAATGTTCTGTAACTGTGAATTACGAGTATTTTTATATTTATTTCCCGTTTACCACTTCAAAATTGGTCAATTTAGGATGGTCACTTTCACTTCAAGACTCAAGAATAGGGATGAAAGGGTACAAAAGAGATTCCTATGAAGTGAGTTTGTTCTCTCTTTTTGCAGCAGCTTCTGATAGCTCTGTGTGTTGTGTACTTCAAATCTGGAAGTTCTGACCAATATTTACATTATTCTTATAAAGGAACTCGTACAAACAGTTTTGTCCATCTATCTCTACATCAAACTGTAGCCTAAGCGGGTGAAACGATTTTATTTAAACTTCATATCTGGGGCCTGTGAATCCTTAACTTCAATGCAAAATCGAATATGGACGATATTTTTTTTTAGAATCAACAGTGTTTACCTTCAGAAATGGTACAAAACTGTAGGTCCTTACCATTTGTGTGTCGCACAATACGAATGGCTGCAAGAAGCTAGGTCAGGCCCTAATGGGTTCTTAGCGTCAACATATTTTTATTTTTATGTAAGAAGATAGTCTTGAACATGGAATTTTCAAACCGAACAAGTCCAATTTCTTCTTTTATCGATGAATGATCAATTACGTGCACCCCAGTCGTGCACTTTGTTTTAAATACTTTTACAACGACCCGCTGAAGAAATTTATAAATTGAATGTGGACAAGGAAGTTTCGTAAAGAAACTAAAGCATAGCATATTACACGATTTGAAATGGCACGATAGTTTTGTCGTTGTTCAATTTTAAATCAGTAAATGAGTATTTATGGTTAAAAATCGGACAACTTTCTTAGTCGACGATATACGAGCATCTACAGCTTTGTATTTGTATTATTTTCTTTTTTTTTTTATTATTGTACATTTTGAAGCGCAACTTAAAATACTTGGGTATAACATTAGACAAATGGCTAACAAACAAATAACAAATGCATCAGATAAAATTAGTAAAACAATAAGAATAATGTACCCCATTATCAAATTACAAATACCACCAAATAAGCTGTTAAAACTTCTACTTAAGCTTTCTTGGCATTTTTCGAATCGCAAATTACATGATAAGGTCAACAGCCATCTCAATTCTGCACGGATACATAAACTGAATAGTTTTAATTGTGAAATGTCAGATAATGTCAGATATTTATTTATTTATGTGTATTTTTATTTGTTTATTTACACATATTTATACACTTATTCTTTTATTATTTATTGAATATGTAATGTTATTATTTATATATTTACCTTTAATGGGATACTATGTAGTTTTATGTTCAAAGCTTATTATACTCATTATTATGTTATAGCTACTAATAAAGTGAAAATAAAATTGAAACCCAACTGTCGCTCGAATATCGTAGGTATGCGTATACATCAGGGACTCCACTATTTAGTAGTGGAAAATCGCGAAGAGCTACATATTTACATCTTATGTAAAACATTATTCACTCACTCTGTGAATATTTTGTTGTTATTTTTTAACAAAGGATATAACCGCTGGCTACCTATAAGTCAATGCCCATTTCCAAACAACTGGCAGTCTTTGCTCTTAGGAAAAAAACTTCGTTTTTATTCCAGAGTTAGAATATTTAAAAAATGTGAATTTAAATATATATGAAGGTACTCTAAAAGACTGAACTTTAAAAACATTTTTATTAAATTTCAATCGCGGCCTGTTATATTGTTGTTCAATCATTGAATTGTAGAAGGACTCGCATTATACACTCGCACATTGTGATCCTAATTTCCAAAGTGTTGTGCCTAATTAATATTAATTTCTATCATAAATAACAATTTTTTTGATAATTTTCATAAATATGTACATACTCGTATAATACAATATGTGTATAGGGTGATTCCATTTCAGTCGATCAAACTGGGAGGTGATAGTCCGTACACAAAAAATTAAATAAACTTTTATGAGAGGAAGGTCCATCTCCCCATTTCCTTTCTTAGCTATGGGGGTAGAAGTTTGTTTTAACTAAAAGCACTTATACTGCTTTAAGTATTTAATAATATAACGAAAATGAATCTATAAGGTATTACTGAAAAAACAATTGAATTTAAAATCCAACGCATAATAGTCGACATTTTTATGCGAAAGAGAACTCCAAAATCAAGTTTTCATAGAATTTCAATAAATTTACTACATTTTCGATATATTCTGCATTGAATTTGTTCTGATCACCTTAGATTGGAAATGTACGAGTATTATAACGAACGAATTATAATTTGGCTTCTATCTTAGAAACGGTTTTAGATAAGTACATACTGTGCTTGGCAATTTTGGTGGGACAATTCAGTCCAGCAGGGTCCGGGTCAAGAATAAAATCAATCCATGGTAATCAATGAGGCGATTAAAATCAATCCAGAAAAAGGATTGTTCACACGTTTCTGATGCTGTGAACAATGCTGTCCGAAACTTCGGTCTCAGGCAGGGCCTCCACAGGCAGTGAGGTCATAGTTGAAAGGTGAAACTGAAGGTAAAATTGTTCATCTGCATGGACTGGTGCTACAGGCATCTCTGGCACAGTGTTATAAGTTTATCTCTCATAAGAAAAGTTTGTAAAAAAAACATTGAAAATTTGCGATGAATTATTAATGAAAAATTAAAAAAAAAACATGTAAAATCTGAAAACATTTTATAGGGGACTCAACATTTCGCAAAGAAATGTAGACTATTATAAATTGTGTTGCATACCGTCGGGTTTTCAGTAACACCTTACCCATTAATTTCTGTTACACCATTAAAAAGTTAAAGCAGTAAAAGTAGGTCGAGTCAAAACAAACTTCTAGCTCCATAGCTAGAAACGGGCGAAGAATGACCCCTTCCTGCATACAATTTTTTCCTTTAGTACTGTCTATCACATCCTAAAATTTGATTTTCTGAAATGGAATCACATGAATTATAGCTGTCGTGAATAACTTATTTTTCTTTGTCCTTCATAATTTTTCTCCGCAATCAATTATATTAAATTAAATTTGACCTACTCGCAGATCTTTTGCTTCCTTTAAAGCACTCTTTCCCTTCTCTCCTTCTCCCTATTTATGTATGTACGAGTATGTATGATATATAGTATAGGAGTATGTTTGACTATTTTATTTTCATTAAAATTTGAACTCTTGTAGGAAGTTCTGCAAGGATAGGGAAAGGTGTTAGTCGGGATGGACGATTATTGTAATATAACCGATTACCGGTTAAACGGTTAACTGCGAAAACGGTTTATGTAAACAAAAACAATTGGTCAAGTGCGAGTTTCTTTTCAGAAGGCTCGCTCGAGAACCACTTAAGACATTTTGATGAAATTTAGTTTTTGTCTTTACTGTCAAAATCGAATCAATTGTGATTACGATATAGGGGGCGGTATTTCAAAAATCTTTAAATCAAGAAATCCTAAACGGATTTCAATGAAATTTGACTTGTAGACGAAGGTATTGCCAGTTGAAAATAATTGAAATCGAATGAAGAGGTAGTAAGATATGGGAAGGGTCTTAAAACGAAAATCTATTCGAATCATATTTCTCATACCCCTAACTCACGAACTACGGAATGGATTTTGATACAATTTGGGTTTTAAGTTATGTAGACACGTTTCTTTGAAAATGGTCAAAATAAGATGGAAATGGAATAAGATATGGTTGGTTGACATATCTTACTTGTGTTGACTCCATTAGTGTTCCATTTATACCATTCGGGTACGAAATACTAAAAAAACCACGGCTCTTAACTAACCGATTAATCGAATAACCAGATATTTTTGTCCATCACTATGTTCACTATTTTCTCCACAATTACAAAAGAAAAACCTGCAGTCTGCTATCTCAATCACATGTCCCAAAAAAGGCCAAATAGACATGAAACTTATTTTAGTAGTCTGGCCAGGGATCGATCGGCTTTAGTAATAAGTATAGACAGTTCAATATTTCATGGCAACTTGATAAGCTGCTGCAAAAGAATTTTTGCTATACATATGTACATATGTACGGATGACTACTGGATTGGATCGGAAGATCTTATTAATGGCAATGCTGACCGGTTTCAATATACAGTTAGTGTAAAAATTCTACGTACACAACACAGAAAATTGTGAAATGCAACAAAAATAATATTTTAAATTAACAAAATTATTTATTTTTTATTGGATTCAATAGAGATAAGTGTAATTTAATTACGCGATAACAAAAAATCAATATAACTCATATAGTCTTAATAAAACAATGATTTCAATTAACGTGTAACAAAAAATAACGTAAAAAAAAGTCAGCGTACATTATGAAAAGTGAAACAAAAATAACCAATAACATTTTCTTCAATATTTTGTTGGGAATATGACTTCCCTTAACCGACTTTCTCATTGAATCAACCTCAAGCAACTTTTCTTTAAGCATAGTTTTGGATATTATGCTGTGTTGACGGAAACGCCGTTCCAGCAACTCCCATAAATGTTCTATGGGGTTAAGGTCAGGTGATAACGGAGGTGTATGCAACTGCTTTGGGACATTATATAGTAGCCAAAGCTTAACAATATAAACGGTATCCCATCATTATCTTCTTGAAACAAGAAATTATTACCCAAGCCGAGTTTATTAGCACTTGTAGATATTTTTTTTTATAATATTTAAATATTGTTCTTTTTATAATTTCCAAGTTTCCGATCCCATTTGCCGCCATACACCCCCAAACCATGACCCCACCACCGCCGTGTTTCACTGTTGGCAATTGGTTTTCTTTATCCCACCAAGTTGCTGGTTTTCTCCACACAATATCGCGCCCATTCAGTCCAAAACTGCAAAATTTGCTTTTATCTGAAAAAAGTACGTTATTTCAAAAACTCTGGGTTTTTTTTTATTGGTTTTTGAAATAAATGGTTTTTTTCTTCCAGAGCGTTCATGATACCCTCCTTGTCTTAGAGCATTTCTAACGGTACTACTTCTTATTGCCTTGTCAAACTATTTTACCTATTTTCGGTGTACTTATTCGTGGATTCGCTTTTATTTCCAATAAAATAGGCTGTTTTTCTCTTGTTGTGAGCAGCCGTGGTCTGCCAGATCTATACTTTCAGGTGAGATTTCCAGTTGCTGCGTAATTTTCCAAAACTCTTTGGACCGAAGAATGTGGTTTATCAACTATTTGCCCGATTGCCTTAAAGTTCTCCCTTCCGAACGCAGTTTTACTATGAGTCACTCACAAATTACTTAAAAATGAATCAAATTACGAAAAAAAAAAATAACACACTCTAAGACTTCTTTACTTCAAATGATCAGCTTCGTAAAAATAAATAGTGTTGGTAAAATAAAGTCAAAGCAAAGCTCGAAAGAAGTAACGGGAATCAGTGGTGTGTTCAGATAAATGGCACCAGTGAATTTCATGAATGTGCAAAATCAGATAAAAGTTATACATAATGTATAAGGGAATCCTGCCGTCATTCCTACATAAAAATATCCCAAATTCTTATGAAAATATGAGCGTTTTATGAGTTTTTCTAAAAGAGGATATAATGTACGCAGACTATTTACACTGACTGTAATTTAAATTAAGTCGGGAATCTTTGAAGCCTGCTTAGAAACAATTTCTTTGCGGATTAGCCGATTGGTATTAGTATTTTAATTTCAGCTCCTAATTGTAGACAAAAAGAAGTGCAGTAGTATAATATTTTTTTTCAATTTTGGATTCAGTACTGTTGCTGCCGAAAAGACATTTTTTTCATAATTTCAAACAATGAGAGTTTGCCTAAATTATCCGGTTATATTCCTTGAAAATAGCCGGTTATTCTGTTAACTGGGAGCAAAAAAATGTTCAGTTAACCGTCGTTGATTAACCGGTGATTTTTGTCCATCCCTAGTGCCATGTCAGGTGAGTGACCCTTTATGGGGAAGGGTTTATCTAGAGTTTCAGCATGCCTTATGTGCCTTATGGCATTGAGAACCTGTTGGAAAACAATACCAAATTAATATTATCTGATTTAAACGTAGTGAACCATCTTTCGATGATACAAGCATCCACAGTACCTTGTCCAAAAATGTTAATGAGGTCATAAAGCATAGCATGTTAGAAATTATTCCTGTCCTGGCGTACCGGGCCACTTAAATCCTTATGTCTGACAAATATCGACGAATTAAGAAAATGGCACGTCTGCTGCAAGAAAATAAAAAAATATTAAAAACGATTACCTTTAAATTTTCAATTCCCAAATACTGCGCCTATATGCCAGTAGCCCGCCCCTGCCCCCCTTTGAAAACATTTTTATTTTTGTTTGTTTTTGGACGCTTCGTATTTGATGTATGAGGTCAATTAGATTTATTTGCAGAAAGGTGATCATATATTTTAAAAACAGTATTAAAGTTGTACAATTTGTGATACTCATGTAATTTTTTTTTTTTTTTTTTTGTTCTATTGTAATTTACTTCAAATACAAATCTTACATGCAGCAACGTCATCTACCAATCATACTAAGCAATGTAATGTGTGTGATTTGATTCTGATCTGTTCTGTGGGGCATGTAGTTTAGATGTAGGAGAACTCTTCTGGCTTTAAATATAGTGAAAATTGCATGTAAACTATTCTGATCAATAAAGTAGTTTTTTTTCCTCGAGGTTTTCTTCCATTATTGGGACATCATGTTAGCTGCTTAACTTCATCTACTCATTGAAAAGCTGCAGTTTTCGGCGGAAAAGGTGCATAACAACAATTATGAGAAGCCGACGACTATGTAATTCGATTGCTTTCATAATGTAACTGAGATATATCTTTAACGTAAATATATATATCGGAGACAACTCAGTCTCTACGTGCAACATGTAGGTTGGTGTGTTTTCTGGAAGCCTGAACATTTTCTTTATGAAGTATCTCAGCAGCTTCTCAACTTCTTCAAACTGAAAAATTCCCCAGACTTGTGCCGCATAACATATAATGGATGGCATGACCGCTTCAAAGAGTTCATATTTCGCATTGAAAGCAATGTTTTTTTATGCCTTTTTAGGTACTGTTTATGAATTGTTTGCATTTATGACAATGGAGTCGAACATCGTCTTAGAACCTACAAAAAATGAGTATAATTTGTCTAGATAAGTTCGTGTGATGCTTGTATGTGTAAATATGTTGTCCACTATAGAGTACTCTTTCTAAAACTGGCTTGAAATTCACTAATCAAATTATTTAGGCGTATCCACTCTGTCAGGCGTACTAGGAGGATACCCGTATATATACGCATCATAGTTACTGAGTTCAAGAAAGAAATGCTTCTATAATTATTCGGATCTTCTACATTGCCTTTCTTGAAAAGACGGAAAATTGTATTTCTTCTGAAAGTTACTAGGACTTTACCCGTATAGAATATAAAGTTTTACGCTTGCAGGAATTGCTCAGTGGCAAATTTGTATTTCTTTTTCGATCACAGAATATACAGAACACTAGGTTTTCTCAATGCAACTCTCAGTATAGCTTTACACAACTGTTTTTTGTTACGCGACTACTTCAAATAATCAATAATGTTATTAATCTAAAATCAATGAATAAACGCAATTCTTAAATTCAACTCGAGATAAGCTAAAATCAATTTCACTGCAAAGATCATTAAACGTGCGTATGCACTTAGTTATTGGTTCATTGCTACCATAATAATTATGGTTCTATGCATTCTATCAAAAAGCAAATTTTTCACCCGCAGAGATCTATGGGGAGCATATATATTTACAAAAAAAACCAATTCCGGTGAATTAACATAATAATTAATTAAATCGCGGATGAACATGACAGTAGTTGCCTTACGCCTGAAACTTATGGTTCACAGGCCAACAAATTTGCATCTTTCGTCATAATTAGGAAGTCCATCAAACATGTTTAATTTACGGATAGCGTATCTCGTGAAATTCTTTTGAACTCTTTCGAACCTAAGTTCTTGAACACCATACGGGCAATCCCAAATAATGGCGGAATATTCTATCATAAATAAGGTCTGACCAACGAGCAGTAGATAGATTTAAGACTATAGACATCTCGGAAATCTTTGCTATTTCATTTAAGAAATCCTAACATAGAGTTAGACTTAGCAATGGTGTAATCATAATGCAATGAGAAATTCAATTTTGTGTCAAATACGACCCCGAGATCTTTGACTTCATTAAGGCGAAGAAGTTTAAGATCATTAATAAAAAAACGTGAAAAAGCGGCGTTATAATTCGGTGCGCTGTAAAAATCTTACATTTAGAAGTATTAAGCCCTAATGCATTGTGTTTACACCATACCGACAACCTGCTGATATCCGACTGAAATCGAATACAGTCAGCTCTATTATTTATCCGTGCAAATAATTTTAAATCGTCCGCGAAAGTTAAAACCTCACAGAAATTGAATATTTCGTGAACATCATTTAAAAACAAAATGAATAGCAACGGTCCCAGATGACTGCCTTGTGGGACGCCAGAAGTTACTTTTATTACCCGAGATGTATCACTATCACTTAAATAATTGGAAAACCACCTTAGCATTGAAGAGCGAAAACCCAATGATTTAAGCTTAGCTAAATCACTTAAATAATTGGAAAACCACCTTAGCATTGAAGAGCGAAAACCCAATGATTTAAGCTTAGCTAAAAGTAAAGTGTGGGTACATCACACAAAAGCTTTTGTAAAATCTGTGTAGAGTACATCTACTTGAAAATGTCTTTCAAAACTATCGAATATATAATTATTTAATAACGTTAAATTATTAGTACATGACCTACCTCGAACAAAGCCATGTTGATTATTGGAAATAATTTCTTTGACCGCGAAAAAAAAGTTTATTCTTAACCCCTTTAAATATTGGAGTAATATAAGAATATTTCCATTCACTAAGAAATTTTCCAGTTACAAGTGACTGGTTAAAAATAATTTTAAGTGGATGAGATACGGAAGATAAATACTTTTTTAATATTATCGCTGGAACTCCATAGGGGTTACTATTTATCTTACGATCCTGTAAAGCATTTATTAAATCATCATCCGAGAGTTGCAACACACCAATATCCAAAACTTCAGTTATATTTGAGTAATGGTCCATCGTTGATTGGACTCGAGACTCATTATGTATCTACTCGAAAAAGTTAGAAAATAAGTCACAAGTTCCCTTCAAATCGGCTGAACTTACATTTTCAAATTCCAAAAAAAAAATGTCACTATTAGAGCTCGTTTTATTTAAAATATAAGTTGAATACGCTTTTCTTTTCACGTTTTTTAAATTTACCAATCTTTTATTTGACCAAGAAATTCTAAACCGATTATTATTATGCGTTTTAGGTACAATTAACTCGAAACCAGAATTATTTTTTTTTCCATAAATGCATCGTAATTACTTTTTAAACAGGGGGTGTTCAGCAATGCGTCCCAATCAAAAGTGTTAAGATAATTCATCAGAGCAGCAAAATTGTAAGTAAACACGGAAGAATTATTATTACTTTCGTAAGAGTAACTTAAAAAATCTAAATTCTAAGAATACAGCTGTGTGATGCATTTTATTGGAATCAATAAGATCCAAAGCTTCTAAAATATTAAAATCAATTTCGTTATTTAATAATACTAAATCTAAAATTCTATTTAAACTATTCCGACTATTGTTTATTTGAAATGAGTTCAAAGATAGTTGACCATCGATAACCACCAGGGAGATGAGACAGCTATTAAAACTCCTCCACCTCTTTCCTCACTAGATCTACATCGATCTTTCCGGTAAACCACATAAGACCGGTCAAAGATCTCTGCAATACAATAATATCATATTGGTGGTCGGAGAATAAAACGAAAATCTCTCTCAGTTTTGTCCTCATACCACTAATATTCTGATAATAAAGAGAATATTTACCAACGGAGGTTCTTGGTTGTCGCAGCTAATCAATGTTTATATTTTGATCTCTGCGACGGGTAAAGCAACTCCGTTTTTTGGTATACGTTTTTTAACTCGAATTCCCGATGGCCAACTCGAGCACTTCAAGGCGCGCACGTAGACTTCTTCCGGTAAACTAATTTCAAAATTACCAAATCGTAATTTGGTTAAGTCAGCGGTTGACTTAACCAATTTGGTACAATTTACCTGACCATTCGATATGCCTAATTTTGAAGAAATGGAGCTCACTACCGCACTTTCCGTAGTGTCAATACGATAGCAAGCAGCATGTAATTCTTTCGGTGGTGTTGCGACGAAATTCGGGGCGGATTGGTCATTGCCTACGATAGGCTTATTTTTCTTCGCGCGTTTTTTAATTTTCCGAGGTTTTTTTATGCGAAACCTTGCTTGAATTTTCGGTGATTCCGGTGGCATTTTCATTTATAACCGACGCATTCTTACGCCTATTCGGTGTGGGGGCAACTCCACACATCAGTTTTTACGGCATTTAATTTAGCAGTAAGCATGCTAAAGGCACCCGGATTATTCGATGAATTATATCATTGGCATTGGCGATTGGCACTATGGCCAAAAAGGCTGGGCATAAACTCCCCGGAAGTTTGCAGGAGTTGTCAAGATGAGGAAGAAATATAAACCATCAACCACTTACTCTGTGCCTGTCCAAATCTCCACAATCGTCGCCTCCTCCATATGGGAAATAGACTCTTCGGAGAAATGGGTGAATTGGCACATGCATCTCTTCCGCGGATGTGTAGTCCTTGTGCAGTGATATGCCAGTGCCTCTAAATTTAATAGTAGGATGCGACCTATATCAGCTTTATTCCGCAGTTTGACAATTACATTTGCGATGCTTGCATTCTTCGAACGAATGGATCACGCAGTTGCAACTGCTGTTGGGTTCTGGTCCAGTAGCAACTCTAAATACAGCGTTTTTGCTTTACCCGGCGCAACTACTTCCCTTTGCACTAAAATGAACGTTCGAGATCTATACACCGGGACTCCATTTCCTACAGTTTAAACTGTAGAGATTAGAACGGTAATGTCCTCATGTTTATTAGCAACTGTCTACCTGTGTAATCGCTTATATATATAATAGCTCAAGAACCACTCCATAGATTTTGATGCGATTTTCTTCTAGCCAGTTGACAATTTTCTGAGCATGTATTTACTATGTTATATGTCACTACCGTTCGCCGTCAGAACTCTGGACCCTGAAGCTATATGTATACCAATGTTGGGTAAAAATCAACAGTGTGGTGCACTTAATTTGATATGGCGGCTATGAGAGACTTCGAGTTTAAAGAGGTATATAAAAAACTTCGGGATAGCATTTACCTAGGATCACTAGATACTCGTGTATAACTAGCAAGAAACAATTTTTACGGTTTTAATGTTTAAACGTTCAGTTTGTTTTCGTACTACGTGAATTGAGAACGGGTGAACCGATTTAAATAGTTTTCTTCCGGATTGAAGTTATATTTAATTTTACTCGAAAACTGAGTGAGTATAAGTCGGGTTTAAATTAAAATAATTTTTTTTTTAAATTTTATATTAGGTGCGCAACTAAGTTCTGTCAATAGATGGCTCCAGCAGTAAGTGCTGGTCGATTTTGACATATCCAAAACGTCATGAACCGAGCTTAGACATATTGTAAACAAACTGTTTTGACACATTAGTGATTTTGTTTTGGTGTCATATACTTTTGGTTGTGTGAAAATGTCTGATTTTGTGCCAAATAATCGTCATTTGCGGGAAGTGTTGATTTTCTTCTTTCATTCGAAGAAAACGGCGGCTGAAGCGCATCGAGAGCTCCAAAAAGGTTACGGAGATGCTGCTCTAAGTGAAACAACGTGCCGTGATTGGTTCCGTCGCTTCGAAGACGGTGATTTCGATGTTGACGACCGTCCGCGTGAAGGAAGGCCATAATCCTTCGAAGACGCTGAATTGGAGGCATTGCTCGATGAGAATCCGTGCCAAACGCAAGAATAGCTTGCTTCAGCATTAGGAGTTACCCGTCAAGCCATTTTCAAGCGTTTGCATGCGTTTGGAATGATTCAAAAACAAGGAACTTGGGTTCTTTATGATTTGAAGCCAAGGGACGTTGAGCGTCGTTTTTTCGCCTGTGAACAACTGCTTCAGCGGCAAAAAAGGAAGTGTTTTCTTCATCACATCGTGACGGGTGATGAAAAATGGATTCACTACAGCAACCCAAAGAAAAGGAAGTGATGGGGACTGCCCGGTCACTGCGCGAAAAACGGCCACAATACGAGCAGAGGCACGAAAAAGTGATTCTACAGCATGACAACGCTGGGCCTCACGTTGCCTAACCCGTTAAAACTTACTTGGAAACGCTCAAATGGGAAGTCCTACCCCACCCGGCATTTTCTCCATATATTGCGCCATCCGATTATTACTTGTTCCGTTCGATGGCACATGGTCTAGCTGATCAGCAGTTCCGCTCATATGAAGACATCAAAAAATGGCTTGATTCGTGGATAGCCCCAAAAGATGAACACTTTTACCGTAACGGTATTCTAGCTCTGCCAGAAAGATAGGAAAAAGTTGTAGCCAGCGATGGGCAATACTTTGAATGATTTATTTGTAACCATTTTTTCACAATAAAGTTGAATTTTCATAAAAAAAAAACAGCGAGAACTTAGTTGCGCACCTAATAATATTTTTTGTTTAAAATGAAAGTATATCGACTACATTTTAAATATTTTATTTAACATTCGAGTGCTCTTTTTATCATTTTGTTTGTTAATTGATACTAATAATTTTGTTTATTATTTTTGATCCGTACTATTATTATTAATATTATACGTATAAAAAAACGTTCATATACATACGTACATATAAAAAAAACAACCACTTTGTAAATTCGTTACTCATCTGAGCCCATATGCGTTGGTAAGCTGTAAACTTAGCTGCATATTATTAAATCTTCTTTCATTCACTGATAACCGTATTAAAAGCGGTTTCGTAGATTCGAGTTTATTGAGTTTATACTCGTATCCACAAACGGACAAAAAAATGTTACGAAAATATTGCGTATACGGCTAAGAGAATTATGTATTTTTTCCACTGCTCTTTGAGATCTGAAATTTAAAGAACTTGTTTAGCACAAATGGCAAAACTCTTAGATTGTACAACCTTGGCCAAAACTATTAGGCAGCCTTTGAAAATCGTCATATCTTCAAAAGGGGTCAGTTACGTTATAAATATGAGTTGTACTCTTCGCCTACCCTTCGTCTCACAAAAGAAATACTAGAGGTACAAAGTACCTGTGATTTTCAAAAAATTGCACGACGTCAAAATTGGATAAAAGTGTGGGTGATAATAGTTGAAAGGCTTCAAACATGACCCCAACCTCGATGTTTGATTCATCTGATTCATCTGACCACAATATGCACATATGTCACACCAATCTTCTTCAGTGAAATGTTGGTATTGCTTTGTCTACTCCAGGCGCAACTTTCTGTTTTTTTTTTTTTTCGAGAGCCATGGCTTTTTCCTCTTACTAACGCTTTTTTTCACTCTCCTCCGATAAAGCAGCAGCCACCTCATATGACATTTTCTTCGGGTTTTTTTAAATAAGGTCATGTTAAAAACTGGTCCTCCACATCGTGGTCATTTTTTTTCTGTTTCTTCTTTTGCGATTCATGTATGATCGAATCTGTTGCATTTTGCACGCAACAACAAATTTTTAAACGTTGCGAAAGACTAAGTTCACTTGTTTTGGCCAATTTTGCAAAATACAAGAATAAACTTTAAAACAACAATGGAAACTTTATTCCATAGCAGAAAGACAGACTGAGAAATATAGGTTGCCTGATACTTTCCGCCAAGGCTGTATGTACTTATTCTATTAAAATGATGCCACATTGGGAGGTGGGCAGGGGTGTGCCACATACCATTAATTCTATAACACATAGGCAAATGGTGCACTTATCGATTTTACCAGATTACGTCCAAAAGGAGTGTTATGGTTTTCACCTGCCTGTGTGTACATATCTATCATATGTATACATATACATTTATCTGTGCATACAGTCTGTCCTAAGGTGTTCCAATAAAAATTTCGTACCGACCCCATTTCGAATTATGGCCAAAAGATTAGTCTTCTAAGTTAGATCACTAAACTGAAAACTGTATAAAACATTCTTTTTAGATAATTAAGAACTGTCATAATCGTTTCAGCTGTCATCGGTGTGCTATACGGCTTCAAAGTATTTTTTTTTTATGTTTTAATAAAAACCGTTAATTTTATCGAATTTCTTAAAACTTATTTTAATTATGTAATACAAGGGAATTGATTATAATTTTGTTTTTGTAGATATTATACATATCTGTACTCTTTAAATGCAGATATTTATATAGAAGTTTAGTCTCAGTTTTAAGACTGTATTCAAAAGCAAAAACCCATACTTTTAGCTGCATGGTTAGCTTCAGAAGTTTAAACTGAGACTAGGATTAGGAATGCGATTTAGTACGTACGAGTACCTTTTTAAGTAATTCCTTTAAAATAAAGTGCACAACTGGGTCACACGTATGTACGTACTTCCTCGTGTGTAGGTAGATACGTAAAATTTTTCAGATTTAAAATTTTAACAAAATCTGGAAGAGGGAAAAGACAAAGTCCTGAACTTAGCCGTCGTGTAGTGGGTACCATATATACTCGTATATATGTAAGTTCAACTACCATCGGAGGATAGTGACCTTGCTGTCAAAATAGATGAGACGTGACTTTTTCACATACTATTTAAAATTTACGCAATTTTACGTTTAACGCATTTAAATCGTTACTTTCAAGTTAATATAAAAAATTAAGTAGTAGTAAGAGAAGAATAAATGTAGAAAAAGAACAAGAATGAAGACAAGAATACATTTTATGTATATCCTACCCCATAGGGTATATTAATTTTAATACATAGTTTATAACATAAAAAAGTAACATCGACCCACTAAAATATACATGTACATACATATATATATATGCTATTTTTTTATCTATTAAAAATAGACAAATGTAGCCGACAGCAATACGATCATATCGAAAGATTACAATGATAATCCATGCGTATTATTTTCGTGACTATGTCTAAAATAAACTATGGATTAGATCGTAGAAGGAGAAGGATCTAAGCATTTGTGTTAAGGCCACACCGATTTAAAGAAGTTCGCAATTACATACATATGTGTGTACCTCCGTAATATTTAATGAAAAATAATGAAAAGGATTTGTGAGGATACCTTCACTGCCTTAAAACAGACGGGCTTAGCTAAAAAAAAACCCTGTTGTCAAAAAAGTTTTTGTTTTAAAAAGCAAATATTGAAAATACATTTTAACGATTTTGCAACCCAGTTTGTTTTATGGCTCGAGAGATAATATCACATTACGTGAAAATTCTGTAGAAATGAAGAGCAAAACTAAATAACTAAATACTCATGATCTGTCATCGGATACACAATCTATAACTGTTTTTACATATATTCGGTGTCAGATATTCGGCTTAATACTTACATATAAATAAATATAAATGCCATCGAATTCCAGCGTGTATAAAGAATGATTTTTGTAACCCAACCATCAAGCCATCTTAAGAGTAGACCAAAACAAAAAAAAGTTTCATCAAAATTCATCGGATGACTCTTTACAAGCACGGTTTTTGAAAAGTTTTGACTCAATCCACACAATTTTAATGGATTTTAGATGAAACCATCTACACAATATACCAAATTTAATCAAAAGCTATTGAATAGTTCTTAAGTTAGAGTAAAACTACTTTCCCTTGAACAAGCGAGTCATATATCTGGCGTCGGATAAGACTTCTCCTCTGATCCTCTTCCCCTTTTTTCCTAAACGCCCGTGCCCTGTAACAGTATAAGGGTATTCATATTCCTTTTGGCGTGCGCAAATTATTTAAAAAATACAGAATTTCTATGGCAGACATCGTATGAATGCTTTCATTGATGTTCATTACATTTTGATGTAACCGAACTGCGGTTTCTTCGTCGAGAAAATAATCGTATAGCCAGCGTCTGTTTCCGCTTAGGACAAAACGTCATTGGTGACAACTCCCAACTTCTAGTTGAAAGAGTTTACCTACTTCGGAGTAAATATATACTCAACAAATTCGACGAAGATTAACTCTGGGAAACCGCTTCTAAGGTTTGGCGAAACAACTGGGTTCAAAACCTCTAATTGGAAAGGTTAAAGTGATGACAGGGACTGATCTTTTCTGTTCTGTTAAAAAAGTATTGGTTGGATACACTATTCTGTGTGCGAATAGGAGGTACGGAGGAAAAGATACACCCGCGAACTCTATAAGCTGTGCCGAGATGTGGATGTGGTTCAAAAAGCTAAGTTAAGAGAACTGGTCGGGCGCCCGTTAAGTAAAGAAGTATATCCGATGTAAAACGAGCCTAAGGAACACTGTAATTTGCATATTATCTGTATTTTTTTAATTTTTTTTGCCGAGAGTAGGTGGAAATCTTCTAAAATACACCATAAGCCGACCATGCTTATGGTAGTGTGAGATTTGTACTCACTAAAAAACAGCTCTCTCCAAGATTAGTACTACAACTAAGCCGCCGCTTAATTAAAAAGAATGTATTATACATATGTATGTGAGAAGTGAATGGGAAGCATTTTATTAGAACGACTCTTTAAATAACATGTTAAAGTTTCGGCTTTAAATAGCTGGCTGTTATATCGATGATGGCATTTACACACCTCTCCTTCCACCACCTTACTTAGCAATAACACTTTAGACTTATTAAGATGATAATTTAAATACAATTTACCATCCACAAACAGGTTCGCCTAAGAATAAAGTTTTATGTGAACAAAAACGAAAAAAATACATACAATAGTGTACAGTAATATAAAAATGTCTCCCACCATAATGAAATACAAATCTCGAATTGCCTTGTTTTTGTTTTGCAAAAAATTCGTCATTTCGCACAAATGACAGCGAATAAAAAACTGACGTCAATTATTATGTCACTTGGGTGTCAGTCAGCCCCAATTTTGCGGAGATATTCCCTACGAACAAGACGTACTACCATCGCAACTTTGTATAAAACTGACTCATTGTTTAATTTATGGGTCGTCTCCTCATAGCCAACATTCTCCATTATAATCCACAAGCCGGTGGGGAGTAGAGGATTCTACACAGCAAACTGCATCAGGAAATTTAATAGCCCGCTTTTGGTTTCGATGTATGGCTTATGTTAGCAGAAAGAAATCGTTATCTTTTCTGTTTATTATTATTTTTTTTGAATTTTCTAGAAAAAAAAGGACATCCTTAAAGTGACGTGCTAGGAGGAAAGAAAAGAAGCACACTGTCAACGTTAAGCTTTCGCTTTCGATGTGAGTCACACAATCGAGAAACAGATTTATCCTGTGGCAATATGACATTCAAATAAACAGCCAATTTCGTTTCACTTCATTTCGTTTGTGTGTTACCCTCCATTTTTTTTTCGCTTTATGCATATTTATCCAGGATAATGATTAATATCAACCACAATTAGCTGTGAGACTGGGGGTCTTTGGAGGTTTTCCCATAAAAAAATGTTCGCTACTGTGAACTTCAATTGTTTGCGGGCGGCGGGCGTGTAGTTTTGTTGACTTTCATTTTAGCAGGAAAAAAACAGAAAGGATTCTCTTTGTCCCACTACACAAAACAAAATCCCCTTTCACAGTAAGAAGCTTTTACATTGTACGCTTTCACACATACAGATATTTTATACTTTTTAGAGTGGTGCTTCCTCTGTGTGTTTGTGTTTTAGGCACTTGGCTGTTGTCATAAAAGAAAGGCTATTGATTTTTCTTAACTTACAGTCCCAAAAGTTAATTGATTTTTTTTACAATGGGGACATGAGTGTTCATCTTTGAAACTGTCAACACACCTACAGTTAGATTCTTTTTACTGCTGGTGTTGTTTCGATGAGCGCATGTGAATTTCTTGGGTAAATTCAAGTACATTTGTCCTCCTTTTGGCTTGATCCTCCGAACTTGAAGTGGAATGCAAATTGCCTTCTATGCTATGCACTTCAATTATTGGCATAATCGGGTAGGTTTGCTATCATAGCAGTAGGTACAGATTGACTTTATTTTAATTTGAAATTCAATTGGCCTAATTCTTAAAATTGATTAAATATGCTCTGAGGAGGAGGAAAGGTCACGTGTGTATACGTTTAGAAGGCAAATGACCTTCAAGGATTCATTTTAATTAGAGAAGTTAGATTGTCATGTAATGTAGAATAGAAAGATAAATACACGTGCAGTGATTTACCATGAAAAGAAAAAGTTTGTTTCTGTTTGGCATCGTATATATATAATATGTTTCCTTCACGATTTGTTTTAAAATAAAAATGTTTCTTTAATTCAACTGCATATGCATGTCTAAAATTTCTGTAGTTTCAAAGATATTTTCATAAAAAAACCTTGTTACAATTTGTTTCTTTTATTTGTTTATTTGAATCTAACATATATGCACATACCAAATTTACAATGCAAAATGGCAAATAAATCTTCCATTTATAACAACAGTTCCCGACGTAGAACTTGCCATAGTCCTTAAAAATTTTGCACCACGACTAGCATCGATTGTTTGTTGACTTTATGCTGCCTGCATTCAATCGATTCCCAAAAAAGATAGAAATGGTTGCATTGACAAACAGCATTATTTTTAGTTTTGTTGATGATAGAATCCTAATAAAATCTTGCTCGAACAGCATTTCCGTGAAAAATGATCTGCTGAAAATCTTACAGTGGGGAAATAACACGTCACTGTACTAAATTATCTAACCCAAGCAAACAATGCATCTTCTTGGTGTCACATCACTCCTCCATGAAACAATCTTGCACCTTTTCACACAGCAAAGCTCACATTGTATGTTAATACTAAAATGCTCAATTTTTTTTTAAAAAAAAGTGAAAAAAAAACTGTGCTACGTGAAAAGTTGCGAAGTTGTTTGGTGGAATAGAGCCCAGACATACAACAAAGCAAGATCGACGTCCAAATGCTTATTTGACAAGTAAGTAACAGAACATTGTCTTCGATCATTAGGCATCATAGTAGGCAAAATCGCATAATCACGTGGTGCCTGTTGGATATTTTTTTTTTTTTTTTTTTTTTATTTATTCATTATTCATTTAATACATTGAGATATACATTATTCATTATGATTGACTTAAAATTGACAAGGACTATTAACAAACAATTTAAGTTGCAGAATAATTAAAAGAAAATGAAGATGAAATCAAATATATAAAAAAAAAGAAAAAACTTTAGTTATTATAGTATGTAAATTTTAAGTGTTTTCCATGGGAGAATGAATAAGTAGATACATTCTATAGTTAGTAAAACTAGTGGCGAATGTATCGAGTTAGATTGCAAAGAAAATTTAAGTTTGAATTCAAATTTTAATACTGTAGTGAGGTGAATTTAATTTCATGGTGAGTATATATCACTAGATAATTAACTTAGATAGATCATCTATCTCATTAAGGTCATAGTTAAACAGCCACTTCTTTACCTTACTGATGAACGAAAAGATATTTCGACAACATCTTAGTTCAATGGGTAGTTTATTAAATATACGAGGATCTATAGAAGAATAATAACTTAAGAAGAGATGAGTATTATGTGGAGGAATAACAGCAAGATTACCAGCTGAGCTGCGAAGATTATAGGCATTCGGATCATGATTTAATGAATACCCGCTTCTCAAGAAAAATATTTTTAAAACTTTATAAAAGTAAAGATGTTTTAGAGGCAGTATGAAGGAATTCATAAATAGTGGGAAACTATGCTCATGGCGCCTTTTTTTCCAGATGATTCTAAGTATATGTTTTTGAACTACTAGCAAAGGTTGCATTTTGTTTTTGTGTGTGCCGCCCCAACAAGTCAAACCATATTGCAATTTGGATTGGACCAGACCATAATAAACTGTTTCTAAGAGTTTCCTCGTGCAAAATAGTCTCAAATGGTATAATATTTTAGTTGTTTTTTGCAGGTACTTTCTTAGGGAAGTGGTATGAGAGCTCCAGTTTAGTCTATTGTCGATTTCAAGACCCAGATACTTAAAAACTTTTACATTACCAATAACAAAACAATTCGGTGAACAACTTTTAGTATTATTAAATGTCATTAGAGATTGTGATACACAACAAGTATAAGAACTTATCAATAAGTTGTTGCAGAACGAACTATGAAACGTGAAATCTGGAAGTTGTAAATTCAGACCAGACGTATTAAAAAGCATGATTTTGGTTTTATCGTTGATAACTAACTTGTGTGAACGGAACCAATGTCTCAATATTTCTAAGTCATGACAGATATCAGCAGTCAGGTCTAAGAGAGAATTGCTGGAGTATGAACAACCTACGTCACCAGCAAATCCCGTAAGTATGCCTTTGACATTTAGAGTAAAGATGGAGTTTATAAATACTAAGAACAGTGTTGGCCCAAGAACAGAGCCCTGGGGAACACCAATTTTTATATCACAGCATTCACTAAATGTACCTGATATTTTAACCCTTTGTTTTCTGTTCGTGAGATAAGATTCAAACCACTTAAGTATAAACCCCCTGAATCCAGCTTTGTTTAATTTATTTAGTAAGATGGTATGATCAACAGTATCAAAGGCTTTAGTTATATCAATAAAGAGAGCAGCGGTTAACTTCTTACTATTGATGCTATCATATATACTGCTGCAGAAACTTAGAAGTGCATCCTCAGTTGATCTACCAGCTCTGAAGCCATACTGTCTGTGGCTAAGAAATGAAATAGAGTTAAGATATGACACAACTCTCTTTTTGATGAGTTTTTCGAATCCTTTGGAAAATACTGGAAGAAGCGAGATAGGCCTATAATTGTTTAATATTTTATTGTCACCTTTTTTGAAGATAGGTATTACTTCAGCAATTTTTAGCATATCGGGAAACTTACCACAGAGGATGCTTTTGTTAAAGATATGGGCCAAAACATCTACAATATTATGAGCAATACTCTTAATAAAAGCATTCGAATAAGAATTATGAGTAGAGGAATTCGAGTTGTTTAAGGACATGATAGTTTTATATATTTCCACTGATGAAATAGATTCATAGAAAAAGCTCTGAGCAACTGCTCTTTCCCTATTGAAACAACCAGTCATACAACAATTTGAACTAGAGTTGAGTCCTGCCTCAGATATTGTAATATCCGTAACACTACTAAAGTATAAGTTGAAGGAATTGGCTATTTCAGTACAGTTTAAAATATCGCGATTATTGTGCCTTATACAAGATGGTATACCCGTAGGAACGTTTCTATTAAAAAGCTCATTGACGATACCCCATTCCTTTTTTGCTTTACCTTTTACACTGTGGAATTTGTTGATGTAATAATTTTCTTTACATATAGGAGTTTCAACGGCAACTTCTTTACTAATTTTATCATAAACATTTCGAAGATGAACATTATTAGGGTGCCTTTTACATTTTACCCTTAAGATATTTTTCTTGTTTATATTATTTACTAAATAGCTTGATATCCAAGGCTTGAGTTTATTTAGTTTTTTACATTTTTTACGAACCGTCACAGAACACATTTCAACATGTTTTTGAAGAATGTTAGAAAATAACTCAAAAGCAATATTAGGATCATTTAATGTCCATACCTCTGACCAGCTTTCCTGTAGTAACCGAAAATTTAGATATGTGTAGTTCAAAGTATTCGAATAATGAAATGGATTTTGTTTATTAATGTTTTGCACCTTATCAGATTCAAAGAATAAACAGATCATGGAATGGTCAGAAATTCTAAAGTCAGCAGTGCTGCTAACTAGAGATAATTTAGAATTACAATCAAGCCTAGCTAAAATATGATCAATACAAGTATTGGAGGGTTGCCTAGTCGGAACATTAATACATGATTCAAGACCATTAGCACACATTAAAGACTGGTACCTTAAAACGGCTAGAGATTCACTTAAGATATCCATATTTATATCACCGATAATAATAAGATTCCTTACATTTTCATCAATTAATAAGGAGCGTAGCTCATCAATAAACGCTATCAATAGGATAGCAGTGAACTAACGATGAGCGTATGCTGAGTCTGACTGTACATGTGTAGCTGAATACTCGTAGTGGGTTACTGGTATCGGAATATCCGGCCCCTTGTCCTAGGTGTTTTAACGAAGGATCTGGCCCTCCAGGTTGGAGGTTGTGCTTCGGGGTAACTGCCCTACCATGGAAAAGCTTATAGTTACGAAGCAATAACAAGCCTCGGATAAGAATGAATCTATTGTTCCTCGCAAACGAAATAAGATTAATGACCTTCGGATTTGCAGGTTTTTTTTCCGAGGGTTGGTGAAAAATCTTCCATAGGCACTATGAGGATAGCAAGCGCGTGCACATAGTAGTGTCAGATTCTTACTGACTAAAAAAACACCACCCTGCGATTTAATTTGTTATATATTGCAACTAAGAAGGACCTTACAAGCAAATTTTTCATCATGAAAAAAAAAAAACTCGTTTGGCAGGTTACTTTTCACTGAAAGATCCTGCATGTTCCGTAATCTAGGCGCGGTTGATTCCTACCTCGTCAAGTCGAAAGGTTTCGTCCTTTGTAGTCGACGCAATAAATTGCTTTCATCCGATTAGTCGGTTTCTATGCTTTCTCGCGAAGCTTCTAATTTCAGCTTCGATTGTCGGAATTCCGAGATCCCTGTGGATATCATCGTTTCTGGTATACCACGGTGCGTGGACAATTTCTCTTAGCTCTTTATTTTGAAAAGTTTGTAAAATATTGGCGTTTGTTTTCTTGGTACAGCCCCAAAGTTGTATACCGTAAGTCCACACCGGGAATGTTCGGACCCTTAAAAGGCCACGTGCAGCCATTAGCGGCCCTAGACTGCTGTAAAGTAAATATCACAATCATCCGAGAAGTGAATGAAAATGCTACAGGGAGTAGAAGTATCGTTTATTTGGATGCGGTTTTGTCGTCAGAGGCAGACTTAGGCAAGAGCTTTAGGCATGTGAGCAAATGTCTGATGACAATTCGCATTAAAAAAAAATTGAAACACATCAACCTAATATGCGCTAACGCCCCCACAGAGGATAAGGACGACGTGACCGAGATTGCTTTTATGAGCTTCTCGACAGGACGTATGACCAATATCCACGTTATGACGTTAAAATCGTGGTTGGGAATTTTAAAGTAGAAATTGGAGAGGAGGACATCTTTTGAAACTCTTTCGGAAAATACAGCCTGCCCACAACACCTACGAAAACAGACTCAGTTAATCGACTTTGTGGCAGCGCAAAACATTATTGTAGCTAACACACGATTCCCGCACCTCTATCTAAGGGCACCTGGCAATTTCCAGATCAACTAACTGCCAACCAAATTGATCACGTCGCGATTGATGCAAGGCACTCCTCCACTATTTTGAATGTTCGCACCTTCCGAGCAGCTAACATTTCCTCGGATCACTACCTTGTTGCTGGCAAGCTACGTATGCGGATATCGAAAACACCACAACACCAAAGAAGTACTCTGAGAAAATGTAACATCCAACAGCTATAATCGCAAGACTGCCAGAGCATTGGAGAGAACAATGAAAAGTTCTACCAGAAGGTAAGAAAACCAAGCCAAGGCTACAAAGCCCGAACAGAATCCTGTAGGGATGAAGAAGTAATTCTAATAGTAGAGTCACAGTCGGTGCTGAGAATTTTGAAAGATTACTTCTGCAGGCTGTTAAACGGCGGTAACGATTAAAACTCTTCTATCAAACAGAATGCACCGTCCTCTCGACCAAAGTGAAGTGAAGAAGGCAATATCTAAGCTTAAATCCGACAAGGCTACTGGAGCAGACTGTCTAACTGCTGAGCTATTTAAAGCAGTTGGAGATGATGTGACACGGAGCATACAAGACAACTCATCTGTAAGATATTTTGGATGAAGGTATGCCCGACGAATCGAACAACAGCATCGCTTATCCTTAAGAAAGGAGACCCTCTGAACTGCTCCAACTGCAGAGGTAATAGTCTCTTCAACATCGCATATAAGATTCTATCTGTCATATTATGTGAATGCCCTAAACCTTTTATCAACAATCTGATTATCAGTGTGGTTTTAGGCCAGGAAAGTCCACCGGAGATCATATATTCATCATATATTCACATTCAGGAACTCTAAATCGATACCTCATCCATTTTAAAGTCGGCGATCTATACAGAGCCATGTCGAGTTTTACCATCCCTCCAAACTCGTCCGCCTGTGCAAGATGATGAATGAACGCTGCTCCATCAATGTAGGTAACAACATCACCGAGGCGTTTGATGTCAGAAAAGGACTACGACAACAACATCACACTTGAACTTGAAGTCTGTACAACTATTCGCGTACGCCGACGACATTGACATTTTTGGAAGAACGCAGCGAGCTGTTAAAACAAAAATGTATGCTGTCATCAAAAAATTACAGTCAACATCAGTGACTTGGGCAGAACATCACAATAGATAGCTACAATTTTGAGGTGCAAAGGACTTTGTATACCTAGACTCCGCTGTAAATTAAAAAAAATTAAACTAGCTCAAAGATTAAGTGAAGAAACACGCTGTTTCTTTGGGCTAAGAAGGAAATTGAGTAGCAAAGTACTCTCACGGACAACTAAGGTGAGTTTATATAAGGCCCTCATCATTTCAGTTCTACTATACGGCGCAGAAGCATGAACGTTATCAAAGGCGGATGAAAGCACTCTTGGTTGCTTTGAAGGAAAAAATAATTGACATTAACGCTCTGGGAAGTCTTCGAATCCATCCCGAAGGCACAACGCGGTAAAGGAAGACATCACCTAAGGCGGCACACAAAAGTAGAAATGGACCTCAATCAACTTCGCGTGCAAATCTGGCTGGCACAAAATCCAGCTGGCTGGAGGCCCAGGTTCTCCCCGGACTGTAGCGCCTTCTAAAGTAGGCAAAAGTAAGTACTCGTAAAGATTATGAAACAATTTCATTAGTAGCTTATTTCGATTCGATTTCCATGCCGACCTATTTGCTTATTTTTCTTTCATTTGATTACTTTTTAATTGCATATCAATGTTATATGTATGTACTCATACAGTGAGTGACCATATTATTAAAGCCACCTGTATAAATCGATTTTACATTTAGCATCTAATTGTGTTTGATAGCCTGGCTCCAAGGTTGGGGACAAGTTTACTGGCAGCAGTGCAAGAGTGGTTTCCCAACAGAGATCTCATTAGCCAAAAATGACAAAAAAGCTTCTAAAGAACAGGGCTTTAACTTCTCCTGTCGTCAACCTAGTTGAGAATCCTGAGACCACATGAACCGGGGAAATTTTGAGGAAAACAGTTATCAAAAGATGTCAGTTTATCAAGCGTTTGATACATTTTTATAACAGTAACGAACCTACAGAGATAAACTGTCCCAAATTAATGTGGAGAATCACACTTAAATTCACAGAGGAAGTAAATGCAAAAATAGACGGCATGTATGTACATATGTATTATGTATTAGTTCATATTTCCTTCAATATTTGTATTTAATTAGGATTTCTAAACTACAAGTGAATGGAAAAATGCTTAATAAAAAAGTAACTTCATATAGAATGATTGATTTCCACACTTCATTTCTGAACAGCTCAAAAAATATTTTTCTTAGAGGGGCTGTAATAATATGATCACCCATTGACATAATAATAAATACAAACATTATTTAACTTCCTGGCTATTGAATTCAATTGTATGTATTGAATGTTGAGCGAACGTAATTCTTGCAATTACTAATCAAAATCTCTTAAGTACTATTGATTTGTCGGCTAAGTGCATTTCTTGGGTTAGTTTTCTTAATACTTCTTTGAGCTTAGTCTGTGTTTTATGTAATACGTTTTAGTTAATCTGCAACAACAACTATGGTTTCAGGTTATTTACAGTTATAAACTTACATGTAAACTTGTTTATGCTTGTGCAATGCATGAGGCTTTGCCTGCCAATCGTTAATGAAGCTATATACGGATACAATACACTCTGTATCTCTGTATGTATATTTTTCAACTAGAAATGTTCACCAATTTTTGGAGTGGTTCAAACATTTTGCTCCTTGTGATTGCAAAAACAATACGTATTGAATGAATGTGTTTGGTGTGTTTAATTACTATTTACCTGTTTCTTTTTCTGTAAAAACCCAAATTGATTAAACAAATTTTGTTATTGCTTTTTGTAAAGAAAATACGACAATTGACTGACTGTTGCGAACTTCGCAACTACTCCAATTGTTATTTTGTCTGGGTACTGAGTTTGCAGTTTAAACAAGTAACTTGCAAATAATGTTTAAATCGTTAGAAATTCAATTTTACTATTGCAAGTTGATGGGGGTGTGTTAATGCAGTTTTTTTGTTGCTGCTTTTTTTACTACTTTTGACAACTCAAAATCATGTCACAATCCGACTTATGATAAGTTTGTCAGCGATGATACATGTAGATTATCTTTCGAAATGCAATATAATAACAATTAAAGTTGCGACTTTTTAACAGAATCTACATACATATTTTCTTGATCAAAAAGTTAGTTCATACTATTTTCTATTACATTATTTACGGTGTCTGTTTAACATTCTGTCAGTATATCAACCGCTTGTAAAATGTCCTACAGAGCTAAGATTTTCCACAAAATTAGTTGGTGGTAAATCGAAATCAGATAAAAAAATTATAAGAAATACTCGTATATGTATATACTCGTATTTTTGGGGGCATAATGCTCCTAAGGAAAAACAAAATGTCCAGAATAGTTTTCTGATACAATTTGTTAAACAAAACAGGTCAAAATGGATGGTACATCTGATTTTAATGGGTGGCCATGGTGTAGTGGTAACATCATCGCTTGTCATGCTGCAAGTTCATGGTTCGAATCCTGATGTCAAGAATAAAAAATAAATAAAAAAGTCGATCAATTGTGAAAGCTTATGTCAACTCTACTGCGAAGGCATAACACTGGCAGTAGGGTGGTCATATGGCTGAAATGCAACTTGTCGTGATGATGACATCAGGAGGACGGAAAAAAATACTGTGAATCATAAGCAACGACAATAACAGCAAAACAAAAATACTCCCCAGTTATCTGGACGCCACCCTTGGAGTTCACTTAGTACCACCTGAGTTCCGAACCAACTACACCAACCTGTCTTTCTCTCTGTCCCTTTCCACAAAAACGCCCGTGTCCTAAAAAATTAGTATGAGGGTATTCGTAACCCCTTTGCAAATTATAAAAAAAAAATCTTCCCCACACTCCATGTGATAAATTTTATATGAAGTCATCTACGTACATATCAGAACAAACATATAATCCAAATTTCACAAAAATCTCTTCAGCAGTTCTTGGGCAAGACGCGTGAGCATAAACCTAACCTAACCCTTACAAAAACGTTCATAATTTTCTTATTCTCCGGATTAACGAAATTAACGAAGAAGAAAAGTTGAATATAATAATATCCATGATCTGAATTGCAACTCCAATTTACGACACTATTTTATTGTTGGATTCGGATCAACCTAAAATGTAAAGTAATTGAATAATATATTTTTAAAAATGAAAAGCTGGACGATAGTAGAAACACAAATTTTCTTTGAACTCCAATCAGTACTGCCAAATTTCAAAGTAAATAAATAATTTTTGTGAAGCTTAACTAAACCTTATACTCGTGTAACGTTACAAAAAAACACGACTTTGTGAAAGTTCTGTGATCAGCAGCAAAACAGCGTAATGTAATAATGTATAGGTATAATGAACAAGTACTCTTCACTTTACAACCTACCTACTTAACGACAGTCAACATCAGCACACTTACGATCAATTGAGTTTCAACCTACAATTCGGGGAATCCCCTTTCCCAGCTTGATTATCGATCAGTGGCGAATGGTGACATGCACACTGAGCGTACTATAGGCTTGCCATGCATTTTTTCAGTCAGTTTTCTTTCGTCAAGTAGTCACTGTGTAACCTCGTTTTTTTTACATATTTGCAACCCCACAATAGTACAGATGTCGAGGAAAAGAAAAAAGTATAGCGTCATCTGAAGAATTTTAAATTGTTAAGAAACGAAGGAAAGTTATCGACCTTGAAATGAAAATAAAAATCATACAAGACTACGAACGTGGTAAAATGGTTAAAGAAAAAGCAGGTGCCCTGAAATTGGCACATTCGACAATTTCAACGCTTTTAAATGATAAAGGTAGAGTGAAAGAGGCGGTTTTAAAGCCATCATAACTAGGCAGCGAAAAGGTCTTATTCATGAGATGGAGAAATTATTGGTGATATGGTTTGGCAACCAGATGCAAAATAATATTCCGATAAGCCTTTTAATAATTCAAGCACATGAAGGCGAAAAATCGACAGAAACATTTACAGCAAGCCATGGATGGTTTCAACAGTTCAACGGAGATTCTACCTGCATAATTGAAGAATTAGCGGTGAGGCGGCAAGTGCGAATATAGAAGCAGCAGACAAATTTGTTGAAGAATCGGATGGAATAATTAAAAAAGGCAGCTACTGCCCAGAACAGATATTCAATGTGGTGGAAAAAAAATGCCTGAAAGGTCCTATATGCACAATGAAGCTAAAGCAATGCCCGGTTTCAAGGCTTTTTAAGGCAGGATCACGTTGTAGTTGGGAGGAATGCCGCTGGGTTCAAGTTAAAGCCTTTCTTGATCTATCACTTCGAAAACTCACGTGCATTAAAGAACCTTAGTAAAAATAGTCTGCCCGTTTACTACCGTGCAAATAAAAAGGCATCTAGATGACGCAAGCTTTATTTGAAGATTGGTTTTTGAACTGCTTCATTAACCCATTATTATTTGAAAATGGGAGTTCCTTTTAAAATTATTCTCCTGTTTGATAATGGTCCAGGCCACCCCCACCATCTTGATGATCTACACCCAGACGTAAATGTAGTGTATCTTCCTAAAAACACGATTGCTGTCCTATAGCCAATGGATCAGAGCGCTATATGTAGCTACGAGTACGTTCAAAGCATTTTATTTGCGTACGACTTTTTCCCAATCTGTAGCAGTAACAAAAAATAATGTGGTAACCCTTCGTGATTTTTGGAAATCGTAAAGTATTTTAGATTGTATTATAATCATTAAATCGGCTTGGGACGAAGTGACAGATATATAAGGCATACGGAGAAATTAATAAAATGTTTCGCGAACAATATCAAATCGTTTGACAATCTTGAACAAATTGATGTAATTCAAACAATTGCGGGCTTTGCCAATGCGCTTAATTTAGATGTTGAAGTGGAAGAAATTACTGAATTAGTTAATTATGCCGATGAAGAGCTAACAAATGAGGGTTTAATAGAGTTAGAAGCGATGCGGCATTTGGAAGAGGAAGAAGAGGAAAAAACTGAAGAAATGAAAAAGAAATTCACGGTACATGGGTTAGCTGGTGTGTATTCCAAAATAAATGCGGCTATGTTGGAACTTGAAGCTACAGATCCAAATACTGAACGTTTTAATAAAGTGGGAAGAGTGACATTTTAAAGTGCTATAGAGTAATTCATCAGGACAAAAAAGAAGATTACAAAGCAAACCACACTTACGAGTCTCTTTTCGACTGTTACATCCAGGACTTCCACCATTGAAGATACAACTTCTATTTCATCGTCGTCATCTTCCTTACCTGGACTTTCTACAGCTCCAGATAACCAAATAAACAAATGATAATATGTACATATGCATACCTTTTTATGAATAAATTTGAAGTTTGTTGCATAATTTTTATAATTTTACAACGATCCTATATTCCCGGCGTAAGCTACTCGGTTATCGACCAATTCGATTAACGACGTAATCGTCGGAACGAAACTCGGTCATAAATTGAGGAGTACCCGTGTTGTAAATGTATAATGTATGCAAGTGCGGTATCAGTAGAATATGGCGAGAAAGGCAGCACTTCCGTTGTTCTCAAGTTATGGCAGTAAATCGCAGATGGGTGTGCGATTAGTAAAATGTTCCTCAGTCAAAACGTGCGATACCCAACCATTAAGGCGATAAATGTATTCCATCTTCTGTAAATGATTTTCAACGCTTGAATGGGATGTGTCGAATGCTGTTGCAATGTTTCGCATAGTCTGACGTGGATCCTGCTCGGTTAAAGTGTTAATATCATATTCGAATAATTTTTCTTATACGCCTAACTCAAGAACCACCTAACGGATTTTGATGAAATTTGGTTTTTGAGTCACGTTGGACATATGCCTATAGATGCGTCTGTAGGAAAATCAATTTTCTATATACGAGTATATTTGGTCTCCTATGAAGATCAGCTTTAATTTGATACGTTGCTTGATATAGTAAATAATATTTTTTTTCTTGGGATACTTTATGCCCTCAAGAGCGACATCCACAAGCAGAAAAGTGCACAAAACAAAAAACATTCGAATTATTTGTCCTAGCAATTCAACCGATACATACTATGTATATTATTTACATAAATGTATGATTACTCACCAATACATCTCTTTGGTCCATTAGTAATAGCTCAGGATACTTAATTTTACCCTAAACTTGATTTGATGTTGCGCATTATTTTGTATCCACTATCACCGAGCTGGTTCAATTACCATAGCAAAAATAACAGTAAAGCCACTGCCAGCAGCGTTCTAATAAACATAAAACTAATATCCTTATCCATTCATGTGGATAGTTGTTGACCTAATTAAAAAAAAAAAAAACTAAAGGATAGGCATGCTCATCAACATTCTCGTCACCAACATCATATCCCCGAAGGAGAACTGGCTGCTAATGTTTACAGATTCCACTGCTTTCGCGAATGCTTCTGCCGCAGTTGCTAGTGCTGGTAGTGGTGACGGTGAGGTAAGACTGTTGATGATTTTTTTTTTTTTTTTTGCTTCTAGGCTACTCCTTTATAGTCGTAAGAGTGAAGGATCTGCCACCACTAGGGAATGAAAATTGGCTCTCCTATAAATAGCATCGTGTGCACTGGGCGCTGCACTATCAACCGCTTCTGTCACTCTGCTACAGTTGATAACACCACCATAATGTAAGGGTTAGGTTAACAGCAACGTGGAAGAGCTTTTTTATTTTTTATTTTTTTTATATAATTACTGTAATAGCCATGGTTGGTTTAAGGTGGGGATCCAAAGTTGCCGCCACACTTGAGGGTTGGGCACAAACATGAATGTTGCAATTTTTTTTAATTAAACTACCAACTGGATTGAGTCGGAAAATGTATAGATGCTCAGTTTATGGTTCGCAGGACTACTGCGTATCGTTGGGCTTGGGGGACATTGGTGAAACTCTGATCGTTTTGTTTCTTTGGTGGTTTTATAAATTAGGCTCCACAGGTAATTCAATTTACTCTTTATTATAGCTTTCCTACCTTTTAGGGATAGGTGATGTCATAAGTTAATGTATGTACATATATTGGTTAGTTTGTGGCGATTCTTGTGCATATACTCATATTAATTGATTAACATGTCTTCACTATTATAGGCACGTATTTTTAATTTAATGGCTTTTTTAAATGTAATATTCCTACTAAACTTAAAACTTATTTGTTCTGCTGTACGTAGGAGAATAACCTTACATACATACTCGTATATTGTGAAACACCTCAAAAATAATCATGTAAATTCAATGGTATCAGGGCAACACGAAACCTATTTCCAGTGGTCATTTTTAAATAAAAAAAAAAAAAAAAATTGTCAGATATGTACGAGTATCTATACGTACCTACTCAAATTGTAGCTCAGTGGTTAAGTGAGTGCTCGATGAACGGGAGACTCATTGTTGGAGTCCCAGAAAACATTGAAAAAGTGTTCACGGTTCCACCTCTCGTGAACAGCTGACATACATACGAGAGTAAAATTGTCATGAGAAAGTTCTCTGAATTGAAAAAAAATTGCCCTTCGGAAGCGGCAAAACTGTAGGACCCTACTATACATAAAATTGTTCTCAGTTTAGTCGATTTTAAACTCATTAAAATACGGTACTCAAAAGATCAGCACATTTCTAATTTTCTTTCTGCAGGAATTTTACCATCAAAAGCGTCAGTTGATACAATAAAACAGGTTAACACGACAAGACCTACATATATATGTATATATCCATCATAAGGATGTGAATGTAGGTGTAAAGAAATGTTGCGCCTCTTCCTTTCCCCATCTATCGCTTTGAAGTTTGAAGTATCTCAAATGTTGCAAAGGAACTCAACTTGAACTTGAGTAGTTGATGTTGATTGCTTGGTTGAATACTTAACGCCGTTGAATATTCCAAGTAGACCGAAAGAAATGGATGTTGTCTATAATAGTTTTCAATAAATTAACTTAACCTTGGTATGGTAATCAAATTAATCGCTTTCTTTACGACATTCTAAAAATAGGAATTTTCTAACAACAAAATATGTATGTATATAAGCGTATCTAATATTGTCTCTTTTATTTTCAGAAATCGTGATAGCCGGTGGGCGCCTCACGAACATGGCGCCTCGGATATAGTTGTAACCTTAATGTAGCAGGCAACATCCATGTGCCTCATGTAAGTATTTGCACATTTGTTATCACTGACTTGTTATCTTCAAGTGGTACACTCAGGTGCACTCACTCTTTTCATTTTATTCTGGAAAACTAAATTGTAAAGAAATTCTTAAAAAAAACTTGCTGCTAAGTCGTAGAGTAAAAATATGTTTGCAAACTTTTTCGAAAGTTGAAAGTTAAAATTGGAAGAAAATGAAGAGAGTTAGAAGTTTCATTCGCTGCAGAAGATTTTTTTTTCCTAAGAGTGCTTTAAGTTGAGATTTTAGAGGGTTAGTGTGTATATGAAGAGATAACGTTTTTATTTCCTGTTCACTTAAAAAGCAATTAATCATGCAAATATTTATCTTCTGTATTTTACTTATTGTGCTAAACATTATAAAAGCAAATTTATGGTATTTTTAATGGTTTTGATAGAGCATGAGAGTAAATTATTAAACATAAAACTATACTTAAATGACATATTTAATCACAATATTTAATAATCATTTTCTCTAAACTATTGAATCAAACAAAAAACGTTAAAAATGTGGCTACAGCTGGCGAGAGTTGAGCCACTTACTTAAGAAAACGTGACATACGAGTATAAACGATACTGCATATTAGGTGTAGGTTTTGGTGAAAACGACAAAAGTAAAGAGCACGTACTTGCTCTATATTTGCCGTTCGAATGTAAATTTTGATTTCAGATTTAGACATAATCAATAAGAAACGAACAAATTTAAGTTTTCGTTAAATGTGTTCAAAAGCTAAACAAATTTTTTGACCGTATTACATATATTATGTCGTAAGTGACTTAGATATCAATTTTGAACAAATTTGTCTTAGAGAGATTACCAATTTTCCGAATTATTAGCGAAAATTTGAGTATGAAGTCGTATTGTAAGCGTCCATAGTTAATCAAATATGAATTTTGGTCAAAATCGTTAGAACCGTTTTCGAGAAAATCGTCATTTTTAGTGTTTCGTGCCAGAATGGTATAAACGGAACAATAATGGATTCAAGACGGTGTCCATCTGTCTGTCACACGCTTGTAACTTTTGAACCGTTTGAGCCAGAGAGCTGAAATCTTGTACAAAAATAGTACGTGGTGTACCAAAAATAATTTGAAGTTGTAGCGTCTAACATGGTTTAACCGAAATGTATACTTTTGATTATAACTCGGAATTAGACCCCATCCCCCCAGTTCAATTAAAAACCGAAGGAATTGATGCCATGAAATAATATCCAATGTAATGAAGTCTAAATAAAAAACTGGTTCTAAAAAGAGCTGTCAAAAATATACGCTAAAATACATGTCGATATACGCACATCGAACAAACCAAAGAAATCGAGCGTTAATGCGTTAGATGTATTTTCAATTTGTTCTAGCGATAGATAGGATACGATTTATCACTAGAACTAATTGGAAATAATTATGAAACAATGACTAGTTCAATATGTTCAAAACTTTACTTTCAAGGTTCAAATGTGCGCAAACGCAACAAGACTGCCTGCCCAATGGTTTGTTCGATGTTCATATACTCTAACGTTTCAAAAATAGTTCAAACTTTAAATGACGATAAATAAGAATCGTACGCTAGAACCAATTGGAAATACTTATGAAATGTTAGAGCTTTCTGACGTATGCGTAAATCGAACAAATTAACAAAATAGCGCGGGATTTTTTTGGTTTCCACTTTCAAAGTGCAATAAAGTCAAAAATTCCAGTTTTGTACATTATTTCGTTTGACATTATGGTACCAAGAATTCATCCTCCGGAAAAATAACGTTCATATTTGGAGTACCGTGTATACGCAGTCCATGGGGATCTGTTAGTCTCTTTCCTCTTAACAAACAATGAGACTTAACTACTTTCCGGTTGATTACAAATAAAAACATTCTATAGAGCTTTTACAGCAAATTCTTTGGCAATTGAAACGAAAACTATACATAACTTTTGCAGGTAACGGCTTTTAAAGTAACAGCAAGAAGCAGATTATACGTATATAATTGTTTGAGTTTGTAGATCAAAAATTCTCATGACAAGACAGAACGTCCTAGCTGTAAAGGTTCTACGGTTATAAATATGAAGGCACTCCCGAACCGGAATTCTAATTTTGGCAAAGAATAAAAAGACTATAGCTCTTAACAGAAATTCAAGCATTCAACAGCCTTAAGTCTGTTGCAAATAGTACACAAATAGTTCACTTCTGGGCCGAACTTACTATGGTAACCCGCCATTCTTCTTTCAAATACGAGTGATTTGCAAATGAACAACAAGTACGTGCCACCGCGTCGTGTACTTTATTTACCTAAAGTAAACCATTTTGGAGGATTTATTAATTTTGTCCTCTAATCAGGATAAGGAATATCTTATGTGGCTGGTCTATGTACTAAATTTGTTTGTTATTTGTCCAGCAAATCTAACTATTTACATATCTCTTTTTTAATATTTTTGCAGGCCTTGGAAATCTGAGGCTCTCATCGTTGGCCGCATAGACAATGACAGAAGATTCCGACTCGATATCTGAGGAAGAACGCAGTTTGTTCCGTCCCTTCACCCGCGAATCATTGGTGGTTATAGAAGCCCGTATTGCCGCAGAACATGCTAAACAAAAGGAGTTGGAAAGAAAGAGAGCCGAGGGAGAGGTGGTAATTGTTTATATTATTTACAAAAAAAAAAAAAACAAATCTAAAAATATCAACAATCATTCTCATCTCGTACCAGATACATCAACAATATTTTAGTCCCAAATACCTAATATGTATTCTCAAAACCATTGCAAAAATAATTAATTCATTTCCTATCTCCTTTAACATTTGTTACCTATTAGCTGCCTATCTGTTGTAGTTTCTATATAAAGATAAGACAAGAATTTTTCGGTGTTAAATAGTATTTTCCTCACAATATGATTGTTGTTTAAATCCATTCAAGAGAATTTAAAATTTTCTCGATACAAAATGTTGGATACTTCATTTTTTCTTATTTTCTGATGCACCTAACAAAATTTTTACAAAAACAGAAAAATACAGAATCCAACCATATTATTTTTAAATAGTATTTTCGCAGTTTTTCCAATAAAGTTATAGTTTTTTTGTAGACCTAAAAACTGTTTTCCCTCCCCCGAAAACATTTTCTCTGTTTCTTAAAGAAAGTAGTAAATAATCTTGAACCCTTTCAAAATCTTTTCTTCATCCTCCTCATTTGTAAATTTTTTGTTTGTTTTTACGAATTTATTCAATGTATTACTAGACCTTGAGTAATATAATTATTTTCTTACTTTTGTAAATATTATCATAGCGAACTACATGTCGTAAATAAATTCTATCTACTCGTATAAATGTATTCTTTGTTGTATTGGTATTTGGTAAAAATTTAATTGTGATAACTTGAAGTGTATGTTTCGGCCGCAAGTGTCATTTTAAGTGAGTAAAAAATTGAGTTGAATTTGTATTCAAATTATAGCCCCACAGTTAGGGACAATTTTCTTTAAAAAAACAATCTCGTAAAATTACGTTTGCGACCTAACCTCACTTAAAAAAATGATTGGCAATTAAATAAATTCGCTGTAATTTGGCATGATTGATATACATTCTTATGTTTTCTAAATTCAGTTAAAGAGTGGTTAATAATTGGCTTTAAATATGTGTCGTGTCGATATTTTTAAATTTTAGGTTATTTTTTTTTTATTTTACTTTAGTTGTTCATGTTTTATATAAAAAGTCAACATCGTGTTGTAGAAGTATATTGGTGTAGTATTCTGTTTTTTTTTTTTTTTTTTGTTTTCTTTTTAATTTGTCGTATATTATTTGACGAGAAAGTTATTTTGAAAAATATGTTTCTGTGATTTATTGTTCTTATTCAGCTACAAACGGTATAGCAAGCGGCACATAAGACAGCAAAATGTGATGCTGGACAATTGATCAAAGAAGAAGACATCCAGGGGTAGCTCTTATATGGACAAATGTTTTATTATTTGTGCAATATTCCAACAATGTTTCATTCTTTAGATTTGTTTTATTAATGGTCATGCATTCATTAAAAAAAATAACTTGTCGAATAATAGAATTTATGTTGTACTAAGAATGTATTTTCTTACTTAAAGCGAGATCTAATATATTGTGTCAAAATTACACATACAGTCGTTACCTCTAGAATAGCGCCACCATCGTATTTCAAATATTGTCGGTCTAGTTAGAAAACGCTTTATACCTCAATTTGCATACTTCTTGCAGTATCTTCTAAAATGTAACGTTTTAAGCAATTCTTGCTTTTTTGTTTAAGTTAAAAGTTGTTTGACAGAAATGTTTATAAATCGGGTTGTATACCTGGTCATATTCAAAATAGGGTGGTGCTATCTATCTCATAAAATGTTTGGTCTACAATCATGAAACATGTGTCACTTGGTAGCTACAAGCAAGTACTTTAAGTGCACATGGTTACTTTGCTGTTGAAAAAAAAAAAAAAAAAAAATATTAATAATAATTGAACTGCGTCACCAGAATAGCGCCATCTGGAAAAGAATTAAAAACACGTCCTTCCGTTAAAGCGAATCACATTGTCCGTAGTGTAGAAAAACCAATAAGTCAATACGAAACGTAAAGGAAATTCGCGGAAATTCTTGTAAGAAAGGTCATACATTCAAATTATCATTAAATTGGTAGGAGCATGTACTGTCTGTCTTTCAAAAGTACATTGACGGTATGGAAAATTAATACAAAAATATGGTAGGTGGAAGACAGAAAGCCATAAATTTTTGAGAGAAGCTAATAATTTCACACGAAGCTTTGGATTAAGTACGATTAACAGATAAATTCTGAATTGTTATCATTCTTTACAAAGTCTGTCGACGTTATAAAGAGTGATAAACACTTCTCGGTACATGCATTCCGAAGAATGAAAAAAACCGGTCTTTAAGCATCCCATTTTTAAAATTAGTGTGGTCGTTTCGGATGAATGTAATTCTATCCAGATGAAAAGTAGTTCAATTCAGATGGCCCCTATTATTGTCACAACTTAAGAGAAGAAGTACAAGTTTTATCCTACAAAATGATAGATTTTATCCTATAAATGATTCGCAGTTACCGTCGATTTGTTTTCTTCCTCAATTTGTATACCCTTGAAGAGTGCTTGCTTCTACTTAGTAACAAAATGTCATATATTTCATAATTTTAGACCAAAGGATTAAGGAGATATTTGAAGTATCATTAAAGATCTGATTAAGAATACCTTCTAGCATTCACTGATGACTGAAGTCTAAAACTTAGGGCTCTCAGTTTGTTTTTTTATCTATTTGTTTTTGTTTTACTGTTTGATTTTTTTTAGTTCGTATTTCAACGTGATAGTCCAGTTGTTAATAACTTTTAAATCATCTTAGAAGTGATTATCTCAAAACCCTATGTACAGCAAAAATACACAATCTCTTTGTCAGTTTGAACGGCGTTAGTGAGTTTACACAATTGTAGGGTTTCTTGACTAATTTTGATTTCATAAATCCGCCCACGCACCCACATTTCATCGTAAATTTGTTTCCAAATATATATGTATAACTTACAGCATGAGTAAAATGATGTGTGAGGCGTATACGTAGCATTTTTAGTTGACCTATTTATTTTCCTATTTGTAAGAAAAACCTATTCTTGTCTGACCATTGTGTCAAATTGTATAATATCATAGTATGTAGTTAATAAACAATAGTATGTACATACAGAAAAAGAAAATAGATACTTATTCATTTAAGCGTCATGAGTCCATATTAAGAAATGCAAAGTCCTTCATTCACAATTCGCCAAATTCTAAATGTCACCATACACACAATAAAGCAAAATACGAAACTATTGTGAACGAAGGTGCCGCCACCCGAACATATCATTTTACAGATTAATTTAAAATCATAAAAATACTTAGCTCTGACAGTTTATGAACATTTCTACATAATGGGTCCTTGTTCTTTTTTTTCTTTTCCTTTCTTCCTCCTTTAAATGTTATTTTCAGCCGCAATATGGTCGCAAGAAAAAACAGAAAGAAGTAAGACTTAGTGTAGCAAAAAAAAACAACAACAACATTTTTTCTTAGAATTCTTAGAAGTTAATGAATAATAAAAAAAAATATTGGAATAAAAGAAACTAAAATGTACATTCAATTAAAATCAAAAACTAGACAAAGTTTTGGAAAACGTTGAATATATTTTTTTTTTATTTGATTATTTTTTTTTTTTTTGTTTTTTTTTTTTGTTTTACGTCCTAAGTTTTGCATGCGTTTTTGTGGTAGCGTATTTAGTGTCCCTAGGTGCTTATTATTGATTTAAATGCTAATGTCTAGGTCCCGTGAATCAATGAAATCCCTTCTGCATAGCAACAAAATACGTGAAATGACACAAATCACTGCACAATTTTACTTCATACACCTGTCCCTATTACTCCCTGCACTAAAGTGAATTCCAGTGCCTTGTGCTTTCTACATAAAAACTTACCGTGACTACACTACTAGATCAACTAGTGCACGGTTTCAATTTCGCGTGTTCTTTTTTGCTTTCAAATTGAGTATACACGAAGGGTGCAAATCCTTTTCGCGCTGCTACATTATGAAGTAGTTATTTGACGTTGTTGTCATGCAATTATTTTGCGCAAAATGTAGGTAATTGTGTCAATTATTAGTACGTGTGCACTTTTTGTGGTAAAATTGTTCGCTTTTTTTTCGCTTTGCATGTTTTTAAGTTCAGCTTAAGCTTGCAATTCTATGCATCTTTTCTTTATTAGAGTTGACCAAAGATTCCAGCCAGATGAATATATTGAATTTGAATAAAATTATTGGTACTATGTATAGGTACATTATGTTAATTACATTTACTTACACTCACACAAACACTTGTAATTCGTGGTAATATGATTTTTAACATGAAATCTAAATATAGAGTATTTTGTATATACTCGTACTTGCCAATAGATGCTTATCGATAACATTATGGTAGATACTTTTAACGACGAAGTACATTTTCATGTGATCTGTTTACCTACATATGTACATACATACATATATACAAAAGTGACTCAGAAATCATTCAGATTTACTAAAATCGGGATTAGTAATTTCAGGAAATTACCCATGGTTCTTATTACATGTGTATGTATAACACTAATCTGTCAATTATCAGAGTTACTCCCTAAACGTCATTGGCATCACACAACTACTTTATTTTTTAGTACGTAGTACACGCATTTCATTCCGCAAATTTAATCGGCCATGTCTTTTAGGACCGCATAATATTCGCCGCATAGGACATCCACAAGCATACATTTTTGCACTTTAATCAATCATTTAGGCGCCAGCAGTAACAGTGACATACAAACGCGTACACAAATTCAATGACACACCACCATCGTAGGGTACTCGTCGTCGCCGACCCAGATTATACCAACTCTATGCGAACCGAATACCCCACCCCTGTGTAGAAAACGAGAGACCCTATGGTAGCGCGTTTTGGGGACTGTGGTACGAAGGAAATAAGGATGTTGGCTTGTTAGTTGGCTGGCGGGTAGGGAAGGGCTACGCTCGGTCTTAGTCATATCGCAGGTCATCAAATGGGAAATATACTGCCATCAACCCGATACCACCCCCAACCTCATGGCGGTAATTTGAATTAGACACGAGATCATTGTGCCTTTTCTACATTTATATGAAAAAATACGCTCTTGTTTTTTTTTTTTTTTATTCCATCGGCATAAACAAATACACTCGCGCGCCGCACACTTTTATTTATTAGTACACCACCACCGGTGGGGTTGGCCGCGCGCCACCCGATTCGTTCGTTTGTTCGACAGTAATGTGAAAGGCTAATTTTATCGATTTTTATGTTTGGTATGTGTGCTTTCGTTATTTTATGGAATAAAATATATAAAAAAAAACAAGAGTAAAGAAAGGCGGCGATGACTATAACGACCGCCGTAGAAGGAAATTTCTATGGGAATTTTTCTGTTTGCTGTTCGGTCGGTTCTAAGAAATGCAATAAAATTTCCACCTGACAAAGTATGTATATGTATAAGTGTATACTCATTTACTTACATATATCTTAGCATATGCTGCTATCGACAGCGTAAATATACATTGGAAAAGTGTTCGATACCTTTGGGGCACTTTGGAATATTACTCGTAAAATGTTCGAGTAAAGGTAAAAAAGGGAAGTCGTGATGAGAGTGTTGCTTTTGTCAATAAAAGTGTATGTCGCACTTTAACTCTTTGACGTTCTTCTAAAGGCGAATCAAATTTAATAAAATCGGGTGAAGAGTAACAAAGTTCACAGTGTGACAGTTTAGGATTGTTGAATGTTTGACACATGAATACATATATGTATATATATATATATGTATATGTACGTATATACACATGTATGTATATATAAAGGTATCCGTTGACCTGAGAAAGGAAAGGATGAGGTTCCTATGGGATTTCATTTCAACTTGAGCAATTCTCTTCTACTTTGCTTTGGCTTAGTTTTATCTTCGATGTCATATTTATACGTATACTTGTATGTCTGGAAAAGCGTATCATAGGCATGAGATTTTAGATAAAAATCGCAAGAAAAGCGCATAAACCAATTTCTTGGAATGATTGATAGAAAAATAACTTACCACCGGTAGGTAAATCAATTTGTTCGTTTTAGTTCAGTATGTTATGCTATGCGACATGTTTTCGGAAAAAAAAACTCACAATTGTCAAGCCGTCTTAAAATATATAAATATGAAGCATATAAAACTTTTGAAGTAAAATCGATTCGCAATAGCTGTCAATAATAGCTAAGCGTTAAAAGAATAGATAACCGTGTTAATCTTTATTGTTGGTTTTTGAATCCCTAACTCATCTCTATTTTCACTACCAACTATAAGTTTTTTACTCGCCTCTCGGACTTCTAGATTCAAATCTAGTTCTTTTTCTAACAAATTTGAGTCATAAGCTAACAAATAAAATTAATGGCGCAATAACTTTTTGGATGCCAGGAGACATTTTCCAAATCCTATCCACTATTTTATTATTATTATAACCCGCTCTACGTCAATGTTGCATTCACCTCCCCCCTATTTTGTGATCCGCAAAGCTCTCACGGATAGGATTTGCTCATTGGAAATGGTACTCATTTTGGAAAAATGTTGAGTAGGCATGAGACCGCAGGTCGCATGTCTTATTCGAACCACGGATCATGAGGTCGTCAGGCTTAGTACCCAACCACTAATCTAAAACAACCCCGATAGCTTCAAAAGCATCACAAAATTCGCTAAGTTAATAAGCTATCAGAACCGATTAAACAATGAACGATATGATGTAATTTTCGATGTAAAACACATTTAAAGACATGAATTCCGAGCCCAAATTTCGTACATTTCCCATTTGTCTTTCAATTTCTTTATATCGATTTTTGCGATTATTTACATCCAAATTTATTTCCGTTAGAAACTAAGTACTCAATGTCATGGTAAGTGTTTTCATAACTATCACCTTCTCCTATGCGACGATTATTTTCAAAATAAAAATGTCCAACTTCCCTTATTTGTCCCAACTGCGTCGCATCATTATTAAATAAACTTCAATATGTATGTACTTACATTTTTTCCACCGTAACAAATAACTTCATTGCGTGTCAACGTTTAATGTGCTCCTCTTAAAAAAAATAACTCACCTTCAACTCATAGTCACCTGGGAAATATAATTATTTTCGAAAGCTACACACATATACCCATACAAAACTGTCACATAGAATATAACACGGCAAATAAATAAATAAGACTATTTGTAGTTTTCGGCCAGAAATCGAAACATTAGGTCAACTACTCACCGTAATGATAAATACGAGTATGTCCTAAAATGTGTAGGCGTTTCGGGATAGAAGAAAATGTACAACGAACACATCACACTACACTCATGCTGTTATAGCCACACCCTATATGACGGATAACTTTGCAAGAGTCTCATAAAGACTTGCACTACCAGAAATATGTATTCGTACATTCAACAAAAGCAAGGAAGAATAACGCATTGTACCATATTATCTGTGGACAATTTACAGTGTAAATAATTAATGATTTGAATTTTGGAGAAACGCAGCTGCTTGTTGTGTTATTGAGGTAAACACAGGGCACTACACGTTACCATTAAGCTGTATGTTACCGGACGATTTGGTAATGAGTTCCAAATGACTCTAAGCGTACTGTTATTTATAGAAAAAAAATGAAGGAATATTTTCCCCCAAATTGAAAAATTAATGGAATTGTACAAGGACAATTACAAAAAGCTAAACTTACAGACAAATGAATAGTGAAATATTAAGCATTTAGTTATTCCTGTCGAATTTTAAAGGGCAAATAATCGACAATTAGAATAGGTATGTATATTTATGCAGTATTGACGAAATTGGATTGAACAGAAAGAGGCTTTAATTAGCCTTTTGAGTATATTAGGTATTAGAAGTTATTATTTTTGTTGATTTTTATTGATCAATGAAAAATGTACTAGCAGTTTTATAGCCTATTGGAATTCGTGTTTGGTTGGTCTTTGGTCTTTCTTATCGCTATAAAAACGATAGAATCCAATTTGAAAGTACTTTACGAAAACTACCGTAAAAATATTTAGTACAGTCACTATATACGTATGTATTAAAATATCACCTGAACTTCAGAATATCTACATTTGTATACTTACATATTTAGGTCCATTGTTCCCTTTTGATTCTATGTTCATCTACCACACGCGATCATGTATGGTTCCTGGTGATGTTTCTCAGCTCCAACGACACTTCTCTCAGGAAAGGCGAACCTACACCTCTCTAATCACGACTACTTCACGGATTCCAATTTCCAATATTCTTCCTCGACAGAACAGCGCCAAATTTTGCTTCTTGCGTTCGTAAGTGGATTATGTAGTATGGCCTGGCGGGCTATGCAGTTAACATCCTTTCACCAAGTCTGACTAAACCGCTGCCACTTACCCTGTATACTATTCTACAAATATTCTTAAAACGAAAATTTAAGAAATTACGTTGCAGCGTGTGAGCGCTGCCTGATAAATTCAGGGGAATTGTTTGCATAGTACGTCTTCCAAAGTATTCAGAGTTCCGAATTACGGGATGGCTAAAGTCTATACAAAAATCAATAGCATGGACTTAAAAATCAGTGGTCTTTTATATGATTCACATGTACATGCATACATATGTGTAGATACGTTACATCTGTTTTTTTAGAGCCTTAGCTCTTGGTGAAACGAATAAACCTTCTAATAAATTATTTTAACAAACAAATTTGAACCGGTTATAATCAAACGTTTTAGTGTTTTTATTTTTTTATGTAGAATAGTAGTTATTTTTATTCAGTATTTCATCATTTGTACATACTACGATTATACTTAAAAATGTATTGATCTGGAAATATCGGTAGTAATTCAACTTAAAAAAAGTGATAAAAATCGAATATCGAATTTTGATTAAAAGTTACTATGTATTTTATTAATATATAGGTCGATTAATGTAATACAAAAATCTGTTTCTACCTAACAATCAGTCTGCCAAAAAATACACATATATGTACACCGATTAACACACCGATACATCGCCGCATACCACAAAGCACATATTGATATAAATTTCAAATAGTTTATCTTGTTCGAACAGATTAACGCAGGAGAAAAAAGAAAAAGCAGCAATAAACGAAATTTACAAAATTAAAATAAAATTCTTTTTTGCATTGCGAATTAAATCATATCCCATAAATACTCGTACAAGTATTCATTGGATGAGTATAAGGAGAAGTTTAATACTCAAGAAATGCATTATTCGTGGATGAGATTGAAAAATAATAATATATTTGCAAATGAGTTCATTCACTGGTCTTATCAGTTGGTTAACGTGCTAATAAATCTTTAGTTGTGAACTTCTTAAGTTCGGTTTGAATTTCTTTATTTCTCTTAACGCAATTTACATAGGAATAAAAATAGAAACTTTTCACTATTTTCTTTTTGTTTGATTTTGTCTTAAAAAACAAAAAAACTCCCCATTCGGAACAAAATATGTAAAACTATAAAATTCGTAAACAAAATTAATTATTATATTTTGAAAAAAAAAAAAAATAATTAAAATGATTTTAAATATTTTTGTATAAAACAATTGCTAATATTCGTTCTTTTACTATTTCACTACAACTATAATTACAAATAAAAAATAGATCCGATATGATGACGAGGACGAGGATGAAGGTCCACAACCGGATCCTACACTTGAACAGGGCGTGCCCATACCTGTTCGACTGCAGGGCAGCTTCCCGCCGGAATTGGCCTCCACTCCTCTCGAGGATATCGATCCATTCTACTCAAATATACTGGTGAGTATAAGTTTTCATTGTTCGACATTATTGAAATTCCTAAGACTTGTCAGAACTCTTACAGTTGTCATCCACTTTTTTTTTTATATTAATCCTGGTCAAATCTGTCACTGTGCCTTAAGAATTCCGCAATAAATGTAATAAAATCTAAAAATAAGCTCCCAAGCGATACTAAAAAATAAAATCCACTTTATCGATTCGAATGAATCTTATGCCCGCGAATCTCTTTCCCGTTTTCGAAACAGCTCCACGCCTCCTTATTTGCTTGAACACGCAACCTAACAATGGAAGCTTCGCAAATATACCGACCGCAAAAACTGAGGTAAAAATGAACCAAACAAAAATATGGCGATAAATGGAAAGAGGAAAGGACAATGAGTTAACGTTATGTCGCCAACTTAAATTCCATGAAATGTTGGATACGAGAAATGGGAAGTACTGCCTCAAAAAAGAGTGTCAGTCCCACATTTTTTTACAATTTGTTCTTCTTGGCCCTGTCTTCTGCTCCATATTTTCCACCACAATAAACCTATTCCCAACAAATTCCAATAAGGGGGTTAGTTTTGCAGTAAAAATTGTATACACACATGTACATAACTCTGAATTGCATACGTCATTGTATGACATAGATATAACCAGCAACAAAAAGGACTGCAATGCGATCGATACGGTTGTCCTTTATACGTACTGTTTTTTTGTTTGCAGCAATAGCTTGAGTCGTTGAAAATTTGTGTTCATACTTTTGCTGGTCGCTAACTAAAAATAAGATAGCAAAAGGGAAATTAGAAAGGTGCATGAACAGTATAAGTAGATAGAATATTTTGAAGTTCTTTCTTTCATCGTTGTTTTAATATTTTGAATAACAATGCCTAAGAAAAGTACTCTGTTTATGGGAGATTTTTTCAGGGTGCACACAAACGGCCAGTACATACTAACATATTCACATAATTTCATGCTCTTGCTGAGTTTATGACGCTATATTAGTGATTTCGTTAAATCCCATGAATTCAATGAAATAAACTTTTCAGTAACGATAAAATGCGAATTGAAAATAACACATAACGGGAGAGGATAAGAAAGATTTTATTTAATGACAAGAGCTATCATTGACGTCAGCTGAAACTTTACGTGAAAAAACTAGAATTTTGGAAGCATCTAGTTTTGAATTGATTTTCTTGACTGATTTCTTTTTTAACCCATTTGATTGTCTCATTACGTAATAGTATACAAACCAGAGAATTATTGTATGTTCTTCCGCACGCTGAGAACGCAGAGTTGGTGTTCTGACAAGCTGCCAATGTACTTGACTTCAGAAAGGCAAATATCTTATGTTCAGTCTTAAGGCCAATACTGATCTTGAATTAAGATTGGGTTAGCAAAGGTGTAGTGGGTAGTGTGTTCGCTTGTGACCCGAACGGTGCAGGTTCAAGACACAGTGGTGGACAGCAAGCAAAAGCAACCCGAGCATAAAAACGAAACGAATAAAATCTAATTTTCTTAATCTACTACGTGTAAAAGAGTTTCTCTGCTTGATAATACAATGGGCCAAATTGAGTTTGAGTGCTCTGGCGTTTGGTTTCTTTTTTTAAATAAATTGAGAATAATGAAATAAAACGCAAAGTAGATGTAGCAAAAGTACAAGTGAAGAGCGCTTGCTGTAAACAAACATGTCTATAATGTTGTAGGTCCTTCAGGTCAAACTCAACTGTAAACAAAAAAAAAAAAAAAAAACAGAAAACCATTTATGAAAAAATTGCATATATGTATGTATGTTCATACATATTCTTATAACCCTTATTCAAGAACCACCAATAAATATTTCATGAATTTTGATGGAACTTATCATTGCACGGATTTTCACTAAATTTGGTTTGTTACCTGGTGTGCAGATAGTTTCATATGAAAATCATTCAAATTAGATGGAGTGTAGTGGAATGCAGACAATGCAGACAATTCTATTTATTTATTTATAATTTAAATTCAACAAACAAACTTCAAATCAAACTTATCAGCTAAATTTAGTATAAAAGTCAGTGTCTCTACAATATTTACATTTGTATATCCCGCTCCTTTGGAACGCTTTATTAAAAGCATTTTTTTTTTTTTTTTAAATTCAGACACATGTTTTTTCAGTGATATATGTTTTTTTAATCCATAAATTGTCTTCTTTTTTGAAAACAAAATCTTCAGAACCATTTCTCGAGTTCTTGTACCCAAAATTTCAAATTAAAACTTCTACTTTAAATTAAAGCTACAATTTGAATTGAAGCTGATATTTTTTTTCAAATTTCCCTTGGTTTAAAAGATAAGGTTTGGGCTTCCCTTGTGTTTTCGCTATGTTAATAAAATTTAAAAATTCAAAAAATATGCAGTACTTCACTCTCAGTAGTTGTAGTAGTGCGACTTGTCAATCACTCAGTAATGAGCACCTGATATACTTATTCTCCTGATGGTTATTAGGGTTTCAACTCAACACAAATTTGGAAAATATGAGAATAGTACTAAAAGGCAAAGGAAATAACAAACACCGAGAAAATCTGAAATGTAGCAAATATAATACGAAAGCAAAAAAAGTGACAGCGCGGTGTAGGTTGTTCATGTTTCTGGGGATATTTTTCAGCTCGTTTTAATTGATTTCCAATTATGACAATCCTTTTTTAAAGCGCCATACATTTTTCATTGGGATTTTTTTCGGGGTCCAATCGTATGTTCTACAAAGTCTGTCCTGTTTTGTAGTAAAAATTTACAATATTATTTTCCAAAGCGATGAGAACCCTCGTATATAAATTTTTAATTAATTCTAACTAAAATTATTAGTAAATGATAATTTTTTATTAACTTTTTCTATTTTTCAGACATTTGTAGTAGTAAGTAAAGGAAAAGATATTTTTCGCTTTTCTGCATCAAAAGCAATGTGGTTGCTCGATCCGTTCAACCCGATACGTCGTGTAGCCATTTATATTTTAGTACATCCGTTATTTTCATTATTTATTATTACAACTATTCTTGTTAACTGTATATTGATGATAATGCCGACGACACCAACGGTCGAATCAACTGAGTGAGTACCCTGTTAGGCGATAACCTAACTATTCTTTCTTAGGTTTCTATTTCTTAACTTCTACTTTCTATGGTTACTAAATTTGTTTAAACTTTTCATTTTTATTTTTAAAAATAATTTTACGAAATTTTTAGGAAATATTTTTACTGTTACAAATATTTATAACTTAAACTATAACCCTGCAAGAATTTATAACAAAAACAAAAATAATATATGCAACAAATCAGAAATTGTTATTATTATTATTATTATTATACAATACATTTATTACTTGTTGTTTAAAACAGATAACAAAAATCAAAGAAAAAATATCCGTTACTAATATCTTTAATTTTAAAGGTAAAACAAGCTTTTTATATAATGTATTAACTTTGTGCGTAGAAGATTGTTTTTAATTTTTCATTTTAAAAGTTTGCTGAAAAGTGTGAATAATTGTTTTCCTTTTTACTTGCACCTATAAGGGTAAGTATTGTTTTCCTGAAAATTTTCGATCTCAAGGTTTTGATCAAACTTAACATTGCTATAAAAGAGAAACACAAAAAAGTGTACTTCTCAATTTTGTTTGTCCATCTGTCTGTGCGCTTGACTGTAATTTTAACGGCTGTGTGAATTAATTCATTGGCGGAACAACGAACAATTTCGTTCGTCTAAGCGAAAAGAAATAAACGAGACATATTTCGTTAGGGTTTCTTATTTTCCATAAATGATATTCAAATAAGATGTCAAATATATTCACTGATACGCGCTTTGAATATGCACATTATTGTCCTTAACACGTAATTTTTTAATCCACATTATTTGTTCTACGAAATTTCGACGATGATAGATATTTTGTTATGCATCTCAAAACTGAAGTTAGTTGTTCAGTCATTGTTTGTAAAGTCCTTAAAAGTAATATTTTAACGAGAAATTTATTGATCGTAAATTGTTAAAATAATATTGTGTTGTAAAATGTTGAAAACTAAAAAGGAAAAAAAAAAAGACGTCAAAAACTAAAAAAAAAAATACCTTTAAGTGTAAACAAAGTATTTTCAACGTCTGGAAATGTGCAATCCTATGAACGTGAACAAACGAAAATAATACTCCTAAAACGGAAAATTATCGTTTTCGCTCAATAGTACTCGTTTTTGGAAAAACAAAAATTGGGTTTTGTTACGTTAAATACAGAATCTCACCCCGGAAGTTTCATTCCAACCCCAACTATACGTATTGTCCGATTTTGAAATCGCTTATTAACTAGTTTTTAAAAATAAGCTATTCCTCGGCTATGGCTCAATCGATTTTCTTCGAAATTAGTATTCTAACAATACGAGTATTTGATATATGCAAGGTCATGGCCATAGCGTAGCAATGGAAAATTGTCAAAATAAGTTTGTTCGAATGCAACGAAATTGAAAAAAAAAGGAAATAATTTGTTTTTTAATTTCAAATCTGAGTTTTTGCAGATAAGCAACATATAGGTGCAAGTACGTGCGACGCAGTTGTGCCCTTTACGAATATTTTTCTTGTATATATATAAACGATACAAGAAATGTAAATTTTGTGAATAGTTTTGTTTGACTTTGAATTTAATTCAATTCATTTTTTCATGAATCATGAACTTAATTTCCATAAATCAGTCTTTTGGGATATTTTTCTAATTTAAACATTTTTCACTAAAGAGACAAAAGGCATTTACGATAAACCTAAAAAATGTAATGAATTCTGTTTGGTTCTATCGATATTTTTAGTTTATCGTTTAAGATTTGGTTGGTTATATTAATACTAATTATTTAATATCATATTTAATCTAGACAAATATTTGTACAAATAAACCGTAGAGGAGAAAATTATAACTGTTAGTTTGTAGATTAAAAATCATTGATAAAGTAATGTAGAAAAACATAAAATAGATTTATTTGTTTATTGTAGTTTTGTGTTTCGATTTACATTAAATACTATTGTAGACTGAAAACATATATGTAAAAGTAGATTTTTACACGAGTTGGAAAAGTTTTATTACAGAACAAACAGATACACACAATAACAATATTTTACATGTCCTACGAATTAGTTAGGATTTGAGTGGTTATATAATCTTTTTAAACAACACAAAGCATAACATATACTCGTATGTATTGATGTATTGTCTGCTACTGTTTTTAAGGAAAACAACAATGGGCACGTTCTAGTTCTGGTTCCAAGTACGTATGCTTAACTGATTGGCCAAAAAAACAAATTATGCAGGTGATGTTTAGGGAGAAAAAGCAAGCAAACTAAGGCAACAATTGGCCTGAGTTTTCAGTGAAATTGTATACATACAGGGTGTTTCTTAAATATTGGTCACTACTTCGGTATCTGATGGAGCATACTCGTAGAATGCGGAGCCAACTTTCACTATTACCGAGTTATATCGGTTTTTATGTTTTTATATATATATATAAATCTGTGAAACTAAATGTTACAATACTTAGATAAGAGATGGAAAAGTCAAATTTTACGTCTGGAAACTAAGACAAATTATAGACCGACAAACGACTTGCAATGCCCTACCCCCAAAAACTCATAAAAAATATATGAGAGGTGTCTTTTGCTCGTGTCTGTGAATACGTGTGGCTGTGAATCGAAAGTCATCGTCAACGTCAAAGACAACAACAATTCGGAAAAAGAACCCCATCCCCTCTCCGCATTTTCAAAATCTGAAATCAGTACGATGTACTTAGTTTAAAATAAAATTTAATTTAATTTAATAAAAAAACGTAATTAACAAAACGTATACTATTAGGAACTACCTATGATATTTCAATAAAGAAAAATATCAAAACAGGAGTTGTTCCAGATGATCTTCTGGATTAAACAGAACAATTTGTATTATTTTTTAAGGAGATTTTTGTTGATTTTGAGATAATAGCAAGAATAATTTTCTTTTTAACTTAAAAGATTCAATCAATGCAGAGCATATTAGAACTTGAAATTGCTATATACTTTAGAACCGAACATGCTTATTTTTTTCTCTTAAATTCAGATAGCTTTTGAGCGACATACAGTTTTGGGCAAAAATGGAAACCATACCTTGCAAATTCCCAAAACAAACATGCATCTTAAAAGATTAATTTACAAATTATAGAAAATAAAATTTATATGATTTTTGGATTGATAGTTTATAATGTTCGCAAATAATCCATTTGAATAATTTCTCTAGAACTAATTTTAAATAATATACATTGAAGGATTCATACTCTTACATATATATTACCTAAACACAACAAATTTGTTAATTCGTTAGTGCTTACCTATATACACATTTATAAAAAAAAACATTGACAACATCAAATAGTATAGTAAAATTTTGTATTCCGTCATCATTTTAAAGTAGCAAGTGTACAGTTTACATGTAAATTCCCTATTAAAAAAATAATACGAGTGATTGCAATAAATTTGTTGTATATTGAGAACAAGCAGTAGGATAAGCATCTAGAATAAGTCAAATCATAAACATAAACACGTACGTACATTGAAAGAGACCCTTAGAATTAGATATCCAATTAAAAATCTAGAAAATCATAATTATCTACGTAAGTGTGAAATTGGATGAAAGTGTTGTTAAAATAGTTTTAGAAGTTGTTAAATATAATGAATCTCAAAGGAAATACCAACAAAAAGTAACGTCATTTTTTTAGCTGATATCAAAGATGTCAACGTAGATTTGGTATCAGAATTAACCACCCTTAATTTTTCTCAGCAAGAGGATATCAAAACGAAAATACCTGTGTACATCGGACGGCTCGCTATAATGTATTGGATATAAATTGTAGACAACGTGAATGCAGCAGAGGCTGGCGTCATTTCGCTGGCACTGAAAGTGACATTCTTAATGAAAGCTTCTTACCCGTATCGAATAAATCACTATTCTCCCCAAAAGACACACAAAAGATGTGTGAAGATAATATTTGCTGTTTTATTGTTAACAATGGAATACGTGTTATGATAATAATCAGAGTGTTAGAAGTGTGACCAAGTGAGCTGAAGCACTGCAACAGCAAAACCCTTCAGTTAACACAATGGCTAGAGAAAGAGGATTGTGAACTTGGCGGTAAAATATGTACAACATCGTACAGAGCAAAAAATGAATTCTGCTAAACCAAGCACGGTCTTGCAATTAGTACGAGCATCAAGTACACTTGCAGGGATTTGTGTCAAATGTGTGTCAGTGCTTTTATCTTTTTTTTTTTGCAGTGTATGTTGACTTTGAACTCTTCATGGATCCTATATATAGACTGAGAATTTGGCAAAAACTAGGTTAACTTTCAGATTTGCATGCAAAAGACACGCGCTTTGAAGAGACGCACGAATCGAAAAAGACGATCGATAATGAGTCCATGAATTTTAGTCGTCTGCATTTGATGGCCATTGGCATGTTACTTGGCATATTTGATAACACAATGTCTGCAGTGTGCGTTCAACTAGATGCAGCCCGATTGACATGGACTAAATTATAATGTACGTGATAACGGTATCCACAAGGAATGCAAAGAACTATGCGATAGAAAACGATGTCAGGGGGTTCTGACTAAGGGGTTCTGCAGTATGCACTCAAAGTGAATTTCAGGAATTTGGCTTTGATTTTGATTAGTCAACGTTTAAAGACAGTGTACTTACATATATATATATGAAAACATCGATCACTTTTTAAGGAAGTTCAAAGACAGAATACATGTTGATCATGAGAGAGTTAAATTGATGCCTCTAAACATAAGTCTGGTTCGATGAGTCTGAGATTACTTCTGTCATGTATTATTAAATTACCGACTATCATTTATAAAGATTCTGTTTTGTTTTATACAATTATCAGCATATAAATTTGTAATACTTACTTAACTATGTGTAATAAAAATTGTAAATCGAAGCATACATACATAGATATGTATGTATCTACCTACAGTATTTCATATAACCCCTAGCCATTTCTGTTATTGTTAAGTTCACGTTATGTACCAAACAATATCTATTTGATTTATACTTAGATATAAAAATTGTTCAAGGGTTACCATATGTACTTCTTTTAATTACCTATATCCGCTTTCTCAACTATTATAAAATTTATTTTTCTTATTACTTATATTTCTTCAAAAAAGAATTTAAAAAATAAAAATATAAAATGTTATACAAAGAAAACAAAAAAAAAAAAAAACCACAAAAAATTAAAAATTCGTTTTTAGGGTGATATTCACCGGAATCTACACATTTGAATCAGCTGTTAAAGTGATGGCACGAGGTTTCATTTTATGCCCGTTTACGTATCTTAGAGATGCATGGAATTGGCTGGACTTCGTAGTAATAGCTTTAGCGTGAGTTTTATATGATTTTTAATTTAATTATTTTGCGTTTATAATTTGAATTAATTTTTTTATTTGTTAAAAAGAAATACGTAAAATGTTAATCATATTGTATTCCATTGAATTATTTAGTAGCAATTTTATTTCAATTTTTTTTTATTCATTTTCTCATATAACCAACGTTGTATCAACTACTTCAATGTATAGCTAATTTCTCCCCCTTCCCTTCACAAAAAGAAAACTTTCTACTCTAGTTCGTAATTGTAATCCGTAGAACATTGGATTAAATATTTACATTTACTCAATATACTCGTATATATAAATGTATTTCATAGTATTTGAAACATAGTAATTGATAGTTGTACATTTTATATTTGAAAGCAGAATACAAACTATTCGTTTCATATTTTAGCCTTTTATATGTATTATAAATGAAAACAAAATTACAAACAATTTTAAAATCAAAATTTTCAGCACACAATTTTCTTTCTTCCTCCCATTTTCTCTTTCTTTCTCTATTTCATTCAAACGATAACATATTCGTATTCGATAGCCATATTGTATTTGTTCCACCCCTACCTATTTTAGAATGCTCACAGCGTAATTGTAATGATAAATAAATTATCAACTTAAGTCCTTTAATCGAAAAGCCAGAAGAAGGACAACAAAGAGACGTTTTTTTTTCTCTCTCTCTTTTGGGTTTTGCAGGAGTGGCTGTCGGAATACTTAAAGTATGGTAATGCAAGATCCCTCTTTTCCCGCATGTATACTTAGTATGTATATACATATGTACATATATATCCTATTACGAAACATGAAGCTTCACTAATCAACACGTGTAAAAAAAATAATACTAAGCGCATCGAAATTTTTTAACACCCCGCTCTGAAAACAAAATCCTTGCATAAAAGAAAACGGTTTCCAAGTATTCCATATAGTAATTAATTCAAGCTGTCTTCAATCTAAATAACAAACAGGCAATCTAGTGGACGCCTTCTCAAATTGTTTTTTTTTTTTTTTAAATTTGGCTTTTAACGTACACTGAGAAAGACTACGATTTACGAGCATTAATGGTGACTATACAAGTTGCAAGACCCTCCTTGTAACTGCCAAAGAAAATGTAAACGCGTAGTACACCACATTTAAAGAAAAGGAACAACATTCTACTTGTTCGCGCCTGTTAACGCCCTCGTTACATGCATAAGTAAATAAATCAACAAATGAGGTTTTGCTTAATATCTCTTTTGTCGGATATATTTATATTAAAATTCTTCACTACATGTAGCTTTAGTGGAGTCTAAGTGTGTAAGCTATTTATAATCCCGATCGATAGGAATTCATAGAGACACAATTTCTTTTCGGTTTCGTATGTACTTCTCAAAACAATAAAAAAAAAAAGTATAGGAATGTAGGTATATGTAGGTATATCACGAAAAAAGCTCGTAGGTTCCGTTTTCCTATTCTGCTGAGATAGGAAAAAAAAAAAATAAAGAAACAATGACAAATTAAATTATTTCAACTTCTTGGCTTTTTTTTTCTTTGTATACCATGTGGTATATGTACGAGTACCTACATACGTATATATGTATGCTCTCCCCACATCTGTTTTTTTATGACAATAATATTCTCGGAGGACAATAGGCCATAACCCGCAGTTCTCTGGATGAGGGATAAAGAGGAGAAAACGGATATTTCAGTGTTTAGAAAAAAAAATTAGCACATTGGATTGAGGTTGCTTTACGTTTTGTACCAACATGACACATGCCTCGCGCCTTAAAGGCCATTTAATTATACTTTGATTGTATTTGACATTTTCAACAAATTTGAAAGTGATACAACGATAAAAGATGATTTGGGTATATCAAACTTCTGTCGTTGGGGTTTTTCGACCTGTTGAGTAGCACTGCCTTAAATGGTTTCTTGTATCTTCTGTGAATGAGGGACCGAGACTTTTCAGGTAATAACTTGTTTTACATTTTACGATGCACGAGAAATCGAAAAATATACAATATGTTATCCCCTGAAAGTCAAGTATGAAGGCAAACAGTACGCCACAGTCTTTGAAACAAAGCATTTTCAAGAGTCCTTCTCTTATTACATAAAACAATGCTCTTAACCCTCCCACTAAGCTATCAAAATCAAGGTAGACATTTGTTCTCTTCCTGTTTTTCGCATGACTAAGCGTGAGATTGTGTGTGAAGCTTAAATCCTCATAAAAGGTCCATTGTACTATCTTACTTTGTTATTTCGAAAAGAACATCATCTAACAAACCAGTGGGCCTCTGAAATTTATTTTTGGAAGAAAAAGAATATCCGCCTTTGTTAGTCACAAAAGGAGATTGGCATGTCAAAGCCAACAACAAACAAATAGAAAAGGTTTTGAAAGTTACACATCATCTGCACTCAGTACACGTTTAAGTGTGTGTGTGTGTGTAGCAAATTGAATCCCTTATCTTTAGGTACATGCCGACAATTATCGAATACGAATGAAACATGTGTGCGTCCGTTCCTCTTGTCCAATGTCGAAACATCAATTGTTGAATATCAACTGTCACCTTATTATGTGTTTATATCATTTGACAGAATAATTTTTAATTTGATTATTTGTTTATTTATGCCACCAGTTTCATTTCAACACCGCTTCTTAAATGTTAATAAGCAAATCTGTTTTAAATTGTATTTTTGAACCTCTTTAATAGCTATGTGACGATGGGTATAGATTTAGGTAATCTCGCTGCCTTGAGAACGTTTAGGGTATTGCGAGCACTTAAAACAGTAGCCATTGTGCCAGGTAAATATTCCAAATTGCAATTAACAATGGCTTCTATTCTTTGAATGTATGACTAAAGCTATAAAAATCTAATGTGGAAATCTATGTTATGTAACTTTTAAGGCTTGAAGACCATTGTTGGCGCTGTCATCGAATCTGTTAAAAATCTACGCGATGTGATAATTTTGACAATGTTTTCGCTATCAGTTTTCGCACTGATGGGTCTGCAAATCTATATGGGTGTTCTAACACAAAAGTGCATTAAGAAATTCCCCTTAGACGGCTCATGGGGGAATTTAACCGATGAAAATTGGGATTACCACAATCGGAATAGTTCGAATTGGTTCACCAATGATGGCCTAACATATCCGCTTTGTGGTAACATCTCTGGAGCAGGGTATGTTACTTAACTTGTTTGACAGCTTGAATGGTTCATGTTATGCAAGAAACACACTCTCTCTTCTCTCTCTTTAATAATTTGCAGACAATGTGGTGAGGACTACGTATGTCTTCAGGGCTTCGGTGAAAATCCCAATTATGGCTACACCAGTTTCGATTCATTTGGCTGGGCATTCCTGTCGGCGTTTCGTCTAATGACCCAAGATTATTGGGAGAATTTATACCAACTGGTGTTGAGAGCGGCAGGCCCCTGGCATATGCTCTTCTTCATCGTGATCATCTTTTTAGGTTCGTTTTATCTCGTGAATTTGATTTTGGCTATTGTTGCCATGTCTTATGACGAATTGCAAAAGAAGGCCGAAGAAGAGGAGGCTGCCGAAGAGGAGGCTATAAGGGTATACTCACATACATTGAATTCATATCAATCACAGCCCGGGCGCCCCCATCCCCCCGTGACTTATTCACTCATTGAACTTTGTATACTTATAGGAAGCCGAAGAAGCTGCCGCGGCGAAAGCTGCCAAACTCGAGGAGCGTGCGAATGCTGCTGCTGCTGCCGCTCAGGCTGCAGCCGATGCACTGCACCCTGAGCTAGCGAAAAGTCCAACGTACTCGTGTATTAGCTATGAGCTATTCGTTGGCGGTGAGAAGGGCAACGATGACAACAACAAGGAGAAAATGTCAATACGTAGCGTTGAAGTGGAATCGGAGTCGGTGAGCGTTATACAAAGACCACCAGCACCTACTACAGCACCTACAGCCACCAAAGTTCGTAAAGTGAGCACGGTAAGTATGAGCTGGCTATGTGCTTTAAAGTCGTTGTCTCTTTCGATTCTATTTATTTCTTCTTCTTTTTAATTTAATTTGAATTTGATTTAATTTTTTGTTCTTTAATTTTTTTTTTTTTTTTTTTTGTTATTCGTTCGATTTGTGGTTTTCATTTGAGCTCTGCTATGTACGTAATTGAGTATTCCTTGGAATGTCTTAGATGAGAATTTGAAAGAATGCAAGATTGTGTATGAGAATGTCTCTTTTTACAATGCTTTGCCAGCTTATAAGACTTTATTTCCGTAATTTCCTTTTATATCTTATGTTATTTCCGTTAAAAAGTACAAAATGTTTGCATGGTAGAAACTGTCAGTTCTTAGCATTAGTAATTGTGGTGAAATACTAAAAGTTTGGAAGTAACTTCAGTTGATTAAGAGTGGGAATTTTATTTTAAAAATAAATATCTCAGATACATACAAACATACTTTTTGTTGATAACTATGAGATCATACTTTGTTATTAAAGGCGGTGGATGTTGAAGACTATATGTACTCGTACTATACACACATTACATTAGTTATGTGTGTTTGTATTTTATTGATCCGATGTGTTTTTGAGAATGAATCAATTTTAAAAGAAATTTTATGAAGCTTTAACCCAAACACAGAACTAAATCTTTGACTCCAACATATGTGTAAATACATACATTCATATATGTTTACTAATTCTGCCGTCACGTACTCGACAAGTCTAAATAATAACAGTTTCACAGAAGCATTTCTTTTAGATATGTATCTACGTTTAATATGCTACTACCATCGAAATAAATGAAAGAAATAGGAACGTAGTCGAAGGACTTATATTTTGATTAATAATTTCTGTTTTATATTATGTTAAGTTTATTTCTCTTGTTTTTTTTTTATTCTTGTATAAATCAAAACACCGCGGCAGCAAATATATAAAAAAATAATATCAAACAAATTTCACATACGAGCAGAATTTCTTAGTTTGCCTTATACACATCATGTGAACAGTGGATTTGCGTACATAGAAAATTACAACACATATTTCGTAACACATTAAATTTACAACAATTCACTACTCTTCTTGAATAGAATTTAAGAAAAAAAGAAAACTTCTTCAAAATAAATTCTTATTAAGCAACACTATTCGATTACGTTAGCTTTTTCTCCACTTCTTTGAATGTTATTTTTTTATTTTGTTTACATTAAGTTTTTCTCAATAGAAGCAATTTATTAGAAACCTACTTTGTTGCTGTGTTAAAGTTAACGAAATTCCTTAGATAACTTTCATAACTTTTTTTTACGTTGACTTTTCGTATACTAATACCGAGCTAAAAGTAACAAACACGAGCAATGAAATGGTTGTTAAATTTTAAATTAAATTGCATTTTCCTTATTTAAGATTAAGATTAGTTAGGTTTAACAATCATTTAAGCTCCATCAGAAAAAAGGTAGGTTGTTCTAACATAATTATAAAAAAAAGATTTAAAATTTACTCGCTAAAAAAAAAAAAAAAATTACAGAAACATTTAAAATATACAAAGAACACCAGTTTTTTTTTTTTTAAAACATTTAATTTTGATTTGTTTATGGTTCAGTGGTGATAGGCGAGGGTTTTAAGTTTTGATTTATGAAAAATATTTAGTGTTGTAGATCTTCATTTAAGTGAAATAGGAAAATGTCATAAAGGTGGCCACAAAGTTTTCGGTGTCAGAATTTCCATTAAATTGTTCCTTTTTTTATTTTGTAATTATTTGGGGTATTTTTATGTGTTTTTATTATATCCTATCCCATATGGTATATTAATTTTGACAGATATTATGCGAGATACAATTCTCGCAATTCTGTCTACCCATCGTAGAAAAACTATTTATTTTTAAATAGAATTTCCAAATCTTAGGGCACTCGACTCGATTTTCGGTCCATTGTACTACCAGGCAAAAACCCATTTTTGGTGTAGTGCTTGGAGAAACTTAATTTTATTCGTTTCTCGAACCTGCGCAATTCAGGTCACAAGCAAACACACTACCCAGTACACTGTAGCCACTGTAAGGGAATCAGGGTTAATATGTGAAATTTAATTCCAAATTGATATTTTTCGAACTGCTTGGAAAATTTATTATGTTCCCCTAGAGCGCGTTATAATCGTAATTATGCTCTGGCAAAACCAAACAACTCAACTTTGAATACTATTTCCAATTATAAATTCTATAGCTTTGTTTTATGCTTAGTTCAAGTACTGTAATTACTTAAAAGCGCTTTTATATAACGTTGAGTTCAATAGAAGGAAAAATCTATTCAGAAGCGCAATGAGACCAACAAACTGCTGAGCAAAAGTTTTTCTATTTTTTTTTATTACATTCTACTCGTATGTAATATTGTTTAATGTTTAATATTTAAAGTATTCCTTCAGAAACTTTTTAATGTTAATTGAAGTGGTTCTAATGAATCTAACTCTTTCCAACTAACACGTGCAAAAACTAGCTAGGACTAAGAAGTCTGTGAGGTATCAACTAAGTTAAGTTAGAAAAGCGTAACGACATCTTGGTCAATTGGGAATATTTCAATAAAAAAAACTACTTAACCTGCCCGGCTCCCTTGATTTAGGTGGGGTTTGCTCCCTGCAAGGTGAAATTAGAATATCCATTCTAACCTCAAAATTATCGTTTCTTTGCTCTCTCAAACTGCTCTTACGATTTTAATGAAATTTCATATTAAAATACTTTTAACGGTGTTTGACCGTTTTTTGGAAATTAGTTCATTCTCGGATATGGATATCTAAACAATATTTAACATATACATATGTACGATCAAGGTCATGGCATACTGAGTTTTGAAAAATTGTCAAAATATTTGTTTTCCAATTTTTAACGGATTAAAAGAAAGTGATTTGCAAATAAACAACGTATAGGTGGAGTTGCGTGCGACTTCTATATTCCAATATGTATTATATTCATCGAATGCTGGATTCATTCGTGGCGTATTTCCTTTCGATTATCACCATTTTCTCTACTTTCCAATTATGTCAAGATTTTACATTTTTTCTCAATGGTCGCCATCATTCACAATTTGCCTAAAATGGGAATAATAATCGAAAATTTATAATTTCCATTAAAAGTAATAAGTCTTTTTTATGTTGCATTGGAATAATTAAGTTTTCAAACGAATTCTCAAACAATGGCCAGTTTTAATTTTATATTTCGATATAGTAGGAGTATGCTTTTGAAAAATGCAAAGTCCTTTGTTACCGCATTAAGAAATCATGCATTAGAATTTACCCTACGTTGAATTTATTCGGGTCACATACTCGTATCACTCTCTATAAATTTTCCAAGTAAATAGTTTCCGTAAGCGAAAGATAAATTAAAATTATAACTAGAGATATAGTGACATTTTCATTCAGTGCAGGTTTTAGAGTAAGTTAGTACAGTTTTATGTTCATCACATAGGTTTTTGCTAAAAATTGTGCACGGTGCAATTGATTTCCTTTGTGATTTACATATATCACATCGAACCCTGTTTGAGTCGGAACACTTTGATTGCATGTTAGAGTAAACCAAATTTCATCAAAACCTGTTCAATATTTTTCGATTTAGACGTTTAATAAAGATTTTTAAATTCTGACACTCAAATCTTATCCCTATTCTATCCAATTTGAATGATTTTTATACGGGACTAGGAGTTCTACGCACCATTCCAAGACAAAAAAAAAACTAATTTCATTCAAATTCATACAATGTTTTTAAATTTAGACATGCAACGAAGACAATTTTTGGGTGCATTTATTATTCATGAAGGTTTGAAGCGCAGTAAAATACCGCACAAACCGAGGAACTGTTTGTTTTCGAACTACACCGTTTTAATATCCATTCTGCCGGTAAGAATCCCACACACCGAAGCGAACGCGAAATGGGCGGCAAAAGGATCGCACTGTTCGTTTTGTTGTCTGCCAAAAAATGTACCCTCTTTATGGTTCGACTTGGTGTGTAGGTTGCAGGCACACTAATTCTGACTTTTATATATCTACATACTTTATGTAGAGATTCATTGTCTTCGTAAGGATCTTTCTCTTCTTTCTTTCTCTTCCATTGTAAATAAGTGCTCGAACACAATGACGTCGCTGTCGTAGCCGTAATCGCTTTCGTACGTGCTGTCAAAATATATATAATACAAGGAAATGTATAAATGTGAGTACAATGAATCGCTGTCGTAGTCGTAGTCGTGGTCGTAGTCGTATGAGTTGGGCAACTTTTATCTTTTGTCGTGCGACGAGGCTAAGTAGATTAGTAGGCAACTACCTCAAAGTTATATCTGTCTACGGTGACGTTCTGCCCGAGATGTCGATGTTGGTTGTCCTTTCTTGTTGACAGCATATATTTGGTCTTGCCCTCATTGACCGTTAAGCCCATCTTTGCCGCTTCCGCCACAATACTCACGAAAGCGCCACTGACATCACGCTGACGGACTTTTGAAAGATTGTGCCTCTAGTGTTTTGCACTATTCTTTCAAGAACGATGTTAAAGAAATTACATGACAGCGCGTCGCCTTGTCTGAATCCTTTTTTGACATCAAAGGTCTCGGTGAGGTCTTTACCGACCTTAATGGAGCAACCTGCATCTCCATCGTCATCCTGCACAAGGAACGAGTTTGACAGGGATGACAAAACTAGACATTTCTCTAAATAGCTCGTCTCTATAAATGCTGTCATACGCAGCCTTAAAATCGATGCAAAGGTGGTGGGTTTTTTTCCAAGATCTGCCGTAGTGTGAATATTTGGTCGATGTTGGACTTTCCTGACCTAAAACCATACTCATATGAACCGATCAGGTTGTTGACGAACGGCTTCAGGCGTTCACACAACACGGCGGATAAGATCTTATAAGCGATGTTAAGGAGACTGATGCCTCTGTAGTTGGCGCAGTTCAGAGGGTCTCCTTTTTTGAGGATCGGGCAAACAATACTAAGGTTCCATTCATTGGGCATACTTTCATCCGACCATATTTTACTGATGAGTTGGTGCATGCTCCTTACTCGCCGGCCGAGTAAGGAGCATGTAACAATTTTTTCTTTTCGTGGTCGGGCAGTTACCCCGACGGCACAACCCCCAATCTGATGGACCAGTTCTATTATAGAAAGTTTCATTCTAAAAACCCCGAGGACGAGGTTATACCGACCTACTTCGAGGGTGTGAGTTATGGCCCCTTTAGGGCTCATTCGCCACCATCGCTTTTCCAAAACCCCAACTAGTTCTTGGAAATCCTTATCGACCATAGCTCCAAATATGTCGAAGAAGCCAGAATAAGGTGTTATCTCCGCTCCGGAGGTTTATCACGCCACCGTTGGTTCCACCTGGGGAATTCGTCCGCTTTCATGTTTATAGTGCTGCTATTTTTGTCTTCTGGTCAACCCTCGCGCTTATAAGTTTAGCAAGTTGAGTCCGGACCAGTATGCGATACATAATTCGAGACGAGATCGTAGTTTTCTTTTTACTATCAAAATTTTGGAAAATATTGATTTTCTTAAAAGTTGCTTCTTCGATTTTATTTAAAATTGATGCTTTGAGGTTCTATAAACGTGTTGAGTAAGTGGCATAGAGAGTTTTCTGTTAAAAATTCGAATTAAATTTTACTATACATTAAACCAAGATTCATTAGATGAGAAAATTGTGTACGATCCAGTCGTGCACTTCATACTAAAATACGAGTACTCATTAAAGGGATGCTTTAAATATATGTTCATAATGTGTGTTCAATTAAAAACTGAGTAATTGAACTTGGTACAAGTTTGGTGAAGATATGGCCAGAAGAGGCGGTAACAAAAAACTTGAAAACTCCATACCTGCAAAATATCGAAATTATATTCACTGTATAATGCTTGCAATTACCTCAAATACTTGCGGTTTCAATTTGTAGCCGTGTTCCTGCAACCCTCTATATATACTATATTCCAGCTTTTATTATGTAAGTACGTTCTTCTTTATCAGAATTAGGGCGTACTGTTTTCTTATTATATGTACCTTTCTCGAATAGATTCAAAAGATACTTGGAAAACCCGAAAACAACTGGTCATTTTTAGCACGTAAAGACTTATTTGACTAATGTATATGTATCAAGAATCGAAAGTTTCAACGTAATTGTAGATTCTGCTAAAAAAAAAAATCCCTTAATATTATCATTAATTATGTATCCGTTTCTGTAGATATTACTCTTATGTTAAACTCATTGAACTTGTGCATTTGAAGCAATCCCTAGTTAATAGAGTAATGTAGCTTGTAGCCCCTGAGTAGGATTTGAAAAGCCGCCGTTTCCTTTTTTTTTTTTTTTTGTAAAAATTTACAAAAACTGTAGTATATTTTGGTTAGTCGTACTTTGTTTTATTATTTATTTTCAGAAAAAGAAAACATTTTACACAATTCTTTCCCAAAAACATTAAAATAAAATTGATTATACACTTTACTCATTTGGGTGAAAACAACTAAAAAAATTAAAGTCTCTCCAAACGACTATAGTTTTTATGTTTATTCTCTGTGATTTTATTTGATTATTTTCTTGTTTATTTTTTTGGTACTTAGACATCCTTATCCTTACCCGGTTCACCGTTTAACATTCGAAGGGGATCACGTAGTTCGCACAAGGTAAGCATACGTACAAAGTATTTCTTTCGTAAGTAATCAATCGACTTTATAAGTACAAATACGTCCGCATATAAGTACATATGTATATGGATATCATGCACCATTTTTACGTTTTCATTATTTCATTTCACATTATATTTAAGTTTGTTACATTTTATTATATTGTTGGTTTGTTAATTTTATTTAAAATATCTTCATATATTAAGTTTTTGTTATTTCATATTGTTCTGTAGTGTTGCTCTCATCTTTCAACACAAAAACATTATTCAAATTTCTTTTAAAAATCTACGAAAATTACACAAAAATTTTAATGCAAATTTTTAAAGTATAATTTCAACCACCAGTACACAATACGAAACGGTCGCGGTCGTTTCGGCATACCTGGCAGCGATCGAAAACCGCTCGTATTATCAACATATCAGGATGCTCAGCAGCATTTACCCTATGCAGATGATTCAAATGCGGTAACACCAATGTCCGAAGAAAATGGTGCAATTATTGTGCCTGTCTATTATGGTAATTTAGGTGAGTTCATCTGTTTCTGTATTCAATGATACTTGGCTCCTATAAAGAGAGTGTGTTGGCTTCCTTCTCGAGATTTTAATAATAATAAATTACTAATATAGAGCAATTAAAAAAAAAACCCATGTCTATATGATGAACGCAGTCTAAAGAGCAGGATGAAATTGGAATTTGCATTTAAACCCGATTTTGAAAAATATTGGTTTTCTCAAAAATATCTTGAACGATTTCGGTGAAACATATTTGAGTTACAAGACGGCGTATGCTATAAGATGGCAACCCAGATTTTTGGCAACAAATTTAAATATGTGACATGTACTTATGATGTACATATTTTTGAATACTGGCAATATGACTCAGACGTTTTTGACCCAAATTGTTGTCTAAACAATAGTTGACATATGCAATACCAAGTTTTGAAACAAAAGTCATGATTTTTAGTAAATGTGTTTTTTTTTTAAATTGGACAATTGGATTTAATAAGTTTTAAATCTGATCGATTTGCCAACAAACAGCATATAGGAGCAAGTATTTTTTGTATAGTTTTTCTAACTCTTTATTCGCTGACAGGATCTAGGCATTCATCGTATACCTCGCATCAGTCCAGGATATCCTATACATCACATGGTGATCTCTTGGGTGGTATGGCTGCCATGGGTGTTGGCCCAATGACGAAAGAAAGCAAACTACGGAATCGCAATTCACGCAATCAATCGATAGGCGCTACGAATGGTGCAAGTTATGCGGATACAAATCATAAAGAACATCGAGATTATGTAAGTACTCATATTAAAAAGTATATATTAATTATTTTTCATTATTAAAATTCAATCCAAACTTGGTTCTCAGGAAATGGGATTAGACTGTACAGACGAAGCTGGGAAAGTGAAACACCACGACAATCCTTTTATTGAACCCGTCCAAACGCAAACAGTGGTTGACATGAAAGGTATTGTTATAGCATTAATTAGTTAAGTGAATGAAATTAATATAAATTACACTTTCAGATGTCATGGTACTAAATGACATAATCGAACAAGCCGCTGGTCGGCAGAGTCGAGCAAGTGATAGAGGAGGTAATTTCTTTCAAAAAATATTTCTAATTAACCAATGTAAAATAAAATAATATTCCTTTCATTAATTTATTTTCCTTGTTGTTATGTCGATGTTAATTCTAATAACTTATTTTCTATTATACTATTTGTAAATATTTTCCGGAAAAAATCCAACATGATATACCTACATATTTGTTGTATTCGTCAATTTTATTATTTATTTTCTATAATTTTTTTTTAGTTTTGTAAAAAATTGCATTCGAATGCTTGATATGCCAAGAGAATGTTTTTATTTGTTTTGTTTTAGTTTTTGCAACTTGTCTTTTCTGTGTGTGAATTTTTTAGTTTATTTTAGTTTTTTTTCAATGTCTTAAATGTCAAAATTGTGAATATTGTCGATTATATTTGTGTCTACACTTTAAAATTTATGTATTATTTTTGATTTTAATTTGATCGCTGTGATAAATTCATATTTATTTCTTGACTTTTGATTTGTTATGAAATGAATGAATTTTTTTTTTTTTTTAACAAATGCTACTTTTCTTCGTTCAATTGGCTCTATGTGGCTCAAAATGGGTTAAAAAAAAACAGCTTGAAAGTCTACTAAGAGATTTCTGTTAATATTTTGCTTTGATCATCACTATGTATGAGGAATAAGGGCTACTTTCAATCAACTGGTCTAAACAGTTGCATCTAAAATATTTAAATAGTTAAAAACCAGTAAAAAACTGAGATTTTGGTTGCTTTGCTAAATATTATCTCACCTTCTTTTCTCTATTAACTTCTTTATTCAATAAAACTGTGTAACAAAATCGAAATCTATGGACCTGATCATATAATTCTTGTAAAATACTTTAGTGTTGTACAATTTTATGTAAATACAAAATTCTTGTCAACGTGTTGAGTTTATCTTTACTATCACGACACTTACATAAATAAAACTTAAGAGAATAGTAGCATTTAGAACTTTTTTTAATGACCATAAATTACAATTATTTTTCTACATATTTTTTTTTTGTTTCTTTGAAAGCTTACCATATACTAATGACTCTTCTTTGACTCGTCCAAATTTCCTGACGATGTTTTCGGATATAAAAACGCACAAAAAGTTACCGTTTTAAAATCTTTTCTGAATAAAAAAAAATTAATTTTTTGTATGCATTTGAAATAGAAAATTAAAGTTTTCTTTATAACTTCTTAGAGAAAACTTGTAATTTTAAATTTTTTTAAAAGAGAGGTTTATTGCGAATTGTTTTCAGCGATTTCCCCCTTTTCAGAAAAGTAATGTTTTTTTTTTTTAGTTATTTTTTTATATTAATTATATTTTTTAGATACCGTTTTTCAATAAACGCATTTTTAAATTAATTACATTACTGGAATGGAATGGAATTTTGAATTAAAATGAATTTTTTAATACAATTTTTGTTTTAAACAAAGAAACTGTAGTTACATATATTTGCATGAAAACAAATTATATTACTGTATTTTTAGCATCTAACTTTAAAAGAAATTGTAATTTGCTTACATATTGAATGATATAATTAATTGATAAAAAGTCACGTAGTTTTTATTTTTCTCTACAATAGTAGTGGGTTCGATTTTGGAATGCAATTGTTTGTTTTTTTTAGCAGTACCTGCTTGTTTATTTTCCTTTTAATTAAAACAACAAAATAACTTCAGTAAATAAGTACATGCATAATATTACAATATATAAAAAAAAGACACTTAAAACACAACAAATTAACAACATTTTTAAGAAACAAAATCTATAAAATTGCACCCAATTGCATATACATACATACATACATATATTGTAAACGTACATCACAAGAATAAATTAGATATAATACATTGGCTTAAAAGCAGTAAAATATCAGCTTATAAAACATGCAGTTCATTAAAAGCACCATTAGAAGGCGTCATATTATAAACATTGGCAGATTTGCAAGTACATACATACATATGTTAAATAAGCATAGTCATAGGAAAAATTAAGAAAAATCACTTAACGGAAATATAAATTCAAAATAAAAAAATACTTAATCAGTTGTCTGTCTAGCAAAGTGCATACAGTTTAAAGTTTAATTACGGAATAACGGATTGAAGTCTAAGAATTTGCACATTATGTTATTCAAAACGGTCCACCCGAACAAATTGAGTACGGGTATGTCTATGTACCTGATTAGTAAAACTAGAGAAACTAATGAAAAGTGAATTGTGTATTTATAGTTAACTAAATAGGATCAACGCTAAGAACAGCTGATTACGATTTTTGCATAAAGCTGATAATGTATTCATTTTTGAACTTTTTAATATACAGTGGTTGTTAGAAAGTGTAAAGTATTTTACTCAATTTAAACCTGAATTCTAGTCTGTTTCAAAAAATTGTAGGTGAATGTAGGGCATTGCGTTTTAGATATTCAGAAAATAAGTAAGCAACCATGCCTATGCAAAATAATCTAAAACGGTGTTAAAAAAAATTATGGCCCGTCAATTCATCCCGCCGACATTTCATTCATTCAATAATTGTCCTTATTTTATGGCAGATACACATATGTACATATTTTAACAAAAAATTACAAAAATACTGCACCAATGGTAACGGATCAGATGTTGATAAGCATGAACAATTTGGTCCTCAAAATGAGGAAAACAAAATGAAAATGAGTGATAAAAAAAAAAATTAATTGTAATTTTGAGTAAGACAAGTTTTGATTTTCACTCACTAATGTATACTTTGGAGTTTAGTTTTGATTTTCACTCCTTAATGTATACTTTGTACACAAGAAAAATGTTTCGTGTGAAAACATACTTAGTTTGAACCCTACGCATATTAGTTACCACCTATGAGCAATGGTCATTGACCATTCATACCACTACCGCTGCACATGATCATGTACCATGCAAAAACGAATAAAGTACAAAACTGCTAACATATCCTACCCAACCATGTTTCGCATCGCTTACTTAAGTATTTCAAGACTTCAGTCCTCTCAAGTATTAGTACTAGGTACTGGTACTTGTACTTCAGTATCTTGGCACTGATACTTGAAAAAAGGCAAGTACCAGCATTTTTCAAGTATTTGGGTACAAGTACCAAGTATCACGTACTTCCAAGTATTTGACCAGTACTTTCAAGTACTTTCTAGCCTATTAAGTAATGTTTGTTTCAACGTCAATTTATAAAGGAAAATTATTATGTATTTCATGAGAAGAAAGTGTTTCTTTGATCAGCAGACCAGAAACTGTAAGCAATCTCTGAAAAAAAAAAACCAACTGGCCAAAAGCATCTGAGGTTATAGTGAATACTCTGGGTCAATCGTTTACTACCCCAGTGGTAACCCGTTGGAATTCAACATACGATGAGGTATTCAATATTTTATTACACTCTAAACGATTTGTGCAATAAACTATCAGTTTAAATATTCCGTTCTGAAAAAATTGTATATGAAATTGAATACACCACTGACTTCTTCAGCGCCTGTAGAAAGACTTTTCTCATTCGCTGGTCTGGTTAATTCTTCAAGACGTCATGGCCTTACTGATCGACATTTTTAGAAATTAGTTTTGTTAAAAGCTAACTCGACTTTTTTAAAGAGTAGAAATCAAACATAATTAATAAAAAATATTTGAAACAGTATGATTAATAGTTGGACACAAACAATGTTCTTTCTCGAATTCGTCAAAAAATGTTAACAGTTCTATCTATAACAATTGTGAATCGAGGAACTGATCAAGTACTTGAAAGTACTGCTCAAGTACTTTGATACTTAAGTACGCCATACTTGGTACCTGCGACGAAGTACTTGAAAAATACCGGTACTTGGCTTTTTCAAGTACCAGTATTCGAGTACTGAAGTACAAGTCCCGGTACCGGTACTTGTACTTGAAATTTTACAACTGTGGAATGAACGTAGACAGAACGGGAGACTCACTTTTTTTAAGTTTCTCTACCATAGTAATACAATTATTGATCAAAATCTCTAGATAGAAAACCAATACTTGCTGTTTATAGGTGCAAATGAAGTCTTAAAAGTCGTGAAACTCCCCCCTCGAGAAAGCTCGGCATTACGATTTGTCGGCGGGATGTTTAGTTCAGAGCGATATGACGCGGAACAGTTAAAAAAGATGAGCAGTTAAATTTATAATGAAAACTATTCTGGAAATGCCATGAAATAAATCTTGAATTAATTACAATTACTTTAATCTGACAATCACCGTCTGTAAATTAAACTGAACATTTGATACTTTTAATTATTTAGAATGAATTAATATTGAAGTAGAATAGATAGATCAAATAAAAAGTTACTAATTTTTGCATTGCAAAATAATGTCAACGAAATGCTGCTTTAGTAGAGTATATGTATGTAGGCCATTTAAAAATTAGAATAGCTCAAGTGCGTACATTTACATTTCTCAGTAGGTTAGTTCACAATATAATTTCTTAGATCATCTAGGAAACGAAAACATAAGCCTCTCTTTTTTTTTTAAGAAAAAAAAAATAGACAAAAGAAAACTCTAAAAATGAGTAACGAAAAAAAAAATACATTATTAAAACGAAGAACACAAAAAGTACTAAAAACTAAAATCGGTTGAGTCAAAGTTTGGTCAAAATAATACTAATTCTCAACTTTATGTTCAGTCTCCGTTTACTACTTTCAAACAGAGGATGACGACGAAGATGGTCCGACACTTAAGGATAAAGCCATTGAGGCATTCCTTAAAGGTATCGATATATTCTGCGTTTGGGACTGCTGTTGGGCTTGGTTAAAACTTCAAGAATGGGTATCCTTAATTGTATTCGATCCCTTTGTTGAGCTGTTTATAACGCTCTGCATTGTGGTGAATACAATGTTTATGGCTCTGGATCATCACGACATGAACAAGGAAATGGAGAGAGTACTGAAGAGCGGCAATTATGTAAGATATTTACCTTTCCAAAGACGTTGTAAAAAAATAATTTGTCCTTTGATTTAAGTTTTTCACAGCAACATTTGCTATTGAAGCGACGATGAAACTGTGTGCGATGAGTCCGAAATACTACTTCCAAGAGGGATGGAACATTTTTGATTTCATTATAGTAGCCCTCTCGTTACTCGAACTGGGACTGGAGGGTGTTCAGGGATTATCTGTCTTACGTTCTTTTCGTTTGGTAAGAGGTTTTGAACTTTGCTAAATATATTTTATCTAAGAATTAACATGGCCTAGTGTATTTTTATATATAGTTAATTATTTTCTGAAAGTCTCTTACAGCGAGCTTTTAGATGTTGATTAAAAATGTTGATAACTTTCAAGACAAATTTCAAATATCTGATTATAGTTTTCATGGTTGACTTAACAAAATCTAAATTCGACCAGAAAATTTTTCAATCGAACCCCATTGTTTTACTCCTCCCAGCAACCACAATCATAATTAAATTTGTATCACATTTTTAACCACCAAGTAAAAATAATATTTAAACTGATATTCTGCTAAGTTATACCAAGTAAATGAGTTATTGCATCTTTTCCCAGCTACGTGTTTTCAAATTAGCAAAATCATGGCCAACATTGAATTTACTTATTTCTATAATGGGCCGTACAGTCGGTGCCTTAGGCAATCTAACATTCGTATTGTGTATTATAATCTTCATATTTGCCGTAATGGGAATGCAATTATTTGGCAAAAATTACACAGGTACTTTGGACAAGAGCCTTCATAGCAACGAAAATCCAAAACAAAACTTTACAATTCAACAATTCACTTTGCATTTTAGCAACGATAACATTTTTTCTCCTACTCTCTTTACTTGAATCTTTTAATACAATTTCAAACAATTTTGTAATATATTCATTTTTTATAAATAATAATAGCTGCTGTGTAATACAAAGTTGTAGAACTTATGAATATTAATTATAGCTTTGAAAACGAGTAAAAATATTTTAGTATGCTTGGCAATACGGACAACTATGTCCATTATTATTTGTAAGATTTTATATATAAACTCTATTAACTCACAATCGAATTTTCTCTTTCTTTCTTACATATTTTTTAACGAATATCTTTAACAAAACCTCCTTACCGCTTGTGTGCCCGGCTTATGGTGAAAAAAAAATCTCATTTATCCTGCATCAAAAATAAAACATCTCCGCCTAAAACTTTCCTCAAAAAATAACCACCAATATGCAATTACATTGGAACCATTTTATTTCGAAAAAAAAAAAAAAAAAAAAAAACTACAAAAACAGCTTCGTGTATTCAAATTAGCTAAGTCTTGGCCAACATTAAATTTACTTATATCGATTATGGGACGTACAATGGGTGCATTAGGTAATCTGACATTTGTCCTATGTATTATCATCTTCATATTTGCTGTAATGGGAATGCAACTATTCGGAAAAAATTACCATGGTAAGTACAACCCAGTATGTAGCGCAGTATGTTGGAAACTGTGTGTTAATGTATAGCACTGTTAAATTTACAACGGATTAATTATCCATACTTTAGTTTTGATTGTTTAGTTGATGTTAGAATTTGTAATGAGTGTACTTCGGTGTAATAATTTGAGTGATCAAATTAGTAAAGTATTTTGTTTTCTTTTGTATAAGTATACATTTATTTAAATGTGATAATTTGGTTTTATTTGTAATTATTATTATATGTATATATATTTTTTCATAATAACAAGTTTAATTGTTATAAAACTAGTACTTTAATAGTTCTATCATTGAACGCAACGGCTTCTGAACGTATTTTTATCAGATTTTTGTCTGTTGACAAACCATTTCTAATTTAAAATTTCAGAGTAATGAGCATTAGGTGTCGATTATATCAAACCAGCTTGATATGTTTTACCTGAATATAGTTTGCTATCGGTTTTAATGTTGTAGAGTATTACGATGAAGTCGGATATAACGAGAATGCTGAATATGATAAAGATGCATCGACTTGCCTACAGAAGTGTACATGCCAGCTGTATGGAAGTGACTTACTAATGTGGCCACCATACACCTTTTCATGCTTTTTAAACTTCTTTGATGAAGGTTTACCTGCAATCCTAATTTTGGTATACACTATTCCATAGAATATGTCCCTCCGTCAATATGTCAACACTATACTATTTCAAAAATATAGTAGAAATTTCATTAACCGAGATACATGGGATAATCCCTGATAATTAAAAACCCCATGCAACATAGAATGAACAATATTGTTGTGTTCATGCGGATAATAGAGTGAAGGTCAAGTTAATAAAGTTTAAAAGTGGAAAATCAAAATTTTAGTATTTCCCTGTTAATAGAGTTCCCGGATAATCGAGACTCGACTGTATAAGGTTTTTAAAATTAAAAGCAGTACAATTGTAAACAATTTTGAAATCCGTCCACAGACAAATCTGATTTACTACTCACAAAAATGTTCACCATTTTTACTAGAAAAAAATAAATATTTTGGCACTAACAAAGGGACAGATAGTGCCTGTGCCGAACGAATAGTTGGACCTACAGTCTTAAGCCGTTTTCGAAGGACAATTTTGTTCGAGTAAGAAAACTTTGTTTTTTTTATCAATTGAATTTTCGCATCAAAAGCGGAAAAATACAATATAATTTTCTATACATACTCGTATGTGTAAATAATAAAATAAAACGAGGGACGTATATAATGTATGCATATCAACACATGGTAACTTGTGATAAATATCTTTGTACATAGAGTAGTAAATTACAGGGCCACCGTTTTTTATTATTTGTGCAAAAGTGGATTTATTCGATTTTGTTCCGCACTCCTCATATAAACATTAACTTGCTCTATAATCCACCCAAGGTTTTAATTCCATTTCTAAAAATGGTATTATAAATTTAAATTATGATTTAAATTAAATTTAAATTTCCAAAACTTTATCAGGGCAGAATACTATACAATATTCGAAACTTACTACAGAATTTTATGGTTTGAATGCGTTCGACGAATTTCTTGTATCACATACTTGAAAACTATGAAAAAGAAACAGCTGATAGTGAAAAAAAATGTGAGAACTTAAATTCCAATTTAGATTTGATTTTAAAGGTGACTATGGAAGATGTGGCTATTCGTCAAAAAAAAAAAAGAACTACTGTTGACAGAGGGTTATATATTTTTCGTAACCCGAGTTGAGGTGAAATATCGTGATTTGATATTTACAATAGTACAAATAAATAAAAGTAAAAACATTTAGTAATACATTAACAGTTTTGTAACCACTGTCTGAGAGTTTCCTTTGGAAATCTTTTGTTTTTTCGTTTTTTCGAAACTAAGTGAAAGGACATTATATAATTTAAAAGTCCACTCTGCATCATTATAACCGATTTCTACTGTAGTGGTGAAATTTAAGGATATTTTTTATTAATTAATACTTAGCCCTCGGCTTTTCTCAACTTGATTCTTATTTATGTATGTAAGTCGTTATCAAATTACAAAATCCACCATTTTGCAGTATGTTTAGATAATTTACACAACGCCAGTCAGAATAATAAGAATAGAATATTGTTTTTCAATAAGCCTAGACGGATTGCAAAACGCCAAAGCGGATTCGACTAATTGGAAAACATAGACCAACAATTTTATGATGGTTGAAAGGTAGGGAAGTAGTGCGATAATTTTGTACATGTGTCTTATTTTTGATTAACTATAGCTCGGAAATCGAGGCCGTATCTTATTCGGTTTAAGGACAGGGGTACTCAACCATCATTATTTCCAAAAATTATCACTATCTATTTTCTCGTAATTTACCAATTTCGCATCGTCGTTTTGCAAATCCAACTAGGCTTATTAAAATAAAATATATATTTTTTAATATGACTGGCGTTTTGTAAACCGTCTATGCAGATCCACGGATTTTCCAATTCGTCTACGATACATACATAAAGTGAAAAAGATACCAAACAATACCACAGGTAATTCAATTATTTTAAAATAAAAATTTATTCTTCTGTATTTTTTCTTAACTAATTCTGCATGTTCTCTATAAGTGTGTACGTAGTGTATTATTATATTTTACTACTTTCTAATGCTTTAAACTGCTTTTGATTACATTGATATGAGTGTCATCTACGGATTAAATTTCCTAAGAAACGAAGTACGACCATATCCTCAATTTAAAGTTGACATTCATATTGATGCTCTTAACACTTTCCATACATTCTTTTTGTACAAAAATTACCAACTGCGTATTAAAAATGTACATGCTGATAATGATTTTGAAAACAATTCAATTTCTAGACAATAAAGACAGATTCCCAGATGGCGATCTTCCCCGATGGAATTTTACAGATTTCATGCACTCATTTATGATTGTATTCCGTGTCTTATGTGGTGAATGGATTGAATCCATGTGGGATTGTATGTACGTCGGCGATGTGTCCTGTATTCCATTTTTCTTAGCTACAGTTGTAATTGGAAATCTAGTCGTAAGTATCTATCATTTTGTGCCACAGATAAAACACAGATTACCAACGCTATTGGGCAGAAATGAAATGAAAAGAAAATTATTGTAGCTAGTCTTAAAGAATCATTCACATTAACGCGATTTGTTGAGCAAGTGTTTAAATAATTTTGTTTATCGGCTAGCACTGTGCTTTACGCAAATTGTTATAAGAATCATTTTTTACATGATCGCCGGAAATCTGTATGTAATCATCATACCTAGTGATGTGAATGAGAGGCTTGCAAGACTCTGGCAAGAATAAGACTGATCTGGTGTCTTGGTCTTGCATTTTAATATCTAATTCAACCTACATTGAAAATTGATATGCATTATTTTATTTTCTAGGTTCTCAATCTTTTCTTAGCCTTGCTTTTGTCAAATTTTGGTTCATCCAGTTTATCAGCGCCAACCGCAGACAACGATACAAATAAAATCGCTGAAGCCTTTAATAGAATATCGCGTTTTTCAAATTGGATTAAACGTAACGTAGCCGATTGTTTCAAATTAATTCGTAACAAATTGACAAATCAAATTAGCGATCAACCACCAGGTGAGAGGACCAATCAGATCAGTTGGATATGGAGCGAAGGTTTTTATCCACTTGTTTTAAATTAATTTAAAAAAAAAAATTCATATTTATATACATATATACGAATATATCTATAGATATATAATCAAGTACGGAATTTTGATGAAACATTGATTCAGTATGCATATGTATAACTGATTACATTTAATGCATATGTTTACGAACTACTATACATTTATCTGAAAATACCTCTGCATATTTTTGTATTCTCATGTGATCATGACAAAGTACGTGTTTTTTTTTTTTTTGTTTTTCTGTCTAAGTAGAATACAAACATAACGTAAACTAGATACGTTAGATCCATAATAGATTCGAATTAAGATGTTTAAATTTGTAAACTTTTTTTGAGTACAATAATAGTAAATGTTGTTTTAAACTAGAGACATCAATTTTGTATAACAACATTTTTGTTAAATAACAAAATAGAAATATCGGAGGTATATTAAAGCCTATTAATTTAGTTTGTGTTTTTAGTTTTTTTTTTTTTTAGTTTTATTTAGTTTAACAAAAAAGTGAGTAGAAAATTATTTTCAACTATGTATTTGGAATTGGTGAAATTGAACTGTTTCGAAGAACTTCTTCTATGGCCACATTTGTCTATATCTATATCGCTTAATTGAAAAATTATTAAATTCAAACTTCATTTCAAATAATTTTCCGTCGGTATAAATTTAAAGATATTTCTTTCAAAACAGCCAAGGGTGTTTTCATCCGCCTTTTATAAGGGTCTTATACAAAGTCACCTTAATTGTTAGTGAGAGGGCTTTGAAACAGCGGGTGACAAGTATGATTCTTCGTTTGATCTCTGCGCTGGTGTCATTATTCGACAGCACAGCCCAGGTAGATAAATTCCTTAAATACTTCACACACGGACAAGTTTGTCAAGTATGCCAAAACTAGACATGACTCTGCATGGCGTTGTAACTATTGTATTCTTATTATAAGTTTTATTGGCAATTTTTGTATTTACCAAATAAAAAAAAATTTATTTGAGCTACAAAATTTACGAACATACAATTATAATTACAAATTGTGTACTTAATATTATAATTTAAAGAAATAAACATAAATTTAACATAGATTTTTAATTTCTAAATCCGATAAAAATTACACATTAGCTACTTCGGTTCGTTTTCTATTCTAAGATCTTCTGCTATGTGAATCTATGTCTGACTTTTTTTGTCTAAAACCAGATTGATATGGACCAATCAGATTGTTGACAAAAGGTTTAAGGCATTCTCATCATCCTCTCCTCAGTTCAGACGGTCTCCCTTTTGAGGTTCGTTCAAACGACGCTGAGATTTTATTTATCTGGTATAAATTTAATCCGACCGTATCTGACAAGTGAGTTGATATATGCTCCCTACCAATTCAATCCCATCTTCTTGAATTTCTCGGCAGTTAGATCGTCGCTTAAATATTTCTATCTTCACCTCACTTTGGTCGGGTGGACGGAAATGTTGCTTCGAACTATGTACCTTCACAATATGATATATCCTAAGCAGCCCTTCACTGTGGATACAATCAACAGTAAATACCAGCATAATTTTGATTTTTCGTCTCATATAAATTTTAATATTGCCGTGTATAGAGTTCACAAAAACAGACCTAATGGTGTTTGAAATCTATTTTTGTAATACAACAATTATGCTTGAATTCCGAGATAAAATCTACTTCAAATTTAATTATTTTCTTCCAGTTTTTTACTTAATTTTGATTTAGTTTTGTATATTTATGTTGCTTAGATAATGTATATATAAAAAATATATTTTAAAATAGTATACATATATTAAAAATCAGTTGAATTAAAAATGAAAAGTTGAATACATATTTATATAATATGAAAGTAAAACAGTGGATTTGACCCTTCTTAGTGTTATGATATTGTATTTAATTAAATGGTTGGTTTTTCCTTCTAAAAACAATTTTGTCCCTTTTTTAAATTATACTGTAAATACGTTTCTTTTGTTCTATTCACCTGATTTGATCAAACTAGAGTTGTATGAATTTGGATTTATATTTACTCAATTATTTTGTTCTCACTTATTTTCCTTTTTGTTTATTTTTATTATCTTCAAAAAAAAAAAAAAAAAAAACAAATTGTTATTTATATAATTGTGTATTTCATCATTTCATTCGAAAAAATTGAAATTTGGCTAAGCAAATTTTAGTTTTTTCTCATATCCATTTAAAACAACTTAAATAACAACGAACACAAATTTTCATGGCATACATTTATTTAACTCTCATCAAAACTCCTATTAAAAGCTTAGAATATATTTTTACTCTGAAAATCCATGTCAATTAAACACTTGCAGCCTTATTAATAAACAAAGAATAGTCGCGAATTACATAAGTAAAAATATTGTTTCAGTTTTCGTATTAATAAGTATTTTTCAGTTATTTGATCTTTACTAACTATCGAATAACTAAACTGCCTCCATCGGCATTTTAAGAGATGAATAATTCAAAAATATCAAATATCTGTTTGTGACAAACAGCGGCGTTAGGTTAGGTAATAATTAAAAATTGAAATGCTTTTCCGTTTTAAACAGTTATTTGAAGCTCGTGGGTTGAGTAATTATATAGCCAGAAGTAGATAAAACCTTCCTTCAATTTTCCGATAAACAAAAATAAAATGTGTAGGTACAGTGGTGTTCAGAGAAATAGCAGACCCCATCCGTGTTATACCAAAGGCATCCGTTCTTACTCAAACATGATTTAATATTTATTTTTTCATTTGTTTTGAATGTATTTGTGTTTATTAACTTATCAGAACATGAAATAATATTTATAAGTACAGTAGAAAATATAAAAATAGAAAATATTAATACATAAACTAATTGTTCACAGAAATAGCACATTATGTTTTAATACGTAAAAACTAGATAATTTAAAGGTACAATTTTACCATTCCAAAAGCAATTATTTAGTTGGATAACCTTTGCTCTTCAACACTAGTTTTCATCTTGATTGGTATACACTCAACCAGTTTCCGACATCGTTCAGTGTGGTTGCTGTACCAGGCCCGCCTTGTGCTTTCGCATAAAAAACTCAAACTTGATGGTTTTTCGTCCTGAATCTTTTTCTCTATATCGATCCATAGGTTTTCTATAGGGTTAAGATCAGGACTTTGTGGTGGCCATTTTAAAACGCTTATTTTTTGGTCTGCAAGCCACTGCTTCGGGTCATTATCTTGCATGAATTTCTATGGAAAGGTGAGAAACTCGTCGCAATAGGGCTCCATATGGTTATATTTGTATTGATCCAAACGCCGTTCTATTTTCACAATTGGACCAACGCCGTGACAAGATATGAATCCCCAAACTTATATGCTGCCACCTCCGTGTTTAATGGTTTTGATCGTGTACATGTACGTTGAATTCTTGTCTTAGGGGACGTTGTACATACGTTTTTTCGTCAGATCTGACCCTATTAAACTTGGATTCATCACTCCACAAAACATTTTTACCAGAAAGAAAGTGGTTTGTTAATATGAGTTCTTGCAAATCTTAATCTTTTCAATCTATTTTTCGCCGATACAACTGGTTTCTTTCTTGCTGTGCGTTCATGTAGGTTAGCATCCATAAAACGGAGGGCGTCGTACGATTACTGCCAATACTTCAATATTATATCGATACTTAATTTGGTTTTTGGTGTCCGCAGATGTTAAAAACGGATCCTTTTTGCTAAGACGCTTTATTGTTCTGTCCACATGCCCAGTGGTCTTTCTTGGCGGTGGCTTACGAATTTGATTGTATGTTGTTTCTTCCACTCTCATATGCTTTATAGCGTTTTGGACCAGCTTCCTGGAGCAGTGGAACAGCCTGGCGATGTTAGATATTGCCTTACCTTTACATTTAATTCCTAAAATGACTTCTCGCTTTTTTCCGGCACAGTGTTTTACACGACTCATTATTTTCTGTCTAAATTTAATTTCCAGATCTTTCAAATACTTTTAATATCTTACTTCGAATTTTACACTAGCGAAGTACTCTAAAAATCACTTTAAATATACCTGTGCTATTTCTCTAAACAGCTTAACAGCACGTTTGATGACTAACAATCGACGCGTATGATCACCAAACTTTTAAAAGAGATATATCCTTGTTTCGTTGTTGTCTCTAACGACCCCGAATTTTTATCGCTAACAGACTTCTGACCCCACAGCATGAAAAAATATAACGTTAATTTCGAAATTCAAAGGGGATGTGCTATTTCTGTGAACACCACTGTACATGTTCTTCTTTATTGAAAATATTAATAAAAACCCACAGTTTCATCACTAAATTTCCACCACATAAATATACGTTACGCGAAATAAAGGACATTTTATATTAGACTTACAACTGAAATTTAATATGACAACAAAATATAAATCGACTCAATTTTCCTTGACTTTAAAAATAATACTCAATGAAACATTAAATAACTATTTGGCGTCGAAAACAATTTAATAAATAAGAAAAGCTATATTCATTGAGTAAGCCCGTTAAACGGCTGTTTAATGTGTTTTTTATTAATAGGGCTGTTAATGTATGCATTGCATTTATTGAACAATTTTAATAAAAAGGGAAGCAGTAAGAATGTTTATAAATAAACTGATGCGCATACATATTTCGATTTAATTGATGTGGAGTTATTAGTTACTATTCAATATTATATACCGATTACATTATGGTGGTGTGCAATAGTTATTTTTTGTTTTTTTAAATGCACTTTGATAATCTGGATGAAACAACTTAACATCCTTTAAGAATTCTGTTTCAATCTTATTTTTTACGTCATTATATAATCATGGGAGATTTTTTTTCACTTTGATAATCTGGATGAAACAACTTAACATCCTTTGAGAATTCTGTTTCAATCTTAGATTTTGCGTGATTATATAATCATGGAAGATTTTTTTTATAGATCTTCAGGCAAATCTAAAGACATTGGGTTTAACATGATCCTATGCAGCGGCCTTGGCATGAGTAACATAATAAATTGGTGTAGTGGTAACGTCATCGCTTGTCGAGCTGCAGGTTCACGGTTCAAATTCTGATGACAAGATACATCTATTTATTTCGTACGAAATAAATAAAAAAGTCGATCAATTCTGAAAGTTTATGTAAACTCTACTGCGAAGGGATAACACTGACAGTAGGGGGCGGTCATATGGATAAAAATGTAGCTTGATCGTGATGATGACATCAGAAGAACGGAAAAAATACTGTGAATCATAAGTAACGACAATAACTGCAAAAACAAAATACTCCTCAGTTATCTGGACGATACCCTTGAAGTTTACGGAACCTTTATACCACCAAAGTTCCAAACCACTACATCAATCCTTCTTCTCTCTCTCTCTCTCTCTCTCTCGGTTTGTCTATCTACAAAACGCCCGTGCCCTAAAATTATATAAATGTATTCATATCCCCTTTGACGCGCGCAAATTATAAAAAATAAAAAGAAAAAGAATTTTTAAGAAAATATTTTTTTATTTTTCTGTATAATAACATTTAACCTCAATACATTTGTTAGAACGTGCTAATAAATTGTCTAAGCCTTGAAAGAAATAATTTTCTTCTTTCGACGAATTTTAATATTTTGCTTTCAAATTTTCATCGTCGGAAAATCAATCAATCAATTTTCAGCGTAAGCTATCTCTTTGATTGTTTTAATTTTCTCTTTGTATTCTACTCACAAGATTCCTTTACAGTCCAAAAAAAAAAACATAGTAGTCATCACCTTTCCAAACGATTGGATGACTTTGAACATCTTTGGTTTGCTCTGACGATAATAATGAAGAGCCCAAGTTTCATGTTCAGTAACAATACGCTCGACGACGCTCGATGAGTGTTGGTCACAGAGCTCCAAGAACTCCTTACATCAATCGGCTTGCACTTGATTCTGAGGTGCGGTGAGCATTCGCGATACACATTTTACACTACCTTCGACAAGTTTAGCGTTCATGTAATATATATTTTTGTTTTCATATTTTTCACGTTTTCCTCAATAGCGGGGGTTATCTTTAATGCTGCTCTCTTTATCCCTTTTGAATTCACTTGAATACTTCTGAACTGTAAATAATGAAGTTGTAGATTCCTGGTAATGTATATTATTGTTGAGTTTTTCCTATTTTGCGGCACTCGATGTGAGATGTAGGAATATAAACGGTTTTAATGTTACGATTTTTAGTATTATCCCTTAAGATAGTACCAGTAATGATTTCAATTAACAAATTCCAAAAATAATCATATCCCGAAGTTGTTGAACGGTATTCGTTTCCTAATTTTCGCAAAATCCGTTAAAGATTTATAAACTTGTCGAAAAAACTATGTCAAATATGTATTTATTACTAAAAATCTAGCAATATCATCGGTGCCGTATCCGTACATGAATTTTAATTTGGGTTACCTGATTATACAGGTATATACGAATATTTTTACAAAACCTCTGCAAGTAATTGACAATATTTCACTAAGTTTTCTATCTACTTAACTGCTCTGCTGCATAATATAATGAAAATTTTAGATCCAATAAAAAGTTTCTACGGACTTAAATTCTAAAGGAAAGAATTGTCTTTAATCGATTATTTGTTGCACAACACCATTGATTTCCTTAGTTTGTCTTATTTGATCGTAGACTATTTTATGTATCACTTTTTTTGTAACGAAATCTACATTTATATTCTATGTTGTGTCGTAGCTATCTTAATTGGTGTAAATTGAATACTTTAGAGCTCTTTTAAAATTGAATTCGGTTCCTTCCTTTGTTTTCTTTCTTATATTCTTCATTTGCGCCTCGAAAAATATAAACAAAATTCCGTTTCGTAAAATAAAAAAAAATTCAATTCATGTAAAAATATTGGTAACAAACGCCATCGATCATTATCTACGCTTGCCATTTTTCACCATTTATGCACCTCAAATTATGTAAAAAAAAAAAAAAAAAACGAAACGGATACGTTAGGCAAGGGGGTTTGTCGTTGTATTTCTGCAGAACATGGTGATAATGAGCTCGAATTAGGCGCCGACGAAATACTCGCCGATGGATTAATCAAAAAGGGTATCAAAGAACAGAATCAACTGGAAGTGGCCATCGGTGATGGCATGGAATTCACGATACATGGTGATTTGAAGAATAACAAATCGAAGAAATCAAAATATCTGAATAATGCAACGGTAAGCATAATTTATTGGTATATTTTCCAAACTGTAATTCCTTAAAGTCCTTGAAAAAACAAAACTGCCGTAAACATATTTTCGTTGATTATTTGTATTAATTATTTTTTTGTAAATAAACAAAACAAAAAAAAAATTATCCAATTCCAACCAACCTATGTATAATATACCTCGCAGATGATTGGCAATTCAATTAACCACCAAGACAATAGACTGGAACACGAGCTAAACCATAGAGGTTTGTCCTTACAGGACGACGACACTGCCAGCATTAACTCATATGGTAGCCATAAGAATCGACCATTTAAAGACGAGAGTCATAAAGGTAGCGCCGAAACAATGGAAGGCGAAGAGAAACGCGATGCCAGCAAAGAGGATCTCGGCCTTGACGAAGAGCTCGACGAGGAAGGCGATGGGGAGGAGGGTCCTCTCGATGGTGATATCATTATACATGCGAACGAAGACGATATATTGGATGAATACCCAGCCGATTGCTGCCCAGACTCATATTATGTGAAATTTCCAATCTTAGCCGGTGACGATGATTCGCCATTCTGGCAAGGATGGGGAAATTTGCGACTGAAAACGTTTCAATTAATCGAAAACAAATATTTTGAAACAGCTGTTATCACTATGATTTTACTTAGTAGTTTAGCTTTGGTAAGTACATACTCCTGATTGATGTTAAATAGATTCTGCTAACGAATGCTGCATTTGACTTTAAACAGGCTTTAGAAGATGTTCACCTTCCCCATCGACCAATTCTTCAGGATATTCTGTATTATATGGATAGGATATTTACAGTTATATTTTTCTTAGAAATGTTAATCAAATGGTTGGCTTTGGGTTTTAAGGTCTATTTCACAAACGCATGGTGTTGGCTTGATTTTATCATTGTAATGGTAAGTCGACGACAAAATTCTTTAGAATAGTCTTTTTGTTTTCTTTACAGAACTTACAAAATATCTATATTTTTTTATTTATTGACTGAGATTATTAAATAATTTACAACATGGATTAAACCTATAAGGAGAGAGAAAAAATAAGACAAAAGAATCACAGTTATTTCTATGATTTTCACTTTAATTTAGTTTTTTTTTCTGTTTCTTTAGTTTTACATGTAATTATAGTTTATAGATTTACTTTAGTTTTCCTTTTTCGAATACAGTATATACATATCATTTTAATGCAAAGAGAAAACATTATAACCAACAATATGTTTTATTTATTTTATGTAAACAAAAAAAAAATCGAAAAAAAAATTAACGCAAATCCCCAACTAAAAAAAAAAAAATACTAATTCGGCAAATAATTTAACAAAAAAAAATTATTACAATCCAAAAACTATTCAAACGAAATTAAAAACAAAAAAAAGTTGTCGCTTATAAATTTGGGCGCTATATGGTCCGGCGCTGATGACGTCCCAGCCTTCCGTTCTATGAGAACTTTAAGAGCATTAAGACCGCTTCGAGCTGTCTCTCGATGGGAGGGTATGAAAGTAAGTAGCACAACAAAGATACATTTTTCTGCAAATATACAGCAACGTGTCCTTTGCAAAGTGCAATAATAATTAATTTAAAAAGAAATGTATTTCTCGCCACAAAGTGTTTTCTACTTTTTTGTCTTTCATATATATATATATACATATATATTTATTGTCTGCAATTATATATATATAAGGTGTTAAACATGTATTTAGTCGTCAAAACGTTTTGCAGCAAAGAGTGTATTTTTTTTTTCTTTACGAATATTTAAATGTGTTTCCTACAGTGTATCCTAATAATAGTGCATAATAATTTAAAGTATATATCTTATCTAATGTACTTCTCTTCTATCCAACCGAAACCCTTTAATGTGTGAAATATGCAATTATGAGCTTCGTACCTTTATCGTAAATATTTATTCTACGTAAAAAGTTTGTATATACATATATATATATTTTGATTTTATTTTTGTATTTTAATTTCTGTGATGTATTTGGTGATAAATATACTTAAAGTTAAAATGTATGTACCGGTAGAGAAAAAAAAAGATGTTTATGCAGTTTATACAAGATGATTCTTATCTACCTAAATGTGTATAGGTATATAATATTTTTTACTTGTTTGGCTCTTCCAAATATGCAAAAAAAAAAAAAATTGTAAATATTCTAAAATAAAACACAATAGCAATTAGCCTATACGAGTATCTCCTTTAAAGCAAATTCGTAATTGGAATTAAATGCACTACTTTCCGGTATGTTTTACCGAAGCTATATCACAAGAAACAGTCCGGATTTTAAACTTTTTAGGACTCGCACATTTGGTTCTATTCACAAAAGAAAATTTATTTTTAGCGTCTATAAAGGAAGGATGTAAACTTTTTCAATTTCAAAACTGTATTTGTTAAGTTTTTCGAATCTTCTTGTATAGGTTGCATAACCTTAAGATAATATATCTATAAGTAATCTTAAATTTAATACTGGATCCTTGCAACTTATATACATATATGTTTGTTTTCTTTCTCTTTTGTCGTCTGTGTATTAAACCTTGTAAAAAATACTGAATATTTATGTACTGTCCTTTTTAAAACTGTATTAATTTGCCTTTATCCAAAAAAAGCAGTTTAAATATAAATTATTTTTGAACATAATTTATCCCCAAAAAGATCTCTCATTTGCAAACAACTTCTCTCCTTAAATAGGTAATTTTGTAAAATAAGTTAAAAGCCTTTAATAGTAGAACAATTCAATTAGCTTGTAGTTTGTAGGTATGATTGACTTTGAAGTCTATTAGTCATAACCGTAATCATAGTTACTAGATCTAGGAATATCCATTAGTTAGAAAAGAAAGCTCATATTTAGTGTTTAATTTGTTTTTCTTTTTTTGACGAAACTAGTTCGTTGTAAATTTATAACATTCCCCTCTGTCCATTTAAAAAAAGAAAATAGTTGAACTTAGTGTAAAATGCCCAATATCACTCATAATACTTATACCAACTGAACATTTGTAAAATACTATAGTTTTTCAAATATAAGATTCTTCTCTTTTAAGATTCAACAGAAAATCCACCGTAGTTACACTCCTGCGCAGTGGTGGCAGTGTTTTACTTATAAATTGAGTTCATTGAGTTCTCTCATAACCGCTTGGTCTTGGAGAAGATATTTCACTTAACATTTTAATGATTTATAAAAAAAAAAAAAACAGCAACAACTATACCTACAACTACCCTTCTGATAAGTATCGCAGCAAAGTTCAAGGCAAAACGCTACTAGACAAGCCGACCTAGTAAAAAATGTTTCAACAATTAACAAATTCAGAGTTAGTTGTCGTTTTCATTAATCAAAGAGAAATTCATTAAATTTCGCTACCAAGTTAGATTTGTAAATATACTTAGAATAACATTTGAGAAATAGAACTTAATTACATATTATTTTGACATCTGATAACGTATTTGTTTGTTGTTGAATCATGAAATGTTGCTATGCAGGCAACCTGCTTACAAAGTATTAAAAATTACCAAAAATAATATCGCATTCAGGTGGTAGCTTTCTACTACAGACTTCATTCCGAGTTTAACTTAGACCTCCCAAACTTAGGAACATTTTATACTAAAACATTGGAATATAGTTTATTATGTATGTATGTCTCCACGAGTGATAGTGATACAATTTTCTATATTTTGTTTGTCTTTAATGGACAACGCACATTTTTTGTTCGAATCCAAAACTGATTTAAATGGACACATCAAAAATAAAAAACCGTCACACATAATATGAGCTATGAGCCTAGATCTAAGCCTAATAAGCTAGGTATTTGAAACCAGTATTAAAACTTCCACCATTTTAAGAGTAAAAGGCTACTTTACGTGTATTTATTTTTTTTTATTTACATATGTGTATTTATGAATAATGTGTATTTGTATTGCTTAAAACGCTATTTGCCAAAAATCAGTGTATGCTTTAACATATTAAATATTTTTTAACTACATAAAAACATAAATTTCTAAGGGGCATTTGTTACAGGAAAAGCAATATAAAACTTGGCATTGGTTAAAAGTAAACAGTAACAGATAATATAATAATAGTAATTGCACACTTTGAAATACAACTGCAAAGTAATGCGTTGATGTGTGCACAGAGAAAACATTTAAAAATAAAGCTTTAGGGAAATGCACTATTCATGTCTTGAAAATAATCGTAAAAATAAACGGATAAACGGAAGACAATGAGCGTTAATAGTTCTTAGAGTTTTTTTTATTTTTTATTTTTTTATTTTTTTTTAATTAACTTTTTTTTTTGTTAATTGAGTTAAAGTTTTTTGTTCGACATAATATACAACACTTAATCCTTTTTGTAGAAGTAACAAAGAATCATTTTGTTTTATTCTTGATATTTCTTTTCTCTTCTCTTCTTTTTACATATTCAATAAAAAAAAATAAAAACTTAAAATCCGATAAAATATCTTCACTCACAAAAAAAAAAAAAAAAAAAAAACTAACTCTCATTCTATCAATGTAATTTATTTCTTTATTAACAAATCCTCGATACGAATTCCGAAAATACGACCCATTTTCAAATGTATATTGAATCAAATAAAACTAGGTGTCGCTTATCAACTTCGTTGCTTCACTTGTTGGAGCTGGTGGTATTCAAGCCTTCAAGACTATGCGAACGTTAAGAGCACTGAGACCACTACGTGCCATGTCCCGAATGCAGGGCATGAGGGTACGTACTTCCTCCATTCATATCAAATCAAACTATTTTACTAAATAAAATTAAATAAAAAAAAAATATATTTCAAGCATTAATTATTAACTTTTTTATATATTTAATATTTAAGTAAAAAATTAGAAATTTTATTTAAATAATTTAGATCAAACATTTCGTTGTCCTATTTTGCATTTGAAAACAAACAAACAAATCTTTTACATATCATGTTACTAATTATGAGATGCATTAGTTTGGAAGTTATGATTTCAATTAGAGAAAACTTCATTAAAAACCATTTCGACCGTTATTGTTATATTATATTTGGCAGTAATAAACAATTTATTCTTTTGTTCATTTAATTTGGATTAGTTATATAGTTAAGCTTTGTTTACAAAAAAATACTTAGAGTTTGAAATAGTTAAAATAAACTTAGTTGTTCCTTACTTTTATGAAAATATTTCTCACAAGTTAGCGCTAAAACACTGTACAAAAAATAAACAATTATATAATAGTATTATGCAAATCAAAAAAAAAAAAATTCCAGCAGCTACACTTAAGTAAACACATTTTAAGACATAACAAAGATTACACTCTAATTTATTATCTTGCTTTCAGGCACAACAAGTTTGCTTTGCTAGCTCAACTGCATCTGGATGCATGAGCTTTAAAAGTATACGATTTTTACTTTAAGTTTCTCGTAAATCTTAGATTTTATTTATCATATTATATGCTATGCAATACGATAGTTTTGTATCAAAATAAAAGTACCAATAATGACACCATGTCCATTATTCCATTTGCGGCAATATTGTATTTTAAGGGTATGCTCTGCACAAAATGTATAGGGTTTAAGAAGCAATAGCTTCCAATAACCAATAGTGGTAAATCGCTGATATTTGAATCATTGCCTCCCCATCTTTCACTTCGTGTGAAGAATCTATTCTTTAATATGGACAATCTCTTGTCATTAAAGTGCTTCTGTTACGCAATCATCCCTCTGGATACATGATGTCGTGCGAAGATACTTTTATCATTGCGTTATAAAATGAAGAAATCCTTAAAAATCAGTTGTTTTATAAAATATTACTATTCAATTTCTTTGTATAAGACCTTTACTGCTAAAATTAAAATATTAAAAGGCGCTAGTGCAAGTAAAAGCTATGAAATTTTATTTGTCAATTGCAAGTCACAAGAAAGCCTAGCGTCGCATCGGCTTTAGTTCGTTACACCATTGGATGCTACTTAGTTAATGGCAACATCTCAAACTATCATGAGTGTGCTTCGGTAAATATAAAACTTTGAGTGGAAATTCCGGTAAGAGTTTTGCTTAAAATGGAATTGTATCCAATACACCAAACAATGAAAGATATCATAATAGTATATACAAACTCTATCCAGCGGTGTGTCTAGAGCACTATGGAAATAATATGTATAGTTAGTTATTAGTTTGATTCAAAAAAGAAATGCAGTCCTGTGATTAAATTGTACAAATACACTAAGTTAAACTGCCATGAAAACTTCACTTAATGCGACACTAGTAGAATAGAGATTATACTTGTTTTCTACAACATAAATATTTTGTTTAAAGCTTGAAAATTTCCTTAAACAACTATTTTTCTATCTTTATTTTCTTTTCTTATATTACCAAATATTTTGTTCGTTTGTTTATTTATTTATTTATTTATTTGAATCACCTCATTGCGAATGAAATTGACTTTTTGACATGCATTTACACGTTTCCATTTAAATTTATTTAACATTCCTTAAAAATAGAAAAATTCAAAGCCATTTAGAACACAAAATTTAAATAGAGATATCTTACTTATTTTTTTCTTATAATTTGTTTTGTATCAGAAAATAATATTAATACTGCGATGTGATTGGATTACAATAATTGTTCTACTTTGAATGGAAATTATGTTAATTCTATTATGCAATGCTACAAGTTAATGAAATTGACTACTTAATGAAATTAAATACACAATAATTCACAAACTTAAAAACTACACAATACCAATGCCATATGACTAATAACAAAAATCAGTCACAAGTAATAATGAAAAAAAAGAGTTTCATAAAATTGATTGAACAATCTGCTTGTAAAACAAATACTTTATAACAAAATTATTATTTATTAGCTCAAAGCTTAGAATATATCAGCTTAACAACACAAATATGTATTTCTAGATTCAGCAGGCTTTTACTTAACCTAATTAGTGCTTTTATTTCAAACAAAAGCTTTAAATATTATTCGGCATTTTCCATGCAACCCCGAAATATTATGTTTTTGGCACTATCAAGTTTGATTGCTATTTGTCGTTTATTTTTTTGCATTAAAAGGCTTGGATTTATGCATTTTATGCCTATGAAATTTGTTTTTTTTTTTTATTTTTACATAGTTTATCGTAATCACACATGTAGAAAGCTTTATTGAAGTGTGGGCCTGAGAAGGAACTTACTGAAAAAAGTGTCTTAAAAATAAAAACTGCTAAGCTTTTGTACAGAATTTTTTAATGGAAAATTGTTGCTATTTGTAATGATACGACCCATCAAATTGTTTTTTTCTCGACCCATGCTTATGCATGCCCTACTTTGTTCTCGACTTCATTCATTAAATCAAAATAATAATTTAAATATATCGTTCATTAATTCATTATGAGTAAAGCATATGTTAAAACAAAATCTGTTTATAAATGCAATTTTTTTTCGTTCCTTTCCCAATCCACGAACAATCAACATCCCGATGAACAAACGCAACTTCAGGTCGTCGTTAACGCGCTGGTTCAAGCTATACCGTCCATCTTCAATGTGCTATTGGTGTGTCTAATATTTTGGCTTATTTTTGCCATCATGGGTGTACAGCTTTTTGCTGGAAAATATTTTAAGGTAATTTGTCCGTAATTGTTCGCATACTAATTCTTTTTTTTTTTTTTTTTCGAAAATACACAAGTTTCTTAATATCTCAATAAAATTAATTTCTCTTCACAGTGTGTGGATGATAACCACACCACAATTAGTCATGAAATCATTCCAAATCGAAATGCATGCGAAAATGAGAACTACACGTGGGAGAATTCAGCGATGAATTTCGATCACGTAGGTAATGCGTATTTATGCCTCTTTCAAGTGGCCACTTTCAAAGGTTGGATACAAATAATGAACGATGCAATTGATTCACGAGAGGTAACTTAAAAATTTAATTTATTTTTAAGTTGAATGGTTTTTATTACTTAAAACTTCTACTACCATAATGTATTGTATTGTATTTACTAATCAACTTTATTTTCTTCCCTTCCTTCAATTCTTGAAAAATTATCCTGCCTGGTGAATTTTTTATAGGTGGATAAGCAGCCAATACGCGAAACAAATATCTACATGTATTTATATTTTGTGTTCTTCATTATATTTGGATCATTTTTCACATTGAATCTGTTCATTGGTGTTATCATTGATAATTTTAATGAACAAAAGAAAAAAGCAGGTGGATCATTAGAAATGTTCATGACAGAAGATCAGAAAAAGTACTATAATGCTATGAAAAAGATGGGCTCCAAAAAACCATTAAAAGCCATTCCTAGACCGAGGGTAAGGCTTAACCGAATAAAAATTAGTACAAAAAAAAAAACACACTACATAAACTAAAAAAAAAGCTTAGAGAGTATTGCTTTATTTATTAGTCTGTGCCAACCGTTAAAAATTTGTAAATTAAATTCGTCTTCCTCTCTACACTTTCGCGACTTTATCATTCTACTCTACTACCCGTTTTCTTATCAAGTTAGTACGAATACCAATAATAATTGTTAACCATGTTGTGAAGAGCGAACCGTATGCTCTTGATATCTAAAAATCTGTAAATGCTTCTTTTTCAATACTCTTCTTTTATTCTTCTAATAATTCATTATCAAAATCAAATTTCATTGAAAATACAATCCTTAACAATATCGGTTATATGGTTAGAAAAAAAAAAAAAACCTTTGGCACAGATAGAATTGAATACTTAGCATTTAATTAATACAAAAAAAAAACTAAATCTACGATATTTGAATATATTTAAAATATACAATTTTTCTCTTTAAAATTTTCTTACAGTGGCGTCCACAAGCAATAGTCTTTGAAATAGTCACAGATAAAAAATTCGATATTATTATAATGTTATTTATTGGTTTAAATATGTTTACAATGACACTCGATCGTTATGATGCTTCGACAACATATAACAATGTACTAGATTATCTAAATGCGATATTCGTAGTTATTTTCAGTTCCGAATGTCTATTAAAAATATTCGCTTTACGATATCACTATTTTATTGAGCCATGGAATTTATTTGATGTAGTAGTTGTCATTTTATCCATCTTAGGTAAGTAAAAGCCGATTATTCAATTGAAAACTTCTCTCTGTAATCGTGTTTTTCGTGTTGCTAAAACTATATATATATAATTAAAAAACAATTATATAAAGTAAATGTTGTGCTTCTATATATGTTTATATATATACATACATATACGTAATCCTTGTCCCCTTTTATATGTTGTGTTTATTTAAGCTTTTAATGGCTTAAATATAATTTTTTATAAATGTTATTTTTAACAAAAATGAAAAGCTTTTTCTCTCAACCAGCTTTAAATTTTTATCTTAAGCTTAAACAATTCTTTACATAATATAGTTATTTTTAAAATAAACGACAAGTTTTTACCTAAAGCTTAACTGGTTTAAGAATATTCAAAAAGCTTTTCTCAAAACCAATCTATATAATCAAAAACCTAATTCAAATTTTAACTGTATCCCCCTTAGTAAATGTAAAATGTGTGTTTTATGTAATTTGTTTGTAAACATATAAATATGTTTCTTCGTGTGTGTTGTTTAATGTAAACCTTAGCTTTTAATTGAAAAAAAAAAAAACGCTTTCATTCCTTCAAAAGTCTTACTCTATCTTAAATAACACATCACTCCTTTTTCTACATGTAAGTGTTTTGTTTATTGATTCATCTCAAATGTATGTGTACTTTTCACAATACTTTCTTCTCAAAATATCTGCTAAAGTCAAGACAAAAGAACCAAACTTAAATCGGCTGTGCTTAACGAATTCCCTGGATATTTAATAAACTTTTGATATAAACATTAGCACAAAAATTTGTGGGACAGTTTCTTGAATGCTTGCAATCGTAAGCAGACAAGTGAACTAGTCATAAATTCCTCATGCGAAGCGGGAAACTACGACCTTTTTTTATAAAAACAAAACAGCAAAGATGGCATAAAATATGCTTTACTACATTAATTCCAAACAGAAAAGCAACTTATTCATTATGTCGTGCGGCGAATGAAAAGGTTGTGTAATTTTCTGTTTCAACAATTTGATAGACTAATGTTAGGTTCTAGGTAAATTAAGTTAAGTTCAATGTTGTTTTCGATGTTAATTTCAGTTTGTACTTGTATTAGTTGTAAATTCACCCAAGGTTAGGCTTATTATGCCTAGAAGCAGCTTTTTCTAGTCATAATTTATGCTTTATTTTTATTTTTGCTTTACTTCTGGTCTCATTAAAAAGAACCAGAATTTTTCGTTGTCTCTACGGAGACACGGCTTAAAAAAACCTTACATTAAGATTGCTTATCTAAACCAAACGTGCTTACAAACTTAGGTTAAAAATGCTTTCAAAGTAGGTTAAGAATATACAAAATAAATCAGCGAAACGCCTTAAACACGCCGCGTATGGATCACTTTGATCTACCTCTTTACACATACGTTCGATGGACGTGAGTTCGGAATACAAAACTGTAAACTTAAACAACCTGAAGGTGATATCAGATTAGCAGAATATATTAATACACTAAATAGAAATAAAAAACATAAAAAAAAAAAATAAGAAAACAACTCGAAATATAAATAAAATAGTGGCTGCAAGGAAAACAAAATAATAATAATTCGATTCAATCAGAGTTGGATGTGCTCTTGCACACCTCTGTTAGTCTTTTGCCCAGTATATTCAAATGAATTTATTCGCCGGATAAGGTAAATTCCATCTTTATGCGACGAATTAATTTATTTCTTACATCTTTGTAAACTTTTCAGCAGTCCGCGCACTGCAATGCCGGGCAAAAGCTGAATCTTCTTAATGGTTTTTGTCCATTTTGGCAAATGGAGATTATGTACTTTAATATGAACCTTCCATTTTCAAAAATCAATAGTTGTACTATAGTTTCCCATTAAAACTATTGGAGTATCATGTGCATCCTATGAAAAAAAATAAATATATTTGCACACATCGTATATCCTAATTAAATTTCTTACACTATCTTATAAAAAATAACATACAAATATTTATACAATACACAATATACCTAGATCCAAAATGCATCACACATGTTTTTAATATTTTTTTATTTTTTTTTGTATCGAATTGAGTTGTATAAAAAATTTATTTTGTTCATTGACATGAAAAAAGGTTTGATTAGGAAAGTAAATGAAAAGTGATCCGTTATACTTCTTCCGAACTCTAATTCACTCGATTTAATCTATAAGCTTGCAAAAATAAAAAAGATTAAATAACACACTCGCTAACAATAAATAAAATAAAATTGTTGTTAGGTCAGTTTCAGAAAGCTTTAATTTATCCATTACTTAAAATTATTTCTTTAATATAAGCAACATGTTTTAATTATTTCTTTAATATCGTAAAATGTTCCAATCGATGCTTTTAAAAAAAATGCGCTTGCTTTTAAATAAAAATTGCGCAGACTCGTATCTGAAATGAAACAAGTTGCAAATCATTGGATATACCATTGTATAAAAATTGATTCTAATTACCTATGGTTTCTGCTATATTTCAGACAACATTTTCAAGTTCTCCTAGTAGACCATTCAAAATGTATTTGGTCCAATTTTTGATCTGTTCGATCAGAACACAATAAGTATATTCCGATTATGAAATTTTCCGAAACAATTTTCAAACAATCTCGGAATTAATTTCCCGACATTTTAAATGTCTAATTACATATTAGTTGTAATTTCGCCTAACAATTAATTTAATATCTGGACTTTAGATTTGTTATAAGAATAAAATATGCAATGCTATCTTAAAAAAGTGGTCTTTCAGCATCGAATATCAAACGAAATTTTGCTCTAAATCGTAAAGCACTGAAACACAATGCTTATTGAATATTATTTTAGCCCAATTCACTTGTGTCAGCTTAAAATTTGCCTATGAAACATGCAGCGCATAGGTTTCTTAGAAAAAACATTAACGATTAATAAATAAAAGCTTCAGTGCCTAACTTCAGCTAAAATATGTTAAATGTAATGCTACAACAATAGCGATAAGTTTACTACTAGATCAAATATTCACATATTCATTCACAATATACGATTTAACTAAGTGCTTGAATTGGATTTCAACTAACTAAGTGCTTGAATTGGATTTCACCTCTAAATTTCTCGAGTTTGAATGCTTGAAAACGTGACTAATTAGCAAAACTACTGCAAGTGCTGCTCAAATGTAAACGGATCAATAAATACATTTGCAAAGATATTTTCAATCCCTAAAATAAATGATTCACCTTCAATGTAGAATAGTCTGCATGTATGTATGTACGTTCAACCCAAAGATCAATTCATCATCATTTTGCAATCCCGATGATGTACAAATTCAAAATCTTAGATACATCCGCAGTCCAATTTGAAAGACAAATTATCCCTCAACATGCCCATTACTACAAATTACCTCCTGATGAACAAAGTTGTATTTATGTAATTAAAACATAAAGTCACGCATACATTCAAAATTGTTGATCCAAAATATAATGATAAATATTACAAAATTCCTGCAAAGCTCCAGTCAAAAATGGAGAAATAACCTTCTCCGGGTGATATTTGGCACTAACAATATGCTGCGAATGATCGCTCACTTCAATAACTTCATCGCTGCGCGTATCTAGGGAATAAAATGGTCATTGCGAGTCAATCATAATTTAGATCTAGATCAAAGGAAGCTTTTCCATCATGATACAATTTAATGCTATTTTTCCTTTCTTTTTCTTTCAAACAAATTACACATATAAAAAAAACAAGTGCTTAATTTTCTCATCGCTTATAAAATTGTTTTTAGTTATCAGCAAATTATGTTGTTGCTTTATTTTTAAATTACATTTACATATTTGTAAAACACAGCGTAAAAACACTTAAGCGTATAAATGTTTAATTTTGTTGTTGACTTAATTTACATTATGTTGTGTCTGTTGAGAAGCGTTTTTTTAAGGATATTTTTGGTGTGTCGTTCCCTGTCGATGTCGTAGACGTTGAAGTGTATCCTTTGAAAAATTATCTAATCAATTTTTTTTTCTTTTTTGGGATCCAAACAGGTCTTGTTCTTAGTGATATAATCGAGAAATATTTTGTATCGCCAACATTACTTCGTGTAGTACGTGTAGCTAAAGTAGGACGTGTCCTGCGTTTGGTCAAAGGTGCCAAGGGTATACGAACATTACTCTTCGCATTGGCCATGTCCCTGCCAGCCTTATTCAACATTTGCCTACTGCTATTTCTTGTAATGTTTATCTTCGCAATATTTGGAATGTCATTTTTTATGCATGTCAAAGAGAAGAACGGATTGGACGATGTATATAATTTTAAGACTTTCGGACAGAGTATGATATTACTATTTCAGGTGAGCGGTTTTTGGAAAATTAGTCTTTTCTGAGTTTATGTTGTAAAATTTTAATATGAGTGTGCTATTTGTATTTTGAATATTGGTAAATATGACCAATAATCTCATTCATTTAAATAGTCACAAGTTCTTCTGTAATTATGTAATTAATGTAAGGACGCTAACAAATTTGAATGCACGTTACCACTTTATTTCAAAATTAGTTTATTTGAAAGCATGGTGGTTGAACATGTACATATGTACCTACATCTATTATATGTGTTTGTTGGAAGACATTTTATTTTTTATTTTCTTTCTTTAAATACTTATTTCAATTCGAAAGTATCTTGATCTAGGATTAACATTCATCGGGTTTTTTTTTATCAGAAATCTTTTGAAAGATGAAGCAAATAGTGCCTACATTTAGCTCTTTTCACTTTTACATTCTTCATTTGAAGTTCACAAATTTATTAATGCATGAGAATTGCACCTGTATAACATAGCTCTTAGCAGTTTAAAACAACTGGTGTGCATTTCTTACATTAATCAAACATTTCTATATACAGATGTCTACCTCAGCCGGTTGGGATGGTGTTCTAGATGCCATTATTAATGAGGAAGATTGCGATAAGCCGGACAACGATCGTGGTTATCCGGGCAATTGTGGTTCAGCAACCGTTGGAATTACGTATCTTCTTTCATATCTAGTTATAAGCTTTTTGATAGTTATCAACATGTACATTGCTGTTATTCTCGAGAACTACAGTCAGGCCACCGAAGATGTCCAAGAAGGTCTAACCGATGACGACTACGATATGTACTACGAAATTTGGCAACAATTCGATCCAGAGGGTACGCAATACATTCGTTATGATCAGCTTTCGGAGTTTCTCGATGTTCTCGAACCGCCTCTGCAAATACACAAGCCGAATAAATACAAAATCATTTCGATGGATATACCAATTTGTCGTGGTGATCTAATGTACTGTGTGGATATTCTCGATGCTTTGACCAAAGATTTCTTCGCCCGCAAGGGTAATCCCATTGAGGAGACCGGAGAAATAGGAGAGATTGCCGCCCGGCCAGATACCGAAGGTTACGAGCCAGTCTCGTCGACATTATGGCGTCAACGCGAGGAGTACTGCGCGCGACTAATACAAAATGCGTGGCGCAAGCACAAATTGCATAAGGATGACGGTCATGAGGGCACTGGAGACGATACTGACTTTGATGGCGGGGGCGATGGTGCCGATGAACATTCAATGAGAAACGGTAGTGGTACGAATAGTCCAGACAAGTTCAATGATGGCGGTAGTACTGGCGGCAGTGGTGGTAATAGTGGTGGTCCGCTTAGTCCGGGAAGTGCGGGTAGTAGTTCTGGTGATCGGCAAGGTCGACAAACGGCCGTTTTAGTAGAGAGCGATGGTTTTGTGACAAAAAACGGTCATAAGGTTGTAATACATTCCCGATCACCAAGTATAACATCGAGAACTGCAGATGTCTGAGCCAGGCCTCGCCCCCCCCTCCAAGAAGCACGGCAGAATTAATAATTTTTCTACTTCAATAAAAAGAAACATCTCTAAACAATAATATTTTCGGCGTTAATGAGAAAAACAACAACAAAACAGCAAAAGACATCAGCTAAATTTCGACAGAAAATACAAAATTAGAAAATTATTAATTTAAAATTTAATTTTAATATATAAAAGCAAATATTTCATTTTTAGCCCACAGGAAATCGAAATAATCCTATTTCCTCTAGAATTAAAGAAATTTTATTTTTTTCCTAAATTTAATAATAATATTTAAAAAAAAAAGCTCTGGAAAATTTATAAAACAAAAAAAGAAAAGAAATTTTGCTTTCATTAAAAACAAAAAAAAAATATATTTATGTAAAAAGCAAAAAATAACAACAAAAACAAAAGAATGGAAAGCTGACTGCCATATCAAATTTCTATTGAACTCTAACACACGAAATTTTATTTCCAACAAAAAGTTAAACAACTTTCAATTTCTTAAACAACACAGAAGCATTTTTTTTATATATGTATAACTTAACGAAGAAGACGCATGATGGAAATCTTGGAGTTGGGGCGCAAAAATAAACTTAAAAGAAAAAAAAAAAAAAAAGAAGAAAAATAGTAAGACAATTTATTTTTAACTAACCGCATCCACAGAAATTAATTCAAAATCTTACCTTCATCAAAAAATACATTTAAGTGTGATTTTTATAGGCTTGTGAATCAAAATTAATTTATTTTAAGCTAAAATATATAGATACAAAGTTAAATACCAAAATAGATACAATTAAAAAGAAAGTATAGTGTTGTGATGTTTAAATAAAAAATAATAAATAAAAACTGAGAAAAATCCACAGTGAAAAGGTTCAAAATAAACTGAAAATATGTGAGTGGTTAGTCAATTTAAAAAAGGAACATTGAAAGAATCGGGTCAAAGTAAGAACGGCAACTTAAAGAGAAACACACTCGAACTCGATAATCGAAACAACTGTGTGCAATCGAATCTTATTCAAACCAGAATCGGATATATTTAATTATTAAGTGCGTACACAAGAAACCAACAAACTATAAAACAAATGAAGAAATCCCAATTAAAAATTAAATAAGCTGCTAAAGAAATATATTTTTAAAAAACAAGAGTTTAAAATTGAAAAATATGTATAAAAGCTTTAATTAAACAAAAAGAAAAAAAAAAATATTATAAAATAAAAACGATGGGTATGTGTAATTATTAAAATATATTTTATATATAATTTCATTATGTTTCTGTCAAATATTAAGGTTTTTAATTATTCCATTGTACATCAATCTGAAGAACTTAATTGATTGATTTATTAAGTATGGTTTGCGAAAGACATTTTAAAATCCTGTTTTGCAATTATTTTCATAGCTTAATTGCATTTAATGAGTTTTTATTTCGCTGACTATATCTTTACTGAATTATTTAAACAATATTTTTTTATTTTCGTTAGACTATTTATTTATTGCACATATTTCGCATTGGGAAAAGATCTACGGCAAACATTTTCAAAGCGGATAAAAACACGACTATTTTTCTGTTGTGGCTTTCTTTATGTTGAATGGAAAAGTGGCTTTTGAATCAAAAAAATATATACACACATGAAGATTTCTTATTAAAAAATTTATATGGATTATGACATTTAGGAAGACAAAAGTGTGACACAATTTTTGTGGTGTAGTAATAATTCGTTGTTTTAGAAAAGTTTTTTTTAAATATTTTTTGTTCTTTTCTATTTACCTGTCTTTTTTTAATGAGATTCAAATTCTTAACTATTGTTTAAATTTAGAATCTATTCGTTTTTTTATTTCTTATTTCAGTACTTAACTCTTATTTGTGGTCTAAATCCTTTATCTTAAATTTGATACATTTAATTTTTCTTTTATATTATATACGTAAACTCTTTTTTTTTTACCAAAGGTGTCATAAAAACTAATTTTAAATTACGCGCAAGCAAAAAAAAAAACAAATATAAAGCAAAACTAAAAAAATTCGAGGCATTATTCTACCCGTTGTCTTGAAGTACATTTAAAAAAAAAATAAGTACAGAGCTTAAAATAAAATTCGATTTTAATTTTTGTTATAAATTATCAAAAATCCACATTCAGCTTAACAAAATTCTGTTAATATTAGGCTTTTTACTAGTCGCAAATTTAGAAAAAAAAAACATTAAAATAAATCACAGCTTAGATTTAGTTCCATTCAATTTAGTTTACTGCAAAACAAATCAAATAGCTTTTTTCCCTAAGTTATTTAATTTCTTAGGTTTTCCATATATACAAAAATTCCCCTAAAAATAGAAACTCAGATTAATACCAACAACCAAAAAATCAACTAAACACTAATTTTCAATGAAATATTAATTTTTATATTTAAAATTTCTGCGTGCACTCTATTTAATGAGGGGTAGGGCGAGTATTAGAATACAAAATACATTTACATTATATTATACTTATAAATATATACTAAATGTATGTATATACAAAACAACTTCAAATCGACAAAACACAATACCTAAATGATAAAATATATTTATTTAATAAATATGAAAAAAAAAAATATTTTTTGCTTATTCTTTATGCATCAAAGATCAACTATGAATTTCTCTGATCATGAGCTTTTCAACTAAATATAATGAATCAAAGAATTTTAATTAATTTCACATACTTAGTATACATATATATTTTCTTGTATAATAATTAAAAGAACTAATAATTTAGAAATCAAAGAAATTCACAGTTGTTTTTATATTTATATGGAAGAAGCAAAAATAAGAAATTCTTATTAATTAAAGAAACAAAAAAAAAAAATCTAGCTAATTTTTTTCTAAATAAAACAAAAAGAAAGTGTAGACTAAATAATTTAAAAAAAAAAATGTAAATTGGTGGAAAAAAATATTACAACAAAATGCTTCTTTGTTAACACTACATTTTAGCTTTATACATTGTAAAATATACATAAAAAATCTCTAGTTAAAAAAACAAAGTATGAAATATAAATAAAATATAAAAATCGAAAACAGAAAAATATATAATTATAAAGAATAACAGCAAAAATTAAAACAATAATAATAATTTCGCGTAAAATTTAAGTGAAATGTAAAAATGCTTATTTTTTATATATTTTTTTTTTTTTCTTTCAGTTCATTATTTTCTTTTATTTTCTAGGAAAAAATTAGGAAGAAGGAATATTTATAAGTATGGCTAGGGAGATTGTTGATTTAATATGTAACAAAAAAAATTATCACATTATTTTCCGAGTACAAAAAACATCCATATTGAATAAAATAAAAATATATTAGTACTAAGTACCTACCAACAAAAAAGTAGTTACAAATTTACATGATTAAAAAAGAACGGCGGTCTAAGTAAGGTTTATTGGTTTATCCTCTTAAAAACTTCACACATCTTATTAAAGCATTCAATATATTTTTAAAAATATATATTACCCAGTCTATATAATTGCTGTTAATTCAGTTTCAACATCGAAGAAGAATAAAACATTCAGTAGCATATGTATCTATTACAATTTAGTTAAAATGATTTCTCGTTAGATGCTTTTAAAGTTAGCAACTTAAAAAAGCAAACGAACTATAGTACCTTTTTTTGTTGTTGAATTTGTTAGTAAAATTATTTGTGGAACACACATAAACACTGCTTCTGATAGACTCCATGTATATAGCATCTTCCCCGGCTATATTGGAGTTTCACGCACTTGAAATAGTATACATATGTATTTATAACTTTGCAGTTTAGTGGCAGGTCCACAATAGCTTTTCTCTGACTTGAAATAATTTGCTCCAAATGAATTCTTTGTATGATTTTCATAGTATATGCTAGTAAATACGAAGCCATACTTAATGTCATGAAATGATAAATGACATCCGATAGAGTGAATCAGTAAGGTAAGAGGTGAAGGAAGAAATAAATCAAATTAAATTGTTATAGGAAAATATTGTCTTTTCTCTTGTTAAGTTTTTGTTTTCTTTTTGATATTTTTACATTCTCTTTTAATATAATTATAGACGAGAAATAAAACCGTTTTTAAATAATATTCACGCCTGTGACAACAAAAGAACAAAAAAAAAACTTATACCCGATGCACAATACATTAAAAATGTAATTATAAACTAAACAACAACAAAAAATCAAGCAAACAAAAATTTAAATTTATTAAGATAATTATTTAAAAGGAAAGAAAACCAAACAAAAAAATATTTGAAAGAATTATTATTGCTTTTTTAGTTTTCGTAAAAGTTACGTATTTACATTAAATCAATAACAAATTATTAAAGATATGAAAACAAAACCAAAAAAAAAAATATGATGTAAAAATATAAAAGCGAAACATTTTTTCACACTTTAGCTTAATAAATTGTATAAAAAAAAACAAAAAAAAAAAAAAAAAAACAAAATGAAAAATAAAATATGAAATTTAATTGAATTTGTTATGCAAATGAAATAGTAGTTATGATTTAGACTTTCTCCCAACAGGAACAACAAGAACTTTCTTGTATTACGCATACGCATATCGCATACTTATTTTCACCCGCATACTTCGTGGCTGTATCCCAATACGTTCAGATTACCAATTCTTCCATCCAACAAGTACATAATCTTAAATTAGGTATATCTACTCCGCCGCCACACCCAAATAAGTTCAAAGGTTCTGACGATGGTATAAAGCAAGTTTCACTTTCTGAAAACATTTATACTTATTTATCTATCTATCATTTAACAAAGACGATATCACTTAAGGACATTCTAAGAAGAACATATCTCGGAAAATACATTTTATTGTAATTAAGGGTAATCTTCCAGAAAAACCACTTTTATAAATTTCACGGAGATAACATTAAACATCTTCAATGACATACGAGTATGTATGTATGTACCTATTTGCATGTATATGCATTTATATATATATATATGTGTATTTTTATATATATACATATATGTGTGCCTCCGAAGAAGTCTACAAACAATCTCAACACCTCGCTTACCATTGCTCTTGTCGATCACTCCTAATCCAAATAGAAATTGATGAAGTCCGTTTCTGGACGAAGTCCGCTACTTGCGAACATTACAACATTTTAGATATTTGCCAACATTTTCGTCTCAGAGCTGACATCCTTATCTAAAACGTGGAGTATTCCTGACTTTTTGGTTTCATGAACAAATTCGATCTCGAGATTTTGATCAATCTTGGTATTGCTATACATAATATAGAATCTCGGAAAAGTGGGTGTCACAATTATTTCTATCAGTCTGTTGGTCTGTAGGCACGACTTCAGTCTATATGGCTGAACCGATTTTGTAGAAACATAACAGTACGGCTGTGACAAATACAGACCTAATTTTGGAAAATTTTCAAAATATTTTTGGATTTAAAAAAAAAAAAAAAACGTTTTAAAGATTTTGTTTAAATTTTAAATCTGAGTGATACAACATTTAAGTGCAAAAGTGCGACTTAGTCGTACAATTTATTTTAAATGAAAACATTTTGAGCAACAACACGTAAGTATTCCTCCAGGACATAACTTAGTACTTGGGCGACTCTTAAGTCCATAAATATAAACATACCTATACATAGTATCATTACCTGAATCATAAAAGTAAGTATCCCTCCCTCCCTCTTTCATTACGTCAGTCCAGTCGCAATCCACTCTTTCAAACGATTTTTAAAACTACACACATGGATCACCAGGTACCCAGAAACGAAAGCGACCTCGCTCTAAAAATCTCAAAGAAACGACGAAAAACAAAAAGCAGTCTGCATCTGCATATCATGCAATACGTCACACTTAATCGAAGTCATTCAACGACGAACTACACGAAGCAAAATACAAACATTCTGTTCACAAAACGAAAACAATACGTCACACAGTGGAAGTATTCCGTTCATTCATTCAGCAGTCGAAAATTCATACAAATTCATACCCACCCAACCACCCACAATCACCCAAGAAGGCCTCGCTGAGCGATTACCAAACAATTTTCTGTTTCACTAGGCGCCCAGAAAATCTCGATAACCAGTAGGTATACCAGCTTCCCAGCAGCAGACTTCCGCCATTCCACCCTGGAAAGCTAACAGTCGAAATAGTAATGTGCAAAACAATGACAGTACGTCCACTCCCAGATCATAATAATACTAATACTAGCCGGAGTACTAGCTTTTGCACTGAAACTCGTTCAATTCGTAGTAAAAGTAACAGCCAGCAAATACTTTTTTTCAGTACAATTGGAACGAAACTAATATGAAATACAGAAATGCGCTCAGCACTATGAGTTACATGTACAACTGCAATGGATCCAGTTTCACTTAGATTTTAGTAAGAATGGCGCGTGGGTGAGCTGGTGTGGGAGAAGTTATGCTGTTTATTCCTGTCCCCGCTTGTGTTGAAGCAGGTCTTTTTTTAATGCATGATCGGTGTAATAAGTGTTGAAGTGTTGATGTGCTGAGTTGTTTTGTAAGTTTCTTGCAAGCGTAGGGTTTATGGTATAATATAATAATATAATAATAAACGAAAGCAAATGCATCCGTACAACGATGTAGGAACACAAATATATAATTTATTGTATCGAATGTTGACATTTCAATTAAAAATTTTCGTTTCTTTAATTGGGTTAAGAATGATTAATTCATATAGCCAGTTTCTGTCACGGCTTTAAAGAAAAGAATTAACAAATTCCGATAATGTGTTGGAAAAATACCTAATTTATCGTGGGGAAAAGTGGCAAATATTTTTATTATCTCCCCAAAAGCTTTTCCCCACAGCACTGATTTTTTCCTTTTCACGCGTCCACTTTTGGTCCATATCGTGGGGAAAAGTGGCAAATATTTTCATTATCTCCCCAAAAGCTCTTCCCCACAGCACTGATTTTTTCCTTTTCATGTCCCCACTTTTTTTGCTCCAGATCTTCCCTAATTTTTAATGTTTGAGTGCCTTAGCTGCCATTAATGATTATTGTTTTTAGATATCTTTTGTTTATTTATTTGATTCATATATGTATGTATAATACAGACAACGAGGAATATTTTATTTAAGCAAAAATTAGCAGCCGATTTGTTCATTTGTATGAAAATTGCAGGAAAATGTTTGGAAATAGTGAATATTCTTTACCTACATATGTCTATGCCTATGTTAAAACGCACCTAAAACTTGTTGCTAAAGTCCTGCATCTATTTTTTTTTTTTTTTTGGGAATTAGTAGACGGGTGACATATTTTTGATGATGATATGTTAAATTAAATTATATACACTATACAGCGGGGTTAGGATGCAGTCTTGCTGAGGTGAATAGCAGCTAGATGAAAAAGTCAATCAAAAATTGTAAATCGCAAAGCACTCAGACTCGATTTTCGGTCCACCCAGAGGTGGACTTTAGGAGGAAACAGTTTGACTTGGACAATCAAACCCATACCGGTCATCTAAATGAGGCGTCCATTCCTGTAACGGTAGCCGGATCCTAATAACTAATATTCAAAAATATTTGACATTTTGGCAGATGGGGGAGACCTTGGACATTAATATATCCAGTTTACATTGAATTGTAACCGATCTCAAAATGAAGAAGCTACGTGTATGTACCCTCTAGGTATCCCATGCCCTTACTTACGCCTGAACAAAAGTACTGTATATTTAAATGGACGTGGGACCAGGAAAACCCAAGGACACCATTTCAATTGGAACAGGGGCCTTATTATGTTCAGCCATACTCGTTACCTACGCATCGTAACGATAAAATTGCGATTAAGTGTACGATTATGGCTACGAGAATAGTACCCGTCATACCACACCTCACAGCACGCCGTTAAGGGTTATTTTCATTTTCCATTGTGTTTGTGATGTGGTTGTTTAGAAAATGTAATGAAAATATTTGGTTTTATTTATTTCCGGGCCTTTTTTTATATATATAATTTGCGAGCGCCAAAGGTGATATGAATACCCTTATACTGTAACAGGGCACGGGCGTTGTGAAGATAGACAGAGAGAGAGAGAAAGAAAGAAAGATTTGGTGTAGTACTCGTAGTTTGAAACTAAGGTGGTATTAAGTTTCTGTAAACTCCAGGGGTAGCGTCCAGATAACGGGGGAGTATTTTTTTTTTCTTTTTTTGCTGTTGTTGCCGTTGCTTATGATTCACAGTATTTTTTTTTCGTCCTCTTGATGTCATCATCACGATCAAGTTGCATTTCATTGTTATGCCTTCGCAGTAGAGTTGACATAAGCTTTCACAACTGATCGACTTTTTTATTTACTTTATGAGAAATAAATAGATGATTCTTGGCATCAGGATTTGAATCGTGAACCAACAGCGTGACAAGTGATGATGTTACCACTACACCACGGCCACCCTAAATTAACAAGTAGGCAGCTTGACATGTTGGTTTCTTTTTTTGGAAATAAACCACGTCATTGCGATACAAATGTTAATACAAATGATGTACATCTCATATTTCGGGCAGAAAGTTTCATTGTGTTTTTGTAAGCGCTCACGCCCAATTCCTCGTTGGCAATTTCCTTTAGCTAGAAACTGTAGAGTTGTACACAATTGCAACAAATTTGTTTAAAACTAAAAATAATAAAAACAAAATGAGTGCCAATCGGAAAACATAAAATGTGTTAGATGCAGCCCTGATATCTTCTTGAAAGTCTGGTAGTTTCATCTTCATCATTGTTCTTGGAGAAATATTCGCTGTTTAAAAACATTTGTAACAATAATTTGTCGGTCAATTTTCTTCTTTTTTTTACCCATGTTAATAAAAATGAAGTTAGTTGCTTTTCTAGAAAGCATGGATTTTTGCTTTCCAGCTGATAACATTTTTTGCCATCATTCTCGTTACAGATAATCATTACAAGCCATGTGTATCGTTATCTAGAAATCGTTTGTCAAACATCTAGTCGCGTAATACATAAGTTCCCAGATGACAAGACCAGGGATCTTATTACGTGTACGTGATACCCTCGACTTGTAATGATTATGTGTGATGAGAGCGGTAACACAAAATGTTGATGAAAGGCAAAAATCCATACTATTCTGGAGCTCACCCATCTTCACTTCTATTGGTATTGTATCAAAAAGAAAATATAATTACATATATGAAAATTGCAGGAAAATGTTCGGAAATAGTGCCTAACATTGGGAAGGTTTTTGAGGTAGTTATTATCAAGTCAATCTTGATCGCGTGCGAGACAAAGGAGATAATTCCGCGGAACCAATTTGGGTTCAAATGAAGCCACTCGTCAGTGCATGCTTTTACAAAACTGATTTCAGATGTTAACTTGAATCTTAACGTCAAGAGATGTACAGCTGCTTGACTAGTGGATATCGAAAAAGCCTTTGACACGGTTTGAATCGACGGATTAATCTACAAACTTATCAGATGAGTTTTCGCCTCACCTCATAAAGGTGATCATCTGGATGGTGCGAGAGAAGAAATTTGTTGTAACAGATAGACAATGCACGACAACTAGAGTATTTAATATCACTAATGGTCTGCGGCAGGGCACAGTTACGGCACCAATACTCTTTAAAATTTACGTTTCGGAAATACTGAGGGATATGCATAATTCGCTGATGATGTCATTCTGTATGCCCACGACACGAAAATCGAAGGAATCCAAAGTGAACTTCAACGTAAGTTCAACACGCTTGAGGCATTTTGTCGAGACTGGAAACTAAAAATAAATACGTCCAAATGTGAAACCATACTGTTCTGTGCATACTGTGTAATGCATAATTGTTGATTTGACATGACCGCTTAAGAGATCGAGTATCGAAATTTGACATTCTGTCATCAGTGATCGTGTATTTATTTATTCGATATTTTTTCTGCTGACGAGCTGAGGTGCATTTGGAAGAAAATATGCAAGAATATCTTTGTTTGTAGTTATTTTTGCGTTTGTTTAAATTTATTGTTTGAAATTTTCTGCAAAAGGAGATTTTTTTTTTTTTTTTTATAATTTGCACGTGTTAAAGGGGATATGAATACCCTTATACTAATTTTTTTAGAACACGTGCATTTTGTGGAAAGAGGAAGAGACAGAGAGAAAGACAGAGTGGTGTAGTTTGAAACTCAGGTGGTATTAGGTTTCTGTAAACTCCAAGGGTGGCTGTCCAGATAACTGGGGATTATTTTGTTTGTTTTCGCTATTATTGTCGTTGCTTATGATTCACAGTATTTTTTTCCGTCCACCTGATGTCATCATCACGATCAAGTTGCATTTTAGCCATATGACCACCCTACTGCCAGTGTTATGCCTTCACAGTAGAGTTGACTTAGCTTTCGCAAGTAATCGACTTTTTTATTTATTTCATGCGAAATAAATAGATGATTCTTGACATCAATTTTGGCAAATTGTATGAGCTGGAACAGCGGTTTAGGTGCATCCTCTAAAATTTATCTTCTCCATTATAAATAAAAATGCACTCTTATTTGCCCTGACTGTTTTGATAAAACTGCATTCAAAAGTATATGTTGTGAAAGATATTTTCAGAAAATTACAGTTTTGTATATGTTCGCAGAGTCTTGTAAAGAGAAGGGATCGCTTTTATCTCTTAAACGTCTTCGTTCAATACACTCATAGCGATCATCCTCTGAATCAGAAGATGAAAAATAAATTAAATATTCAATTTTTAATTGAAGGCGATAAATACGAAACTTTTCCTCACACAAAAATAAATACTTTTGACATTTATATACCATATCAATTCAATCTAGTAGAATTGTACTAGTACAATTTTCAAAGTGTATTCGATACGTGACCATTTATGTGTGATCATCCCAATGTAGTTACTCGATCACTCGATAGCGTATGGATTTCATTCACTCGTTAACTAATGTTGTAATTCGACCTCAGACCTCAGCTCACCAAACTTGTAAAGCACTTCGTGAATCTTATGGTCATAATAATCGGTCTATTTTTGGCTTATTGGTTACGTAAAAAAGCAAAATTGTTGCATTGGAGTGGAGAAAATCCACAAATGATTGAAGGGTTGCCGTTATATCCCTACAGTACGACATGCCATTCTGCTACACAAACAATCAATTTATTAAAGGAACGATTTGGCCGTTAAGATCGTGTGATTTAACTCCTTTGGACTATTTTCTTTGAGAATATGTTAAATCTTTGGTGTATGCGGATAAGACAGAGTCGATTCAGGAATAAATCGTGTTATTGCTGAAATATGAACGATTGGACTGACAGAACGTCTCTATGTCAGACATAGCCGAGTTTTGTATTTTTCGTAGTTTGACTGGAATACTACCTACAAATTTTATAAACTAAACATACCGTAACTGAGGCGTTACAAAAAAAAAATCTATTTCTGAAATCTGCAGCAAAAAATTAACTAAAAAAATTACCAATTGCCATTTATGAAAAAAACATGTTTACTAGCGTAATCGTACTATACGGGCAAATTCAGAAACACCAATAAATTAATTTTTTCTCCTTTTTTTTCTGTAATTAAGATGAACAATTTTCTAAACCTGTCTTATACTTCATAGCAAATTCAGTAAAAAGGTCAATTTTAATTGAAAGATATAAAAACTTTCTTCCTTTTTCTTACCTTACCTAGGAAAATTGTTTTTATACTTTTTTTTGGTTGACATTGCTCTTCAGATGCATTAATATTGAAACCTTTCAAGTTAAAAAAGATTCTGAATCTACAATACTATGAAAAAATAAGGAAACTGGAAGATGCATATCCGAGGGGGGTTAGTAATACATATGCAAAAATTACACATTTAAAAGTTAAAGGAATTGCTTATTTAAAAGGCACTTGTTCAGAATCCATTGAAAGACATAATATCGTAAATAATAAATTTTTATTAACATTTGGAATAAAAACAAACAAAAGTTTATATTGTTAAGTATATTTTAAATTTTATTTTTTAAGTACACATTCAATTCATTATACCTTTTGTTTACTTATTTTTTAACATTACCATTTCTTATTCTTTTATATTAATTCAAGCTGCACTAAATAAATTTAAAAAGGGCATCTGTATAATTTTTGTTGGCATTTTGTATTGCCTTATTTCGTTCACCACTACTGTTTGTTTGACTTTATAATGTAATGGCTATCTTATTAGTTTATATTATTATTATTCTGTTAGATTTGTTTTCTGTAAATATATATATATATATATGTATGTATATTTGTGTATAGGTAGGTAACTTTTATTGGATTTTCATCTCCTTTGATGTCATTTGTTTTAAGGGAGAATTATTTTTAGTTTAAGGTTTATGAAAATTTATTATGTACCTTACCGATAGACGCATGTGCAAGTTGATGTATATTTAATTGTAGTTGTTTGTTTAATCGTATACAAGTTTTTTATAATCTTTAATGATTTGTTTTAAATAAAAATAATTTTGTTCAATAGGTTTCTTTCTTTTTTTTTTTTCGTATAACTGAATTAACTTAAAAATTGAATCTACTAATTATATTTTAATATTAGTAAGATGTTTTTTTTTACTTTAATTCACCTTGTTAAAGCATATTGCATCAAACAGTTTCTTTTTAAGTTTAATTATAGGTTTATTCACCTTCGTATATATTTTTAAATATTCAACTTTGTCGTGCGGTTTAGTATACATGGTTCAATTTTTTTTTTTTATTAATAATCTGTTTTTGTTCAGATTTTTTCTTTTGTAGTTTGATATACAATTTCGAGATGAGGTGAGATTTAATTTAAGATTATAAAAAAAAAAAAATACAAAATATTGCATGCGACGCCGCGTATAATTTATTATTTATTTTTTTTTTTTTTTCATTATTTTCAAAAGCGTTGCAATTTAATTATCTTCTAAAATGATTAGTATATATTTTGTTTTATTTTCTAAATTTGTTTGATTACTTTTCTATTTAAAAATTTTCAAATACTGGCAAGAATCAGTTAATTTATAAAAATTTTATCAACAAAACCGAATAAAAACAAAACATTTTGTAAGTTACTTCAGAACTTTTTTTCGTATACATTTTTAGTATTTGTTTTTTTTTTAAATATATTCAACGTTTTTTTTTTTTTTTTAATAAATTATTTGTTTTTGCTTTCCAAAATAAATAATATATGTAGGTATACCAGTTGTTTTGTTTCTGTCATATTTTGTATACATTTTTTTCCAAATCGTTATACTTTGTTTCATAGTTGATTTAGTACTTAGTTTAAATTTAATTATATAAAATACGTATATAGAGTAAATAACTGCTTAGAATTAATTTTATTTGTTGATTTCAGTATACGTTAGATGTTTCAAAATTGCCTTAAAATGTAATTACGTATTTCTGCTGCGTTTTCACTTAGTCTAGGAAAAAAAAAAATAGAAAAACTTCACAAAAGAAAAAATCTGAACATAAACGCAGACATAAAATAAAAAGAAATGTAAAAAAAATTCAAAAGTAAACCAAACTCCAACAGAATTAAAGTAAAGAAATCAAAAGAATAAACTTTGAATCGCCCATTGGCTTTCTTTAGTATTTACCGTCAAAGTACCGTCCTCAAGGACTTAAATCCTGGTGCATGGTTGGATCGTAACCCATACTGCCGTCATAGGGTTGCTGCTGATCATAACCCCCAGACCCAAGGGAGTAACCCATGGAATCTTGTGGTGGGGCGGGCGACATCATTGGCGTTGTAGTACCACTTGGAGGACCAGCCATTGAGTAGGGTGAAGCGCCGGCTGCTTTCTTGGCTGCGTACAAGTTAGCCTCCTCCTGGGCTTTACCTATATTCTTCTTGTAGCGAATGCGCTTATTGCCGAACCAATTGGAAACTTGTGAGACCTAATACAAGGGCATCAAATTACTCTTCTTTCGAAGAAAAGCTGAATAATTTATTATATTTACACTAACCGTAATGCCACACTTTCGTGCCAATTCCTCCTTCGCCTCTTCGGATGGATACGGATTGCTTAGGTGGCTGTAGAAATACTCATTTAGGATTTCGGAAGCTTGTTTGCTAAAATTACGACGCTTGCGTCGAGCATCTAGGAACCGTGAGCGCAGTATCATAACAGCCTCACAGGTAGACTGTTTAAGTTGCATCTGAATTGAACTGAACTTCTTGTGTATAATCTGGACCATACGTTCAATCTCCTTTGGAGTAATTGGCCTGCAGATATAGAATAATAAATGAATCACTGCATTGAGCACACGTTCTTTCAACTCACCTAGTACGACTTTGCTCCCTCAAAAGGTTCATCACATGAGTAGTGAATTCATTGCACGCCTGTTCATATTTCTCCAGCTCCTGGTGATAGATTTGTCGAATTTGTGCTAGTTTGGCGCGATAGTCTGAGTGTTCGATTGCATTATCAGCGCCATCAATCGATAGCGAAGAACCTACTTCGAGAAAACAAAAAATGTATGCCTTTTCAAATTTTCGAAATGCAAATTTACTACCTTGACTAGCTGCTGCTGCAGATGCGGCTGCAGCGCCACCGCCGCCTTTCTCGGGACCGGCAACTCCTTCTGCAATCAGCATGTTGTCCAGACGCATCAATTGTGGATCTGGTGGTTCCTCCTCTTGAGTGTTACGAATAGAAAGAACTGTAACAAAACATGAAAACAAACGTAAGAGATTTAACAAATGATGTAAAATGCATAAACGGGTTGATCCAGTTTGACCATTAGGTTTTTTTTTTATGAATATGAACGCAAAATATTGAGGAAATTAGAATTTTATTTTTCAATGTGAAGTACAGACTTGGCAATTATGTACGAAATATAAAATCGACCAAATACCCTTCTCGCCTTCACTGAAATAGTATCATTCTTTTGAAGATGTTTTCCAATACGTTTTAGCATACGAGGGCAGGGTGAAAAGTTCTCGACCTGACAATGAAAGGCTGCGATTTTCAGTTAAAAAATGATTTTATTTTTCTACATAATCTCCCTTGACTTCAACACACTTGGTCCAGCGTTTCTCCAACATCAGTATTCCTTCTCGGAAGTGAGAGTCTGGAAGGCTGTGAAAATATTCATCTACGGCCCTCTCAACTTCTGCATTGGATGCGAAGCGCTTCCCAGAAACAAATTTCTTCAAGTTTGGGAACAGGTGGAAGTCTGAGGGTGCCAAATCAGGTGAATAGGGGGGATGGCTGAGCAAATCGTACCCCAAATCCCGCAGTTTTCCAACACACACTTGTGTACGACGCCAGAGGCCTCTTCTCGCGAATTTTGGCATCCAGCTGGTCAAGAAGGTTGGAGTAATATTCGCCTATAATTGTTCTGCCTTTCTCAAGGTAATCAATTAACAGGATCCATTTCTCATCCTAAAAAAACACACTGGCCATGATCTTTCTCGCAGATGCGATCTACTTCGCTTTCTTTGGCGCTGAACCACCGGCTTCCACCCACTGCTTCGACTGCTGTTCAGTTTCTGGCGTGTAGTGGTGGACCCATGTCTTATCCATGGTGAAAAATCGCCGCACAAAATCGGTAGGATGCCTATTGAATCGGTCCAAAGATTACCGCGAAAATCGTTTGCGCATTTGCTTTTGATCGGCATTCAATAAATGCGGCACCCATCTTGCGCAGAGCTTTCGCATTACTAAGTTTTTGTGCAAGATGTTTCGCACCCTCTCTTCCGATATACACACAGCCTCAACTATCTCACTCACCTTCACTTCATGCGATATCATGCACTTTTTCGATGGTTTCGGATGTGGTTGCGGTTTTTAGCCGTTCTTCACATGGGTCATCTTCGAGGGACGATCACGTTTAAATTCAGCTGCCCACTTTTTAACGGTTGACGTGGAAGGAGCAGAGTCCCCGTAAACTTTTGTCAACTTTGGATGAATTTCTTAAGGGGCTAGCCCATTCAAAACGAAGAATTTTATCACCGCACGATATTCAAGTTTATCCATTTTAACGAAAAACACGCAAGACGTCTACTGCAAAAATTCGTGTAAAGAAACTACTTGAGAGAACAAGTTGAAACTTGTCATACGAACTAATGAGAAGGGCACCCAGACAGGAAACCTGGTGCTGATTGGAACACCATCTCTGCGTCAGGCCGAGAACTTTTCACCTTGCCCTCGTAATTTCGGTTGTATTTCAGCAGGAGGAGCTAATGCTGAAGTAATCCTTCTCGGAATGGGACTACCAACCCCCCCAATCCACCAAAAATCAATCTAGCAAACATAGGTTCAACAGCAATTGTGAGCAATCCTATAGACACATGTATAATGTAACGGTCGATTCCGCGAAGAACTACAATTTGAGTTCTCAGATAATTCGACACTAGATATGGTACAAACCATCATTAATCCCGGAAGCGCAGTCATCGAAGCCAGATGTAAAATATCGACCCCGTGTCCTCGGTCCGTTTCTTTATTTATTGTATATGGGAGATATTCCAGTAGATCACGATGCCTGATAGCTACCTTCGCAGATGACACATCTGACATCTTAGTATCTGACAAATGAGCCGTGAGGGCTACAGACAAGCGGCAAAATACAGCCAACAAAGAGATTCGACGCAAAAATGGTCTGTTCAATAAAAAACGGTAAACGGTTACTAACCATCCTCATGTAACAAATAACAATATTTTATATGCATATGTGAATGGGTTCATTTCGAATCCTGAAAGGTACTCTTTATTTCAGTTTTTTTTCACGCCTTCAGTTAAGCAGGTCATAATAGCGATGAGTGCGAAATACAAGAAACAATTCGAGGCTCACTTACTACACCATCCCAAGTGGCCAAAATAGAGTACAACAAAGGCAGCAAAGTACCTGGAAACTACAAACAACTCAATTACAAGATGGTCTAGACGCTGCCAAGAAATTGGTAAAGTCGATGATGAACCAGGTAGAGAATCAAAACGCACAACCACAAAATGGCAAGACAAGATTATCGTCAAATTGTTCGAGCAGAATCCCACACTGAAGCTAAGGCAAACCAGAAAAAAAAATCTCGACACGGGTATCAATGTATCCCTAAACACGATTAGGCAGCGACTAGAAAAAAATAGTGCCTCTTTTGAGAGCACTGTAAAGAAACCCTTTCTTGACGAAAAACACATTCAAAAACGACTTTAGAGGACTCAGGAGAATGTTGATCGTGATTGGAGCAAAATTATATTCACAGATGAGTCTTCTTTCTGGTTGTTTAGTCCAATGAAACGTATTTGGTCAAAAAGGGTGTGAAATTTGTTCAACGCACTATTGAACATCCCCCAAAGGTGCACATTTATGGATGCTTCTCGGCACAACGATTTGGACATTTGGTATGCTTACTTAATGCAAATCGGATGTTGAAATTGTACAAGTCTGGATTATTGAAGTCTACAGAAAAACTCTATGGAACAAACAATCGGAATTGGTAGCTCCAAGAGGTAGACCCTGTACCCAGTGGAAAGACCAAAATGGCATCATTACCATGATACCAAGATAGCCGAGAAAAAATTAACAACGACGATTCAACTCATACATGAGGTAAAAAAATTTTGAGATCATTTACTCCAGACTACCCCAAAAAATTAGCCGAAAGTTGTCAGCGTAGATGTCAGCAAATAATTAACAATATGAGAGATTGGATTAAGTATTAAATGTTACGACATACATAGGTACACAGCTGGTCAAAAAATAGGTGTGTACCGTGTTTTTGTTAGTCACTCTGTTTTTGTTGCTAAATAACAGATGATTTGCCATCAAAAATTGCAACAAAATGACATTTCATGCAAGCAACTGCTGTTCCCGTTACAATGACGCCAAGCTTATTGCAATTTTGGAGTGTACTGTTGACCGGTTCATTTATTTGTGTTGCAATAAAATGGTTTGTGTTCTGGAAGTTGGCCATAAAAATAGGTGTGCTTAAAATAATATCGCAATTTGTGCAAATACTGTTTCTTAGAAGGTATTTACTTTTAAAGTGAGTTCCTTTTAACCATTTTATTATCTTTTAGTTACAGCCATGGCCAAAATAATAGCAACACTTACTACTTTTCTTTAGTATTGTACGTAGCTGTACTCTTTTGTTGGAATCTATGAAAAGTCCGTTGCTTTCATAGAATCCAACAAAAGAGAATGTTATGTTGATTTGTTGTCAATACATTATTGTGTAAAAGCATGCAAAATAAGAAGAAAATACACTATCAGTAGCAATTATTCTGTGACAAGGTACTGTATTAGCTGATCTAAAAAATAGCAACACGCAAATTTAAATTTAAAAGGAACCGCTTTTGAACTAAAACTAGGAAAAAAATTGGTAGGATTTATTAATTAAATAGTGCCCTGATAATTTATTGCTATTTTAGATGATTGTTCTGCATTTAGCAAACAGTATTATGGGGAGAGAAAAACATTGCTCGGAAGCTAAGCGAGAAAGCAATCAACTCTACGCAATCAATGCCAATCGATCTGATGTATCGCCAAATCACTCAAATGTTCCCCAAGAATGGTTTTTAATTCTCTACATGCCAGAAAACTTTCCGAGACCAGAAGACGCCCGTCAAAAATGTTCACCAAAGACAAAACAGCGCTAATAAGGAAAGCCAAAGCGAACCCTTTCATGTCGCCCAGAGGATTAAGACGCGAAGCAGGACTTGAAGTGAAGTGATAGATGCGAAGTTATACGCTCGAGCTCTGAGGAGATTGTCACTGCTGAAAAAAATACACATCCAGAAACCCATTGCTTTTGCCAAACTCTACCACGTGCCACACGATCCCCTTTAGGCAGCGAAACAGTGGAGAAACGTGCTTTGGAGCGATGAAACTAAGATTAACCTCCTTGGAATGCATGGTAAGCACTTTGTTCATCGCCCAGCATGTGAAGAATGCAATCCAAGGTACACAAAACCAACTGTGAAGCATAGAGGTGGTGGTGTAATGATATGGGGTTGTTTTTCTTGGTCTGGCGTAGGTCCGGTTTACCTCATCGAAGGCATAATGACAAAAGAAAAGTATGTAGATATACTACAGCATGTCATGCTTCCATGCGCCGAAGAAAATATGCCGCTAAAATGGCGCTTTCAGCAAGACAACGAATCCAAGCATTCGTCAAATCTTACAAAACTCTGGTTTGAGCAAAATAGTGTCGATGTTTTGCAGTGGACTTCTCAATCTCTGGACTTAAATCCGATTGAGAACCTGTGGAGCGAGCCCCTCAAACAAGCAAGATTTTTGGAGAATCGTTCAGGAAGTTTGGGCTTGAATGCCTTTGGATAAATGTCGCAAATTAGACGATTCTATGAAGTGCAGAGTCGATACTGTTATTAAATATAAGGGTTTTGTGACTAAATACTAATTTTCTTTTAAAAATATACTAAGCAATCTGAACGTTTTTCTCTGTTATTACTTGGTGTTGGTATTTTTTTGTCCAGCCAATTACGCTATCTGAAGCACAATAGTTAAGACTGATAAAATATACTTTCAACTATACAATTAATTGTACATAGGATATGTTGTAAACATATTTGTCAGTAACTTGAAACTAAAAAAGTTTCAAAAATCATAATGAGATAGGAGTTATCTTTACCACTGAAGAAAAATAATAAGTGTTGCTATTATTTTGGCCATAGCTGTATGTTTTTTTTTTTTTAATAGTCTTTTAATATTAAATGCGACGAAAAGCCCACTGCTCGACGGAAGAAAGAAGGTTGATTCTACGACTTAAAGATGAGGGTAAAACCTATAAATTTATAGCGGAGGCCCTAGGAAGGTTCCAAAACTTCGTCACAAATATACGTAAACCAACAAAAGTGCGCGGAAATAGAGGAAGGCCCAAAAAAAACTCCAGCGATTACTGACCGCGCGTTTTGCTTTTAACTAAATCAAATCCTTTTGCTTCATCAAGGACTATAGCTGCACAAATTGACAACCAAATAAGTGCACACATAATCCGAAGAAGAGGAGCCGCCAGGAAAGTTCCTCTGTTAAAAGCTTATAACTTAAGGTCCCGAAAAGAGTTTGCCAAAAGTCATGAAAGTTGGAACGGACCTGAAGTAGTGAAGGAAATGGCACTCGTCACTTTGGAGTGACGAGACGAAAATAAATTTGTTCTCCTCGGATTCTGGACGAAATGTTAGACGACCAAAAGGAAAAGATTATCACCCTCGCTATACAAAGAAAACCGTCAAACACGGAGGGGGAAATATCATGGTAAAGGGCTGCTTTTTATGGTATGGTGTCGGCCCTATATTTCGTATTAATAACATCATGACAAAAAATTTATATAGGGAAATTTTGGAAAATGTCATGCTCCCATTTGCCGAGGAAAACATGCCCCTCCGATGGAACTTTCAACAGGATAACGACCCGAAACATGCGGCGGGTCTTGTGAAAGATTAGTTTCGTAATCAAAAAGTGTTTGTCATCCTATGGCCCAGTCAATCCACAGATCTCAATCCCATTGAGAACTTAGGGGATGAACTTCAGAGAAAAATAGGGGATCAGTTTTTTACAAACGGGGACCAATTGTGGGAAGCAGTTCAAAAAGAGAGGCATTTCATACATACGCCGAACCCAAAAAGTTTTGGATAATAATGGATGATAGGTTATTAGAGTAAGGCAGCCGATAAACTGGATTTAAAAATAATATATTCATACTTTAGGACGACACACCTCTAATTTGTTGGCCAAGCGCAAAAGTTAACATCTGCAGTTTTTGGAACATATTTTTTTAAAACCATTTAGTTTACCAAATTTGTTGAATTACTTTAATTTTATAAATATCCCTGTAAAAAACTACAACTTACTGGAAAAAATATTAAAAAATTCGAGTTCATAAAAAAAAAAATTCCTCACACCTATTTTTTGACCAGCTGTGTATATAGTATTATACATTGTTCTTCTTCTTCTTCTTACGGCGAAGTTATGATCCGGAGTAGAAGGATCACAACCTTCCCACTTTACTGCATCCCTACTGGTCCGCTTGTGGGGTTTGTTAGTATTATACATTGTTATAAAATAAAATTATTTTTGAAAAAACCATTCTCTTTGACTTACAATCGGTTACCGTTTCTTATTGAATAGACTGTACCTGGGTATGACGTTGGATGCTAAGTTAAAGTGGAATGACCACAAAAGAAGATTGTTAAATATTAAATACAGAAAAATGTACCGATTGCTGGGACGCAATTCAATGAAAAAGTCGATCTTCCATAAATTGGTTGTGATAGAAATGTATTTTTAGTGGAGTTAAAATCTCATATTACTGTGGTAATCGAACACCACCATAGTATAGTGTCTTTCGAAATTCCCACCTACCAAAAAAAAAAAAAAAAAATGTGAAGAAAACGTTTCCTCCAGTCGATTCCCAGTAATGGAAAAAGCCATCAATACTGTCATAATTTAATATTTGGAATCTGGCACCATTTTTTTTATTTTTTTTTACAAACTTTTCTCATGACAGACAAATCATTACGCTGTGAAAGCGGCTTAAAATGACTGTAGTACCGACCAGTCTACCAAGCTCTAATCTCGACTACTTCACGGAGCCTAATGGAAGGTTTGGTGTCACCTCACCAGGCGACAAGAGGGTGTGGGTCCATGTCTACCACCTGTGTATGTAACAGCTGTATCGTTGTATGACGCAGCTGAATTTTACCTTCAGATTAGCCTTTTAATTATGATCTTACTGCCTAGAGAGACCCTGCCAGAGACCGGATACACTCATAACATCACTAAGGCTAAGACCTTGTCATTTACAAAGCACAAGTTAGACCGGGGCTTGGGTATTGTTCTCGCGTTTGAAGTTCAGACCCAACACATTCTTCTCATCTGCTCGACAGAATAGTGAGCGGTTCTTTTAATAGAAGATCTTGCAGTAACATTCAATCTTTAATTTCGAACTCGTCGAAAACTGGTAGCACACCTATATCTATACTATAAGTACTACTATGGCGGATGTTCCGAAAACGCCAATGAAATGATCCCTAGAAATAAGTTAAAAGCTGTCCAAGCGTTATAAGTTCGCCTCTCCTGAGAGATTATAAAAGAAAAAAAAGTTGTGCTTGTTTTAATTTGTATGGTAAATCCTAAGGTTTAACTAAAGATTAGTGCGAATTTTTTGTGCGGGTTTTATGTCCAGTGGGTACATAGCTTAACACAGGACTTCACTTCTGAATAGATAAGTAGATTGAACAAAAAACAGAAGCCAAAACAAAAAAAAAAGTAATAAAGGGAAACAAAATAAGGTAACTGCTATGCATTTTGTTCTAAACAATGCACGCCCCCATATTTGTTTTGTCGCCACTAACGATGGGCATATAAACAATTTTAATATTCTCAGGCAATGAGTAAATCTTCAAAAGGATATAAAATTGATTTATTGCATGTAATATTGTTACGGTAGTTGGAAATAAATGCAAACTGTTATACGAATGAAAAGATCTAAATAGTGTTGGGAAAAACCACCCTCTCTCACTCCCAACTTTATCTTTGCCTCTTGCCCTCCCTCCAGTAATAATAAAATCCTACCTTATACACACAGTAGCATAAGCAGACTACTGAAAAAGATGGTTTGGGGCAACACTCACAAACACAACGCTGAATCAAATTACGTTATGCCATCTGTCGCCAGCTTCACCGCAAATAAAGAAAAGGACATAACCCAAAGAGGCCACGTATCTTATTTTGTCTTTTCATGCAATATCGAGGAGAGAAGATGAGTAGAAAAAAACCGCTTAAGTGCTTTCTCGCATTCGGCATACGGATGACATGGTTGTGAGAGGGAATGCCCCTCCTTCATGTCCTTGCGTGAAGGCTTTTTATTCAAATCGATTTTTTTTTCTCGTCTTCGCTATTGTGTTTGTTTGCCTTTGTTTTCAAAATATACTCCAAATAATTTAGTTTTTAATCATTTATTCTAGAGATAGAGAAATAGAAAGAAGAAAAAGCGAGAGTAAAAGTTGGTAAATTACAGGCGCAACTCCTATGGGATTTACCGCGGTCATCCCCAGAGCAACTAGGAAACAGGGAAAAACTGCAAAATTCACTACGTCGTCCTCCTTCTTCTTATCCTCTACTAATACCTCACCTTCTGAGTCTTATCTGCCGCCCAAGTAGCTTTATCCTATTGAATCCCTCCCCCGCCTTCTAAGGAACATTCTTGGGAATTCTCGTACAGGAATTTACGACACCGATGTGATCCGATTTAACTTTTCATATTGTTCCTCTTGTTATTCTGCGTCGTCTTTTGAATTTTTCTTCTCATCTCATCGTCGCTACCACCGTCTTCGGCAACGTGCAACTTTTATTCCCAACCCGACCGACCAGCCCCCTTTTATCATTCCCGCCCCAAATATATAATAAAAGGATACGACGAGTTTATCCCGGAGAAAGTTTTGTACATTTCAACAGTTCGCCGCACAGCAATTGTTGGATGACTTTGGCTTTTGGTAAATTATATATTCCATGGATTGGAGGTGTAGTTACTCTTTTGAATAATAAAAAAGGATTACAAATTCAGCAGATACAACCAACAACAACAACCAACGAGTACGGAAAATAAATGAAATATACAAACGCAGCCCGATTGATGTTGAATGTATTGTATTGTATATATCTTTAAATTTTCCTTGTGAGGAATTTGTATTAAAAATTAAAATAGAAGAAAGTAAATAAGACAAGTTGAGTTCGAGAAGAAAACTTAACTAAATTAATTTTCCTTCGTCTCATTGCCCACGTGAAATTCTAGGAGATTACCATTAAATTTTAGGAATTTTAAGCACAAATATTTAATTAAAGCAAAATTATTGGTGGAATTTGCGCATTTGCAGATTATAAATTGTCTAATTATCAAAGGATTCAATTCGGATGGTTATGATCTTAAAGTTGGTGGTTTATTCATGGTTGTATCTTTAGAAGAAAGTTAAGTTGAAATTGGTAGTAGTGATTTTCATAAAACAATCTGAAGATAGACACTAAATTATTTAAGTAAATACATTTTTAAAAAGTTGAATTTAAAATTTAGTTAAAAGAACCCGTAGACATCTCATTGTCCGCCGACTTCCCGCCAACAGCCAAGAAATACACAAAACAAGTGCCACAACCACCTTCTTCTTGTACAGAATCATACCACAATAAATAATAAAAAAAAATCGTAAAAAAAAACACCCTTCCAGAATACCCAAACTACCCTTCATGCCATTCATAAGGCGACTCATTTACGACCCTATAGCCATAAATTTCTCTCCGATCTATTGAAATCAACAAGTTAATAATTGAGCGACTCTCTATTTGGAATGCCTAATTCCGGAATACGGTGACGAGGCACTAAATGTGGGCGCTACTTATTATGGGCTTTTTCTTAGACATAACCATTCATAAATTTACAAAGAGAACAACAAGAAATCTTGACTGGAGACGTGCTCCAGACACACAATTTTATTTTCTGAACAAGTCGTAAAACCAACCATAGTGCGCCACTCACAAATTAATGACCACAAAATCACTGCAACTCGTTTGAAGAATATCATAATGTTTAAAAACAGCATCTTTTATGACGCGATGTTCATTACATTGTTGAGTTGTACAAAGAGAACCACCTTTCCTGATCTAATCGGAAAAGTTCGCTATACGCTTATCACATTCGATTAACCAAAAGAGCAACAAGTAATGTAACATCGTACCACAAGAGATTGACGAAAAGTAAATAATTAATGTTTAATTTCCATGAATAACAAACAAATTGTTTGTTATTTCAACGAGATTACGTTGATAAACAGACGAACACTATTCAACAAGGGCATTCAATTAAAAGTTGGAGATCTAATTAATTGAGAGCTGTTAAGTGATTGTTTAAATGTAGATTTTCAGGTGGAAATCAATTACGAAATTTAATTAAGAGATTGTATATAGAGGAAAATAATGAAATATTGAGAGCCCTCCATTTTTCTGCGTAGTAAAACAATATGTAATGTATTTTTTTGTATAATTAGGAAGATGGTCTAGACATTTAACACTCTATTAGTGGCAATAGTTAGTGATCCCCATAATAAGGTTTTTATTGGTTTCCTGAAAAATCAATATTTGAACTATATTTGACATGAACAAGATTATAGTATGCCAAGTTTTGGAAAATCTTAAGAATTTTTTTATTTGTTGGATGGCATCTCACGTGATTTAACTTAAAGAAACACGCTTTGGCCATAACTCGGAATTAAGTCTGATAGATCCCACCTTGAAAACAATTTCATTTCATCTTCCGTATTAGGCTAGGCGTCAGGGATTTGAATTCGGAACTAATTCCCATAATTCTGGAAATGGTCTCAATCGCTTCATTGTAAGTCCGTAAACAATATTCAATTTTTCCCCTACTGATGGGTGTGTGTTTACATCAATGGCATCTATTTTATCTTGAATAAAATCAGTTCGTAAAACTGACGTTTAGCGAAATGTTTGCGGAAAAGATAATTTAGGCGCACATTTTTCAATGTAACGCCGAACGCTCACCCCGAAAGCGAAAATTTCTCTATGGCTGTAGCACCTACCTACATACTATGTATGTATTTGCTTACATATGTACATACATAGAATGCAATATTTATTATTTATTTCTAAGTACTTGGTTTTTTGTTGTTTTAGATAAAGGGTTGTAAAAAAAATAGATAAAGAGTTGTAAAACAATTTGAAAACTAATTTGGAAATTACATTTAAAATTAAATGACAATTAAAATTGGACATTTTCAATTAATAAATTTAATTGAATTTTAGTATTTAATGAATTTACAACTCGCAAAAAACGCATAAAAAAAGATCCTAATAGATTCCTAAGCAGCTGTCAAACACTTTCAGGAAAATTGGCTTTTGACATCGTTTGAGAGCAAATACAAACTTGACGTTTTTCGAAATTGTGTTAAACAGTGTCATATATTATTGCATTTGGTAGCAATGTGTCAACCGATCGTTTACTTGATTTTTGTCAAATTATTCGTGTTAAACGTTTGACGCGCTGTCAAACAGTCTAATCTTTGCTTAAGTCTGCTGTTTTTTATTGTTTTCCAGTTTTTTCGCATTTTTGTTCCACACAATGCTTTTAAAATCCTGAACGGTAATTCCTGAAACTCTGGTGGAAGTAGTTTTCTCCTTTTTGGGTCTATAATTTATGGTTTATGCATGCAGTGATGGATTTGATTGACGGTTGTTTTATTTGAGGTGTAGTGAAGGTGAAGGTTTCTTAATCTATAAATCACTTTTTGGTCGACTTTAGTATCCTAGAAAATACTAAAGCCATCATTATTTAGTGTGCTAAATAGCTTTCTACATATATCGTTAAGGCAATATTTTTCAGGTTCTAGTGAAAATATATATAAAAGGTCATTTTTTAAAGTCTGTGGTCGTATTTTTTACAATTGTATTGCTTCGGTTCCTAAAAATGTTATATAACAAATTGCATCTCATTAGCTCAAAATTTAAGGCCCTAAAAGTTTTGACATACGGACGAACAGACATGGTCCGTGATGCTGATCACAAATATGTATACATACTTTTGGAGGTTTACCGTTATTATTTCTCTGTGTTGCAAACTATGTATCAAAATATAGATTGGGTATAATTAACAAACGTTTCAAAGTTAAACTGATACTTTTCACATCAGAGTTCCCAACTTCTTGCTAAGTTTAGGCATGCATACCTACTGTAATAATTTAGTAGCAAAATCACACCATCGATATGCAATCGCCAAGTAAGACTTCAGGCTCTTGAGCCATTTGTACTACAAATCTGCATGAATAGTACAAAACTCAGTTTCAAAACATTTATTTCTTACTCAAATACTTACACTATCTTACTCTCAGCTTGTAAGCTGAATGAATGAATGAAGGTATTATTTCTACTCATGTAGTAGAGTAATTGTAGTTTATTCATAAAGAGAGTGTAAATAATCAGAAATATGTATATATTCAAATATGCGATGCGTTCACCAGAGCAGTAGCGGGCGCGAAAGTACAATAGAAATGCGCACATTGGCTCGGGCTCATGATCTAGTCCGTTTCCATTGCTATTCATATGCATCAATTGACCGTCACCGCGCATGCCACCGGTGCGCGCATCGCTTTGAATCAAGATTTTTCCGTAATATTTCAGTTTGTGAGACTGCTATGGATGAGGGTTGGGAATCAGCGGGAGTGGTGCCAATCGACTCCGATAAGATCCCAGGTACTTATGAAGTTTGAAGTAAATACATCCAGCTGATTATTTTGGAGACGAAAGTGCAGACAGACAGACAAAATTTCAATATCCATGCATGTACATATAATAACGAACAAGATCAAATATTTTCGAGAAAATTGTAACTTTAGATAATCAAGACAGAAATAGTTACAAATTATAACTATTATAAATTATTTATAGATAAAACATTTTATTACAATATATTTAAAAGAGGGTCAAGAGGGTCCAAAATAGGCAGTTTTGAAAATGTTGTAGACCGGGTCCTGTTCGTGAAAAGTTCCCCCTAATGTAACCTTCAATCGGACTTAACATAATTTCTTGACACAGAGACAGAGATAAAAGGGGCCCACTATTGTGTGTAAGCGTAAATTCTTGCAGTGCAATAGCATAATTTCATGAGTCAGAAAGCCGTGTTGTTCGTGTTGATACTTCTTGATTCTAAAGATTTCCATTACATTATCTGGTTCAATATCTGTAAACATAACTTGTGTTGTTCCTGAAATTTGGAATTATTGAAGAGCACTCACCTGCAGTGAAGAGAAACTAGTTCAATTTAAATCCATGCAGGTTCCTAGCCAACTGACCAGGTAGATGAAATTTTTTTTTTGTCAGATGTATACACGTAATTCATTTAAATAAATTAACCCTAAACAAATCAGGGTGAAGAATTACCAACTGTAATCAAACCAACTTGAAATAAACCACTTGGTAACACCAGTCATAGTCGTTGACAGAGGCGATAACCTCTAGTGGAATGAACTCAATGCCATGCACTGCAAGGTGGACCTGTATCGATCATGTGGTGAGCGCAACAAAAATAATTCCAGGTATCCGAAGGAGTATGCATTGCAGTTGTGTATATTTAGAATAAGAATAAAGAAGAGACAAAACAAATCGTGGAACAGATCATTGGAGACAACTACAAAGAAGAAGCCCTATGATTCCACTTTGCACCACAATATTCCACCGAACAAAATCGAATCACATCGATTCATTGCTTGTGGTTGATTCTCTTTAAATTGTTTTCACTTAACTTTGCTTTTGGTATGCCGTACATATTCGTTGCTATTTGGGTATTTTTTTCAGTGAATATAAGGTGTCCACTGAGGTGGACAAGATATAGAAAAAAAAAACACACACTTAACAGAATAGTTTGGGCATCATTAAGTGTGTATCTTATTTTCCTCAATAAAATTATATAAATTTGCATGTACGTATTTCTTCTTTCTTGCTCATCTCATAATATAGCATTATTACATTACTTTGCAACTTTGTTTAAATTATGAGACAAATTCACATTCGATTGCAAATCACATTATTGTAATAACTTTTATGAGACGTATCTACCCAGTACGCGCTATAGTGCATCGAGCGAAACGACATAAACTAACATCGGAAATTGCAAATAAAACATGTAAGTTATTGCCGATCAAATAAATTATCGTGATTTTCTGTGGTTTTCTACATTCGTTCTTTCTTGTAGTGTATTCTGCATTTTTCCCCGGTTTATTTGTCAAAATTTATTTACATATATTTTTCTTTATTTAAATGTTGGCATTTGCCAATTGTTGTTAATTCAGTTCGATGTGATAAATTTCAATATGTCGCAACTGCTTTAGGATAAACAATAATAAAATCAATAGATCCTCTTTTATTTTCGAGTATAATGCATTTTATCGAGAATAACCAGTTTTCGATAGAATTCAACATTTTTAAAGTCCATGTGTTTCGAATAGCTGTCTTGGCGAATTATGCCCCTTCCTTATCTCTGGTGAGTAACCAAAATAAAAATTCTCGATGGCACCACTTATTGCATTGCTTTCACTATTTTTTAATGGGAACAAATCGTTCTTTACAGACTGGTAAAATATGTCCAAATCCCAAATCTACTAAAAGGTAAATAAAATCCACAATTTTTATAACATTTCTCAAAATGTTGCCTAATACCTCAAATTGTGCTTATCAAATCTCTTCAATTGTTTTTTCCTAACGCTGTGACAGCGCCCTTAGATGCCTGTAATACCCGCCCGTCTGCCAAGTTCCGAAACGTTATGTATACTACTTCATAGAGTCTAAAGCAACAAGTGATGGTATCTTACCGGGCGTTCCGCCTTTCAACTATAACTATACTGCTTAGAGAGGACCTGCCAGGGACCGAGGACGCGGACAGAATTGCTCATAGGTTCATTAGGGCTACTTTCTCAGGGTGGATTTTAGTCGTCTCGTATGACAAGCATACCTTACATCAGGAATATTCTTAACTCCGACCCTGTGGGGGTTAACGTTTCCCTTGCGATTAATTTCATCCTTATATCAAGTGCAAACCAAATAATTCCGCATTTTTTAACGTTAAGCGGTTGGATTCAATTGTCTATTTCCCAAACGCTAATCGAGAGAAGGGAACAATTTTTAGAAATTTTGATAGGCATAATTTGAGGTTTAGCATAAAATAAGTTGGATTAAATATATGTATGGAGGGCCCAACAAAAGTTCACTAAGTTGGCCTTACGATTTCAGGAAAATTGATGAGAATGGAGAGGAGTAAACTTAAGGTCGATAGAAATTTCGAATCCAACACAGCAAAAAAAATTAGCTTTGTCATTCTCTTCAGACTTTTCGGTCAACTCAAGCTAAAGATTCCTTACTGGTTATATGTATGTATATCTGAGGAGGGCAAACCTCGTAAAGGTTCCCAAAATCTTCAATCGACGAAACAAATGTGGCTCTGTTGAAGGCAAACATTGACAAAGATAGAAGAATGAGGCAGGGAATGATACGTGAAGAACTGGGCTTGAATGCCATGGCTGAATCAGAAGATGCAATTCCCCCAATTAAAGCAAGCCAACTAAAGTCAGCAAAAGTGATGAAGCCGATTTACTTTACCAGGGTGAAAATGTCAATGTCAGACGGTAACTGCTAAATGGTATACAGAAACTTACCACAAATTTTCAAAAATTTGTTGGGAAACCAGAAAAAATTACAACTTTGTTGCTAATTTTAACACGAAGGTAATGCAGCTACCCATACTGCTGAAAAAACCAACAACTTTCTTGTGCTCTCGCGCATCAATGAAATTCGCTCAGCATCTTATTTCCGGATCTGGCGCCGTGTGATTTCTGGCTGTTTCCAAAAGTAGAAAAAAAAATTAGGGGAAGAGTCTTATATTCCAATGAGGAGATCATTCAATTTCCCCAAATTGAAAAGTTCCATAAAGACGATTTTGAGGAGTGTTTCGAAATATGACTCTTCCGAGTCAAATGAAACAAATGAAAATTATGTAGAGAAATTAAGAAAATTATGAAAATTATATACATGAAGTGAAAATTGCTTTTTTTTTCACCCAAATTAGCGAACTTTTGTTAGTACATACTCGTATACACGCAATTTTCAGAAATTCGATGCCATATGTACATATATACCTATTTACATATATGCATGTATATTTGGACTATTTTTACCAATCTATAAAGAATGTTTCATTCGCTTTACGAAAGTACTAAGAGTATGCAAAGCAACTGAGAAATGCCGTTGAGAAACTATAACATCTGATGGGTTGCATACAATTGTGTTCTTGATTTACCTTCACCTATAAATTTCGATCGGAACAACTTGAGGCACCCTATATTCGATACCATTTATGTCATCGGAAAAATCGTAACAATTTGCGCCTGATTTGCTAATCTCAGACGATACTAAATTAAACTATCACAGACTTCCTAGTTTTTCAACAAGATTCCCCGCTTGGGGGGAACGACGTTCCAGCAAATCTGTCGAAGTTTAATTTCTCTCGTCTATCTTAAGTAAGTCGGCCTCGAGTGTGGGGGCCTTTCATAGGGAAAAACGTGTCATTTTTTTCAACGGAATTTATGTCAGCAAATAATGTAGTTGGTTGAATTTTTGACGTTTGCGGTCACCATATAAGAATGAACACGAACATTCGTTTTTAAACAAATTCGACATTTGTTGAATGTTTGCTCCGCCACAGTTCTTAAACGCCGATAAATTTGTGCACACATGTAGATACATACTCATATGTATATCTCATCTCCCACTTATATGGCATAGCATTCATAGAGGTCCCTGCAAAGCACAAAAATTGTTTCCTCGCCCTAGAGTTTGAAAGGGCGTAGTGTTCCAATTCCAAGTATTACCTATGTATTAATATATGTGTATACTTTTACATAGTTCAAGCTTTCGATTCAAAGATATTCTTTAAAAAAGGCACAGTGGGTGCCTCGTCAATATAATATAAAAATAAACTGCTGTTTATTAGTTTGTTCCATTTCCATAATACCTATAGATTGGAAACAGATTGTGACTTTTTATAGCGGACTCCGCAAAAGTTAGGGTATAACTCCTATGCAGGTCTACTGGGTCGAGTTTAATGTTATTTTAAAGGGCATTATTTACTGATTTCAAATACCAACTCAGACCTCCAGATTCAATGATATATTATGCGGCTCATCTGTCAAATACTTTTTACACATTGCTGTAAGGCATTTTCTATTCTGAATAACAAGGAATAAGCGAACAAGGTTGCGCACAACAGCTAGTAATGAATATTACGCATTTGTTCTATAATTGAAAGTCTCCACGAAAATAAAACCCTGATTACATAACAAATTACAGACAGAAAAACACGAAAAATATTTTATGCCATCGTTGTTCCAAAAGAAGAGAAACAGAAATTTACATACAAACAGCTCAGGAAGTCACCCCTTTCTCATTCGGTCCTATTTCACCCCTTTCTCTGCATCCGCGAATTTATTCACTTTGCATTTTAAAAACATCCTCATGGTCGATATCATGGTGGTAGCACGTGTTTCTAAATACGCTATTTTCTACTAGCGACGAGTTTCTATCAAAATTAATTTTTTTTTCTGGTCCGCCCAAGCATTCTTTGCTGCTTTTTACGTTTACATAAACTTGAAATTTTTGCAATCTTTCAAAGGAAAGGAATAAATTTCCAAGCGATAAATTCAACTCCATGCCAATATTGGCAAAATAAGGAAAGCTAAGTGTGAGCTTTATGGGTTACTTTGAAGTTTTACAGGCAAACTGAGAAGCCATCCTTTGGCCTGGTGCCAGAGAATATGCATCAACTAATCATACACCAATTCAAAGTATTTTTCTGTTAACTAAATATTAAAGCACCATTTAAACGGGTAAGAAAATAAATTTTCTTATCTTATCGAAAATATTTGATTACTCATGAAATTGGTGGAATAGGCAACAAGTAGGAATGTTGATAAAAGGGATTTAATTTGTAATCTGTGTTTGAAATAGCGCAACCACCGCCTACGTACAATCTTCACCACTTAAACTCTAAGCAAATACAGATTTTTATTTGTTAACAAATCAAAGTAGAAATATATATGTACATATTTTGATATCTTGCTGTAAACCAAATATTTATTGCTAGGAGAAAATTAATTTTATTTTCGCCGCTAATTGGATAGATTAACAATGTATACTTCTCGGAAAGAGAAAATATTACAACATCCCAATCTCTAACTTCTTAGAATCGTCGTTGAGTGTGCAAATTCTGCTGTGTCAATTTAATCAAAACCATTTTTTTAAACGCATTAAAATTCACCTGTTTTTTGTTGTAAAAAGATAATTTTGTTACAAAACCCTTTCATGGATAACCTAAGCCATTTTGTACAATACTGTTTTCATCAAATTCTTAACCCACAATGAGTTGAGAGTTTAATAACAAAAGCAAATACAAGAGAACTTTGGTCTATTTGAAGAACACGATTTTACAAGGAACTGTCCTATCGATCTAGTCAAAAAGGCATACCCTAACATTGCTACGATATATCAGGTTGGCCACTAAGTAATTGCCGATTTCACACATAGATGTCTTTGGCTATATTTTTTTATGGCTTCTGTCAATGACTTTTTTTTTTCTTTTGACAATTGCGCGTATTTTTTGTGAAAAGGTATTAGTTTTGCCGTTGGCGTCAGTTCTAATATGGAGTGCAAAAACGAGCATTGTTGTCACATTTTACTTTTTTATTTCCGTAAAGGAAAAAACGCAGTGCAAGCTGCTAAAAAGTTACGTGATGTGTATGGTGAAGAAGGCTTAAAAGAAAGACAGTGTCGGAATTGGTTTGACAAATTTCGTTCCGGAGATTTTTCACTAAAAGATGAACAACGATCAGGTCGACCAAATGAGCTTGATGATCAAATTAAAGCCATAATCGAGTCGGATCGTCATGTAACTGTACGAGAGATAGTAAAAAAGTTAAATGTATCACATACAGCGATTGAGAAACATTTAAAACGTATGAAACTCGTTATATATTTTTATATTTGCGTTCCACATGATTTGAAAGAAATTCATTTAACGACCAACGCTTGGGATTTGCATCTTAGACGCAATGAATCCGACCCTTTTATGAAACGAATCATCACTGGCGATGAAAAATTGGTTGTTGGTAGCTTGGTTGGGAATTGATGTTACATCCACCATATAGCCCTGACCTTGCTCCATCAGATTACCATTTATTTCGATCTTTGCAAAACTCTTTGGATGGTAAAACTTTCAATGATGATGATGTGAAATCGCACTTGATTTAGTTTTTTGTCGATAAAGATCAGAAGTTCTACGAACGTGGAATTATTAAGTTGCCAGAAAGGTGGCAATAAGTCATCAAACAAAATGGAAAATATATAATTGATTAAAGTTTATTCGTTGTATTTAAAAAAAAAAGTGTTTTATTTATCTGAAAAAATCGGCAATTACTTAGTTGCCAACCTGTTACATTGAGTCCACTTGATCAAACAACTATAACTTTTGAATGGTGAAAAATATCGATAAAATCATGAATTATAAAGGAGAAATTTGTAAACAAAGTGCATCTATTTTTAACTTGCAAATACATCTAGAGGAAGTACGTATTGATTTTATGAAAAATTTCAATCTCGAGATTTTGACCAATTCTGGTACTATTAATATAGATGAAGAATCAATTCAGTATGTCTGTCGATCTGTCTCTCTGCCTGTATGCACGACTGTAATCTAAACGACTGGACGCATTTGGGGTCACAATTCGAGGCGAAATCGGAATTTTAGTTCTACTCTCAAAATTAACGGCATTTTACTTATTGCCGATTTTAGAAAGCAAAAATGATTTTTTCCACTATAACAGGAGTGACAATGATGCTCTATTTTTGTTCGTAATTAATATATTATTCACCCAATTGCGTATTAAAATTTTTAACAATTACTATATTACGAATTCTTTGTGTAAATGGCTTCTAAAGAATACCTGCAATACATACGAGGGCAAGGTGAAAAGTTCTCGGCCTGACAATGAAAGGCTGCGATTTTCAGTTAAAAAATGATTTTATTTTTCTACATAACTCCCTTGACTTCAACACACTTGGTCCAGCGTTTCTCCAACATCAGTATTCCTTCTCGGAAGTGAGAGTCTGGAAGGCTGTGAAAATATTCATCTACGGCCCTCTTAACTTCTGCATTGGATGCGAAGCGCTTCCCAGAAACAAATTTCTACAAGTTTGGGAACAGATGGAAGTCTGAGGGTGCAAATCAGGTGAATAGGGTACCCCAAATCCCGCAATTTTACCATCACCAACGCACTCTTGTGTACAGGTGCATTGTCCTGGTGAAAGACGATTTTTTTCTTCTTCAAGCCAGGTTTTTTCTCGCGAATTTTGGCATCCAGCTGGTCAAGAAGGTTGGAGTAATATTCGCCTGCAATTGTTCTGCCTTTCTCAAGGTAATCAATTAACACGATCCCTTTCGCATCCCAAAACACACTGGCCATGACCTTTCCGGCAGATGCGATCGACTTCGCTTTCTTTGGCGCTGAACCACCGGCTTCCACCCACTGCTTCGACTGCTGTTCAGTTTCTGGCGTGTAGTGGTGGACCCATGTCTCATCCATGGTGACAAATCGCCGCACAAAATCGGTCGGACCCCTATTGAATCGGTCTAAAGATTGCCGCGAAAATCGTTTGCGCAGAGCTTTCGCAACCCTAAGTTTTTGTGCAAGATGTTTCGCACCCTCTCTTCCGATATACACACAGCCTCAGCTATCTCACTCACCTTCACTCGCCTATCGTCCAACACGATATCATGCATTTTTTTCGATGGTTTCGGGTGTGGTTGTGGTTTTTGGCCGTCCTTCACGGGGGTCATCTTCGAGGGACGTGCGACCATTTTTTAACGGTTGACATGGAAGGAGCAAAGTCCCCGTAAACTTTTATCAACTTTGGATGAATTTCCTTAGGGGTTAACCCACCCAAAACGAAGAATTTTATCACCGCACGATATTCAAGTTTATCCATTTTAACGAAAAACACGCAAGACGTCTACTGAAAAAATTCGTGTAAAGAAACTACTTGAGAGAACAAGTTGAAACTTGTCATACGAACTAATGAGAAGTGCACCCAGGCAGGAAAAATAAATTTTTGCTGATTGAAACGCCATCTCTGCGTCAGGCCGAGAACTTTTCATCTTGCCCTCGTATGTATATGTAGGTTTCGTTCTTGTTTTGTTTTGTTTTTAATATAAAAGAAGGGTCATATTTATTTCCAATAAGCATTTCGTATAACCAATATTATGTTTAAATTTAAAAGTTCACAGAAAACGTCATGGATGAGACAAATAGTTGTAATGGAACTAATAAAGAAAAACCAAGTTTATAGGCTAAAAAAATGACTATGAAAATATTGTCAACTAAAAAAGCAAATGCTAATTGAGAGTTGTCTATTGATCTATGGTGTGTACTCCTTCTGCCTTTTTTGTAGACCTATAAAAAGGCGACATATGTGCCGTACATCGTTTTAATGTATTTCTTATAGTTTTGGCAACGCACTAAGTTATTCGTGTATCAAGAGCAACTTGCTGTACCTTCATGTTCATTGCTCGACCCGCTAAAGACACAGGATACAGTTTATGTATAATACTTAAACCATCCTCGAAAATGGGCTATAGAATAGTGAAAACAGCACCAAAATATGTTCAGTAGTTCTCAAGGCTAATGCTTGCATACAGACCAGATAGACAAAGACACGTCCTATTATACTATGTAGTGATGATTAAAATAGGAAAAGATTTAAGAAAACTATAACAATTTTAATGTTTATAGTTTAATTTCTTAAATTTCCCTAATTATTGTTGTGAAATGGGGGGGTCAGTTTATTTGAAAAAAAAAAAAAAAAAAACATTTTAACAATTTCGCATAAATGCCAAAAGATTTGCAAATCAACTGCACATATGTAAGTGCAAGTACTTGCGACCCCATGTACTTTATTCTATTTTTTCACCATAAAATATCTTTTTTTATTAAGTGAAGCTTTTTGACCGGTAATGGGAGATGTCCGGCTAAAGAAGAGAATGGTAGACGAGTATAATATTTTGAAGCAATAAAATAAGGAACACAGGTACACAAATGGCGAACCACAGATTTTGTTCAAACGTTACATGTGCAGATAGAAATATCTTCGGCCAATAATTGTCCGTTTATTAAAGATTCGCGTGAGTCTAACGGAAGGTTTTTTGTACAGAATGTGTAAACAAAATGTAGTGTCCGTTTATGGGAGCGTCCGCTTATCAGAATGTATTTGTCCCAAAAAATATGTTCTTGTAAGACAAATGCCAACTTATTGGAGCTTTCCGTAAAGAGAGCGTTCACTATACAGAGAACAAAAATTGACAAAACACCGTTATCAGTTTTCGATAAATTCATTAGAAGCCGACACATAGGCTTCTAATGAATAATAAAAAGGTTTTTTAAGATCTAAATTTTTGTCACCTGATCTCATAACTGCAAATGCAAATTACACGTGATTTCGATGTATTTCTTATATAGCGATATAAACAGACGAATTCTACAATAAATAGGGTAATAGAGAAAAAGCTTAAAATAATGTCCTTTTTCTGCACTTTTAGCCCTGAAAACGGAACAGTGTTTTTGGTAAAAAGTCCAACCAAAAACAGGGTGTCCCTTTTAAACGTAGTCAAAATGCCATCATTTTTGTTGAACGGTCAAAGATATCAAAACATTTATAATTTACAGGATGTAGCTATTTTTTTCTTAATTTTTCTACGCAAAATTGTTTTTTTTTTTCAATTGAAAGTTGGAATCTCTAGACGTCTCTTTTTTTATTTTTTTGATAAATTAATTAAAGCTGGGATATTACAAAACAGAGCACTTAACCTTTTTAAAGAATCTTCTTCGCTTTTCTAGAGATTTACATTTGAATTTAGAAAGACATAAACTTTAGATATTCATTCATAAACGGCCAGCGATAACAATAAGATCCACTTTTTTAAAAATAAAAAAAATAAAAAGTCTAGAATTCTAAACTTACTGGGATGACTATGAAATTCGGGACTTAGTTATTACTGACTCTGAAGCTAACGAACAGTTTTAAAAAGACAAGAAAATGGTGCTGATGTCGTACGAAAGAACCTCGCATATCATTTTAACTTACACTTACATATGTATATGTAAGTATATATAAATATATAAAGGGTGAGCTAAACAGCTGATATTTAACATCTGTGAATACTAATCATTGATATTTGTAATTATGGAGCGGTATATCTTCAGCGATGAGGCTCACTTTCAACTCACTAGCTATGTAAACAAACTAAATTATAGCATATGGGTCGTGAAAATCCCCAAAAGGTCACTGTTTGGTGAAGTACGGCGGCGTGATTAGGCCGTACTTCGAAAATTCTAGTGGTGCTGCTATAACAGTCAATGGTGACGTTATCAGGACATGATAATAAATTATTGTTGGCACCAATTGGACGATATTGATGTGAAAGACATGTGCAAACAATACAGTTATTGCACACAAAGTTTCCTCGCCGCGTCATATTTCTTGTCGCCGACCAAAATTGGCCACAAAGATCGTGCAGTATCACGCCGTTAGATTTTTTTTCCAGAGCTAAATGACGAGATTTATGCCGAAAAGTAATGAAAAATTTCATCAAAAGGGCGGAAGTCTGCAATGCCCGCCGTGGCTCCGATTTGGCCGATATCATTTTTCATTTTTTATGTCTTAAAATTATATTGACATACAAATATCAGCAACCAATGTGTTTTATTGCAACCTGCAATTGAATCACCCTTTACATACATATGTATACACTACCATTCATAAGTTTAGGACCACCATTATTTCCTTGATTGTACCCATTTTATTTACAGTTAAGAAATTATTTTTTATCCAAGTCATTGTGGCGATATGTAGTAACCTTAACTCTAATTGCATTATACCGGTATCTTTTACTTGCATGTAGACCCATGAAGCCTTCGGGGTAATCGGTTGTCCCAGTGTAAGGATTTTTTTAAAAAAAAAAACTTTAAATGAGACAATAAAAAATTGTAAGCTATTTCCGATTTTTAATGATAGTGAAAATACTTTTGCCAATATTAGATATAATCTCGCCTATAAAACATTTACGTAAAATCATTACGCTCATTTTTTTAGTTACGGATAACTATCAGTTTTCAAAGTAAATCGTTAAAAAACAAGAAAACATTTTAATAAATAAAATAAGCAAATAAATAGGAAGTCAAATTATTTGTTCGCAAGAGATACGTATCTCCCAGGAACTTAATATGTCTAAATATGGAGTTCATTACACCATCAAGCGATTTCGTAAAACCGGGAAGATAACTAAGCAGAAAGATAACTTGATTGTGATTACTAGCAAGCGTAATCGAAGGCTGACGGCATCAGAAATCTGCGGAGAGATCAACAGGAATAGAAAAATCCCATTCAAATTTGTTTGAACCATTACGAGTACTTCGGATGCAAAATAAGAAAAAATGACTAGAGTGGCTTGTGTTTACCAAAATTGGAACATTGAGAATCCAAGCTCGAGCTATTTGGCACGAAGAGAAGGGTTTTCGTTCGACGTTCCGCAGAACAAACCGCAATGAATTATGCCCACCGTAAAGAATGAAGGTGGATCGATTTTGGTATGGGAAACCTTTTCATTCAGTGAAAACCAGTGATCTCGTAGATATCGAAGGCATTTTGAACAAAGACGTCTACAGAACCATTCTTGATGAAAATGGTACTCGCAGTGGTCTTCGGTTGATTGAAGAAAGGTTAGTATTTCAATAAGATAACGACCCTAAACCCACTTCAACGTTTTGTTCAAGCTTTCTGCAACAGAAGGAAGAATAACGGGTGTTAATCAACATGGTTTGGCTACCACAGTGGCCAGATTTGAGCCCAATTGAACTTTTATGGGATCACTTGGATAGAAAGATTCGTCAAATGTCTTCTTCTTCACCAGGAATCTTTTGGCACCAACTGAACGACACCTGGAATAGCATTCCAACCGAAACAATATCAAAATTGATAGAGAGGATACTTCAACGAAGTTAAAGTTTAATGTTTTTTTTTTTTAAAAAATTATTTATTTTGTTCATTTATGTTTCCTAATTTCATAGAAATACTATTTAAAATGTATCAATATAGTGTACTCCAATAAATAAAAATAAGGGAAAACAAAATATTTGACCGCTTCTTTGTAATAGCACCTTCTTTTCATAGAACTTTTTGATGGCCTTAAACTTATAAACGGTAGTGTATGTACAAAGGGCAAGTATATTTCGTGAAAAATGTCGATCTCGAGATTTTTATCAAACTCGTATAGTAGAACTAAAAAGTGATTGCTAGACTGCTGCCTAAACGGCTGACCAGATTTTTTCAAACTTGATATCTGGGGTCACAGATCAAGGGAAATCGGAATATTCATTCTAAGGCTAGATGCGCATTGCGACCCTAAAGCAGTGTGATTAAACAATCACAACAATGTAACCTACAGATTTATGTATATGACTGCTAAAAAAAGCTGCGGCCAATAAAATGCAACTGGAAACATTTTCAATGCGACACGATTGTCGCAAAAATGAATGTGTATCATAAAACTTGAAAATGGCTCAAAATATTTTGTTAAAATTTCATATTTATGATAAATTATCTTAATAATATTTGACGTAATGTGCCGGATATACATACATATCGCTCATTTACGTGAAGACTGTCATAACTCAAAAAACGCGACTTTTGAGTTAGTGATGCAGAATTATTCGTTTTATAATGCTTCATATTGTTTAAAAACTTCATATTAATATCTTGTATTCTCTCCGCGTTAGAAGAGAATATGCAGTTATTTAATTTCATATGTACCAACTTTAGTTCGTTTGGGTTTCCCAAAAAGCGGCATATTTCGTGTTGTGACTGAGTTATTGAAATATTGTACTAGAATCAAACGTTATTTTTTGTCAATAATAACGGCACATTTTAACTTATGACACTCAAATGAATATATTCTTTCAACAATAACGTCACAATTCAAAGTAGAGAACGTTTTGGTTCAGGAAAAAACCATAAAGGACTAGTTGTTGTCGAGATTTACCTTTATGGATATATTAAATATATAATAGTTCACTAGTTAATTTCGAAATTATAAGATTTCTTCTTTTTTCTTTATAATCGTTGTCAATTAAAAACTTTAAACGCGTTTTCTGCAAAATCGTTATGTAGGTGCAAGTACGTGGGATCCAGTCTGCAGAATTACCACAGTAGAAACTATCGGATAAGTCGTCATACCGCAACAATGAATACATATAGTTAATACAAATAGTTAATAAGTTATCTAAAAATGACAGAAAACTGTATTGCGCTTATTGCAGTCTCCCACAGCTTCTGTATCTAATAAATTTTATTCTATTGCACTCCTCAACACTAAAAATTGGCATAATAGATGATCTTTACACGAATGCAGACTGGTACTTTTCGAAAATGAATACATGCAAAAGTTTTGAATCTTTACTTCTTTCCTTCTGACACAAACCCCTGGATTTTTCCGTGAAAAAACCTATGCTTTAGTATATTTCTATTTGTCCCAAGTTTTGTGTATTAGTCGTCTAAAAAGGGCATCTAATATCCTAGCACAAATATTTGCATCAGTACCCATCTTTAAATATATGTATGTGTATCTTCCGTTCCTCTGTCCAATTACGATATTTCGTTCCATTGAAGCATGTATCATTGTTGGAATTTTTTCAGATGGTGTTTGCCTTTATTAACATATTTTCTCCACACGCTCTACTCTTCAGCCCATAATAAAAAACACGAGATGCCCAACACGTCCATCCAGACACAAAACAAAATCACATTGTTTCCTTTAATTTTTTTTTTTTTTTTTACTTTTTTTATCTACTGTTCTTTGAAAACAAAAAAAAAATAGATTGTGAGAACTGAAAACATATAGAACAGATGACACCTATCATGTCTCATAGGTACCCATAGCAAATATCTATGTATACAACAAGTCTTATTATCTTGTGTATACTGCAAACAGAAAAGGATTTCTGAGAGAAAAAAAAAAACAAAAAAAAAAGGACGACGACTTTCCTGTATCAAAATTCGTTTTGTCACCATCATCAAAGGCGAGGACAGAAAAAACACAGAAAGCAAATCAAGAGGTTAAGGAGGTGGATAGTGCTCCCGTTTATTTGCGAGAAAAATCCATGCGCTGAAATATATCATCGTGGCCATCGATTTTTTTTTTGCTGAAACTGTCGACAGTTTTGTGAGGTTTAAAACTATTTATTGTATTAAGAAGGGAGACGGGTTATTTTACGGGCAGAATGTCCATATTTCCATGGGCTACAATTTATAATCGTTGTAAATATAATTTAAAGAATAATGCACAATAAATCGCTAGACAAAGATGCATTAAATACAAATCGTCTGGTTTTGGTTGAACTATGTAGGTGGTAGTAGCCTAACTTCAACATATATGGGCCCTTAAATGTTAGAACTAGAATAACATATTACGTTTAACTTACGTTTTAAATTTAAATATACCAAAATAACCCCAGAATTCGGCTATTTTTAAAAAGGTAAATACTCACTAAGAAATATAAATGAATACGTCATTTTAAACCACTTTTTAAACATTATCTTAACCATCTCCGCCACAAATAAAATATCTTTATAATCAACTAAAAACAACTCACCAGTCTTTTCTTTGATCTCGCATAGCACTGAAAACAATGCCGGTTTCATTCGGTGGCAATTTAATGTATGTTTTCTCGCTTGTGCCTCGTCCAACGATTGTTCCGAAATGCTCATAATTTGCTGCAGTATCTCACCGATATCCTTTTGTTTACGAACCTCATTCTCGTTGCCACCAGCATTCGTTCCATCATCCTGTCCAGGCATTCCGTATCCTTGTGGTGCCATCATACCTCCTGTATGGGCCATCATACGATTAGGATCTTCCATAATGTGAAAGCTTGAATTGGAGGAGGAATCAATCTTGCAGCCGCTTTATTGTATTCTTCAGATTGATGCCAATATTCTATGCACACGAAATAGACAAAATTTCACTTTCAATAAATATCTTTTAACAAATAGGCAGACAAAACAAAAACTACACAAGCAACAAATTAAAAGTAAGTAACTAAAACACAAAAAAACCGCGCAGTACCAGGGAGTCTACTTCAAAACCGCGACGAGCCGTCAACCCTGAAAGCAGCAAACACGACAAACAACTCGAATCTATTTCCCGAAGTGGACTGAATGTATCTCAAAGATAGTTTTGCCTTCAGGCACTCCACTCCATTCACTCAATCAACCAACCAGCCAACCAAGAGCAGCAGCCATCCAGCATCAGCGCGAGAAAGGAACAAACATCATTTGCCATGTCGATATGCCTGGTTGCCATCCATATCAGGTTGTGGCCAGAAGAGGATGAAGCATAAACAACAACAACAACAACACCATCACCCACCAACTTCTCCAGCACCAGAGGGGTAACAAGGGTATTGAAATAACAAAACAAAAGAGGATTAAGTGGTATTCGGCTCTTTTGCTGTGTATTTCTTATTCACCCGCCACCCGCGCATTTATGTTGAACTCTCTGTTTAACATGGGAAACAGAGGTGAAAGTGGGAAGAGCCATAAGTTAAGCGAGAAGAAAAATCAATGGATACCATACACTATACCGCTGTTATCCCAGCACACGTATCTGATATAGATCGAGATTTTATGCTGCCGACGCTTATGCTGAGGCTGACACTGAGGTTGAACCTTGCGTTGTGCAATTTTTTTTTGTTTTCGTTTCTCTTCAAGTAGACAAATGTAGGATAACGACAGCGCGCGCAAAAGAAAAATTAAAAGGATTGAAGGTCGAATGAGTTTACTTTGATCTCATGGATAAATTGATCATTTTGGGTACCACGTGACTATATTTTTGGTTATTGTGTTTATACCCTATCCCGTAGGGTCAGGGTATCTGAAATGATTTTTGTAACATAATAATGAAGATAGACCTAATAAAGAATATAATTTAAATGATCAGTACCAACGAGTCGAGAATGGCTACGGTGTAGTGGGTAGTTTGTTTACTTCTGACCCGAACGTTGCAAGTCCGAGCCCCAACGGGAGACATAACAGAGAAACGAATAAGTTTCTCCAACCTTGTACCTACATACATATGTATGTATGCATATTTGCAAGTGTTGGTTTCCTGAAAATGTTCGATTTCGAGATTTTGATCAAACTTGACATTACTATAATAGAGAAACTCAAAAAACTGGGTCTCCCAATTCTGTTTGTCTGTCTGTATGTATGGCCGACTGCAGTCTAAACTGCTGGACGGATTTTCTTCAAACTTCATATCTGGGGTTGGTGGATTCACAATTCGAGGCGAAATTGGAATTTTTATTCTAACCCTAAAATGAACGGTGCTTTACTAACGGCCGATTTTGAAAAAAGTCGATTTGCTCGAAAACGGCTCTAATGATATTGATATGAGTTAAGATGTACATAAGTATCACGTTTTTGACAGAAAACACGTATAACGGTACTATATGTACATACTTATTGACCGGTTTTTGAAAATTGTCTCGTTTTCAAATATGATTCGAGCGATTTAAATCAAAATCAATATTTAAGCAATATTTGACATATGCAAGGTCATGGCATACCAAGTTTTAGAAAATTTTCAAAATAGTTTTTTTTTTTCCAATTTTAACGTTTTTTTTTTTTTGAGAAATATTTCAATAAGTTTAAATGAGTTTAAATTTAAAATCTGAGTTCTTGCAGGTAAACAGCATATATGTACATAGGTGCAAGTACGTACGACCCAATCATGCACTTTATTTTTATTGTTAAGAGGATTTTCTTAGGAAGACTGGAGAACCAGTCAATAAGTAAAGTACTATTATACGTATTTTTTGTCAAAAACCTGGCACGCCATATGTCAATCCCAACTCTAATATGAAATTTGATTAAAACCGTTACGAGCCGTTTTCGAAAAAATCTATTTTTTTTTTTTTTTTAATCTGCCATGTCAGTAAAGTACAGTCAATTTTGAGGTAAGAATGAAAATGATATGCATTTGGGACAATATCCGTCCAACTGTTTGGGCTGCAGTCGGACACTTTACGAGTTTCTCTATTATATTGTAGTAATACATACATAGCAAGATTGATCAAAATCTCAAGATCGAAAATGTACTTTTTTCGGACTTTGCGGGTTACGCATCTTCTCCGTATCTCCGACCAAATCTTTATGTAGCAAAATTAATTTGCTGTCTTGAAACAGAGTACACCACGGTGCTAGTTTTTTTCTCTATTTTCATGGACGTATAGATTTTACCATGGGTAATAGAAAAAATAAAAGTTTTGGTCCACGGCGTAATAACTGGACTATTCATCGATGAACGTCATCTGTGGTGTATTTTGAAATATATATTAAAGTAAAAGCTGTGAAGACGCGTTTAGGAATATATAGATAAACATAAAACAGGTACTTATGAGTTATTCTATCCCGTAACACACAATAAATGGTAATGCTCCAAATATGTATACTGTGTGTAAATTAGTAGTTTTAGTCATAATTTACACGCTTATTCCCCAACGTAAAACTATCGGCAGTTTTTTTATCACAACTTACATGTAATTTTTTTTTTCAAACGTGTTTTTTGGTTAAAATAGGTAATTCTTTATACTTGCATACATACATATACCTATATGTGTACTACATATACCTATGTATGTGCATATACCTATCTACAAACAGAATTTCCAAAGGATTATAATGAGATCAAAATAAAAATTTATCTATAAACGCGGGCTACACGTTAATGGTTGCGAGAGAAATTGCTGCTGAGACTTGGGAGAATTTGTAGCACAAAGTTTTTCCAATGAAGAGAAACTGCTACACCTCTAGTGGCTCGAAGTGCAAAATTAATTAATCAAATCATCATGACAAAGATCGCCACCATTCCTCGTTCTCAAAGGAAAGCGGGAATCGTTGCGATCGGCTCATGGAAGGATCTTGAAAAATGTCCACTTTTCGCTCATAAGGGGTGCCTTAAACCAATATCGGGGCGGGAACATTCGATAAAAATTTAATTTTTTAAGAAAAAAAGGGTAAAGAAATTATAAAAAACTATCATAAAAATTATTTCGCAAGGATTAAGAAAAAAAAGGAAAAAAAAGCTCAATATGTGTTATTACTACTGTACATGGTTGAGGGGCAGGACACATTTTTTAAGCAATTTAGTATTTATCGCCACAGTAACCAAATTACTTAAACGATGTTCCTACGTAGTCAATCTACTACTTTAGCTCTGAAATCGTATAAGTGTCATTGACATAAACCTTCTGCTTCACATAACCCCAAAGATAAAAAAACAACGGCGTGATACCGCTCTTGTTGCCCAATTTTGATCAATGACAAAAGATGATGCGGCCGAAAAACTTTGTTTTGAATAACTGAATTTTTTTCTCACAACTGAATTTTTTTCTTGCAGTGCCAGATACAAATTAAGCGTTTTAGACACGTATCGTTGTGTTAATTTGAAACGTGGCAAGATTTTGATGCAAGTGTAGATCAATGCTTTTCACAACGGATCACCTAATCTTAAATAACCTCAAATTCTTTTAAGAAAAAAAAGAAACAAAAAAATGGCGCCTTTTAGGGTCACGTGCACCAACCGTTTTGAACGACACTATTTATCTATATAAACACTTTACGGTCGATTTAGTCAAAATCATTTTGCTCCACTAAAATTCGCTAGTTATTTGTGAATAAATTGACAAAATAATTTATCCAGTTTAAGGCTAGGCAGCTGAAGTTAAACTTCAAATAAATTAATTCGAAATAAAAACATTTTTTTAGTCGACACGTTATTAGTATCCCTGCCACAGATTTTCTGGTATACTTTACAGGAATTTTGCATATCAAAACTTACTTCGATTATTTATTTTGTACCCTGAAAGTCATGCATGGTTCCTCCCATACTAATTATGTTTCAAAATTGAAGATGCTACCTTTTAAGAAAAAAAAATTAATTTGTTGACTACAATGCATTTCGAACTTATCCCAAACCCTTGCGGCAACACTGATCATGTTCGCAGACCGTACCTACCCGATCAAAAGCGTTGGTGTTTCGATCTACATATAAATACCTATGCTTGTGGTCTAGATCACCACAGCTGTGACTGGATCGAATGCAGACGGAATTCGGTCTGAGGATTAAAACCCCAAAATGGACGTAGGGTACTTCATCTATCAAAAACAAATTTTATGAAAGCCTGTAATTTTGATTATTACTAAGCGAGTGTCAAATAATGTTTGCACTTTAAAGTAAAATTTTGCCACAAGACTCCATTCGTGCCTAAATTTTATATCACAGTAATCTAACCACACAAGCAAATCAATTGATGAACACTTCTTGTATAACAGTTTCCTATGCTTCCACCCAAAGAAGTGCTTTGACATTTTCAACATAAACACCACATACACAGACGGAACATATTTTAAGAACAAAAAAAAAAAAAAAAGAGCTATAGTCTCAGCGTTTATACTCACATTCCAAGCTATTCAACAAATCCCAAAAATATGCACTTCCCCGTTTCAAATAAAGAAACAATGAACAAAAATTAAAACACAAATCCAATTAACAAATAAAAATTGTCCAACATTCGCAATCTGTAACATATATGGTCGACACGCACGACACTGAAAGGAACAAAAAATTGAGATGAGCAGAGAAAAAAAAATTCTGTTAACCGAGATTTTCGTCTTGTTTTGTAAACAAAAATTCACAATATTAAAACTGGATTAAATAAATAATTTATATAAAAAACGAAAGCATTTGAATTGCACAATATATCTGCCTTGCAGATAAAAATAAAAATCAACAATTTACCAAAGGAATTTAGAATTTTACGGGAGGAGTGTCGGTTCTCCTCTTCACTACGATTTTAATGGCCGACGCGATTATGTTTTCTTTCACACACAGATTCTCACTTTTCCTCTTCCACTTTTAAGTTGGTTGGACTGTGGTGAACGGAAAGGAAATACTTACCTTCACTGAGAAGCATTGCCAATAGGGAGAGGCAATTCCATCAAATGAGTGTATTCAGGTGCCCAATGGGAACATTAAAATATTTTTTTTATATGACAAATTTGTATGCATTATTAAATGTATACAAATTTGCTTGTGATCCGAACGATACAGGTTCAGATCCCATCGGGCACACAGCCATTCCTTTTTATAGGAAAAAAGGAAGTTTCAGAGCTTGACAGATGGGTACTTCATGCATTGACTGTTGTCATACGGTGCGTATCAAGCACGGTGTTAGAATTTAACAAAACGACTATTTGTATCAAAATGGCAGGGCCGTCTAGCGCTACAGGGGAAATATGAAATTTGTCATTCTTTTTTTTATTTTTAATGCATTTTTATTGCTTAATTCATTAAACTTATAGCTAGACAAAAAACGCTTAAAACTAGCTTAACTAACTTAATTATCTTATTCTAACTTTATTTATTTCATTCTTTTATTTCTTTATTTTTAATTGTTACTAAGAAAATGATATTAAAAAGAAAAACTTAGTAAATTAACTTTTTATTTTGTTTGTACTTATACTTATATTTATATAAAACTTAAAAAACTACCTTGAAATAAATCTTAAACTACCTTATTCTACCTCTATCTATCTTACTCTATCTTACGTAATACTATACGTCGGTTTTTTTGTATCAAGTGCTGTTTTATATATATTATATATATATACATATTGTAACATAATAATAACTACGCTCCTACAGCCCATTCCAAAGTTTCTTTTCATTCGGGGTTCGTGTCTGCGGTTAGTCTCCACAGTTCATGTCTACGATAAGAGACGGATAATATCACGGATAAGAGAGAATTATAACTGCAAGAAATGATTGTCATCTTGGAATTATTACATCAGAATTTTTTGTTCCAGTGGTCGAAGAATTTGCTAGAAGTTTCTGGCTATCAGAAACTTCTGCTATATAAGGACAGATGGCGATCAAAAAAAGACACAGTTGGTTTAGAACCGTGGCGAAGAGATTGGAAAAGTGATAATGGGCGAAGTTGTAATTTGGTGATAAATTGAAAGTTGAGAGTGAACAAGAAAAAGTAATTAGTTTGGATTTGTGAATTAAGTAATTGAAAGGAGATAAAGTGATTTGAGAGGAAAGAGACCTTGTAAGAAAAGAATTTGCGAAGAATAGTATAGTGTGAACTTGAATTGTTCTAAAGACTAGAAAATAAAGAAATAAATTTCACAGAATATTGTTTTATCTACTCAAGCCGTAGCTCGCATATTACAATATATATTTTTTTTCTATTTTTTTTTTATCCAAGTGCTGTCGAATTTTTTATTTATTTTTTTTTTTTTGTTTTATTATTTTCTACCTACATACCTAAACCTTAAACTATGTAAGTCGGCTATGAACAACAAACAGCCAACTTCAAACATCAAACAGGCTACCCTGGATTAGGGGGAAACGACGAAGGAGTTTCCTCTCTTTCGGCTAGCCACCAGAAATGTCCGTACTGACGTTGTACGTCTTCAATATCATGACTCGATACCAATTCATTAGTGATAGGGTCTTCGAAAACAAGACATTTAAAAAAAATTACATTTACTATGGATAATTATGAATACATATACAATACTTTACAGACTGCTTTTTGACATTCCAATGTACCCGATAAAATGATAAATCGAAAATCGATGGTCGAAAGGAGTTATAGGTACTCGTAGAATCATTCCATACAATAAATAGCTCTTCTGAATTTTTGGTAACTAATGTCGAATGAAATTGTACAACTTATATAAGTCTAGATAATCACTTTTTAATCGTGGCTGATTCGTAGAGAGATCTCGAATTGACTGCAAAACTAGTTATTTTAGTTTTATTATTTGACTGGATTTTCATCAAAAAAATCTGCCCGAAATTGTAGTAAGCCGTGTAAAATGTTGATGAAAAAAACCATTACTTCGCTTCGGAATATTATTCTAAAACTAATTTTAATTGAGTTTGCACATTAACGGACACAATTTCAGCGCAAAAAAAATATATAGTATAAATTGCAATGAAAAAAAGTTGCCGCATTTTGACAGTAGGTTAGGACAAAAATGTTAGTGCCTAGCATTAGCGTGGGTCAAGAGGGAAGCCGAAAAAGTTTAAGTAAAATGTTTTATTCAAGACTTACCATTTTGGTGCTTATTCGAAACACAGACTTAAGATATGCAATCTAAGCCGCCTTTGTTATACTTTAAGTCAGTGGAATTTACGTAGACTCATCTTCGAAAGAAGCCGTTCTGGGCAGAATAATCTATATAAGTTATTGATAACTCGGAGCGTTGTTAACTACAAACAATTTAGCAATTACAATTATGTAGTACCTATTTGTACTCTAGAGCTATCCTACGATTCTTTTTTACGAATTCTGCTAAAAATCTTTCATAAACATTTGAGTTATTTTTAATTTCTAAAAGAAGGTTTTTCGATACATAAAAGTGCCAGGTTTGAGTCTTTCTTCTTTTTGGGAATTTTTTAAGTAAAGTTTTTTTAAAGTCGAAAAGATCTTTCGACAGAGGTCACGGTCAAAGGCAGGGTTAAAAAGATTTCACACAATGTTAGAGTTTGAGAGAAAGTATCTCTAAGCATTTCCGTATTAAAATGATTATAAAGTTGAAAAACATCAAGCTTTTTAAGTGAAGGGGTAGTGTATAAAACTTTGAGTTCATTGTTTAAAGTAGTAAAATTAAAAAATGCCAGGAAACAGGGTAATTAAAGAAGATATTTTGTCATCTGGCATTGAATTAGAAAAATATTCATATTTTGATTTGATTAATGAATCAAAGAAAATATATGAACTAAATGAACTATACCTATTCTTAATCTGACTTGTAACATTATCTATAATTGCTACAAAAATTCGGCTATAAAATTCGGCTTGTTTTTGAACCAATATTAAGTAGTCGGCGTTTGCGTGGAGGTTCTGAGCAGTCACTTACGCTCTCATAGATTGAGTCAAATGAGTTTAAAAATTCAGAATGAAGCCATGACTCAAAACCCACGATCTCTTGCTTTGCAAGCCCAATGTCAGTTTGTTTATTTTGAACTAAACTAAAAAGAATATCTGTTTTTGCAAATATGACCGAAGTAACATGCAATAAAAAACATAATTCTTTATCCTGCAGTTTGTACAACAAACTTTCGGACATAACCAGAGTATCGTTATCCCATTCTCCTGGTTCACATAAAATCTGTTCAAAAGTTTTTATAATATCTTCTCTGCAATTGAATAAGACGTTCACTATACTCAATTGATATTGCCATCGAGTCCCTGATACCCCAGGCATTCGTCGATCAGCAATTGTCTTTAGCAGATTGGTTCTTTTAGATGATTTATTAAGAAACCTAACGATACTACAAACAAAAAGAAAAATAATTTCAACTCAGGAATGCTTTCTAACGATTTAGATAACACTAGATTCAGAACATGGGCGTAACAGAGAATAAAAATAGCCACCATGGCCACCGGACATTACGGCCGCACCATCGTAGGACTGACCGATTAACTTTTCTTTACAGTTAAAACTATCTAAGACATTTATAATTTTATCGCACAAAATAACCGCGAAACCTTTCTTGTATTCTATTTTCTACTAAATAACGCACTACAATACTAAGCTGTTCTCTGTGGCTCACATCTGGTGTTTTATCGACCATCACAGATACAAATTTTATTGAGCTGATTTGATCCTTTATTTCGGATTTGATGACTGCAGCGATACTATGTATCAAGTCATTTTGAATGTCATTGGAGAGGCCGGACAAAATGAAGTTTTGGGAACTTGAACTTTGTTCTAAATGCGAATACATTAAATGGTCGTACTTAGCCAAGTATGAAAGGGTTTCAATATAATTACCGCGATTATCTGATGATTTTTCGTCGTGACCACGGAATGCCAGGTCTGGTTTTCCTAGAAGAACTGCAGTGTCTATGACACATATGAAAATATTTCTGATACAACTTTTTTTTTGCAAAAAAGAAAGCTTACTGAACTCGTGGGTTTCTTTTAGAAGAAAATCAGTTAAACAACACTCAAAATTAACTAGAGACATCTTGTCTAAGAATAATACGAATGTTCAATGGGGCACCTCTTGAGTAGATTTATAATTACTTACTTGGTATATAGCTAATAACTATTCACTTAGCTCACTCACTATTTTATAATAATTTAATAATTTAAAACACTAACTTAAATACCAATATATAGTTGCTAAATTTTTAAAATTTTCTAATAATTAGCAGTCACAAAAATCACAAAAATTTGCATCCGAATTTTCAATAAATCACGCACAATTACACAACCGATTTGCAAATGTCATTTCAAATTTGCAAAAAAAAATTATACAAAGAAATTATTCCCAACAAGTTTAAGAAATACCTCAAACGCCGTTCGAACCACTACATCACGCAATAACCCGATTTTCGTAGGTTTATTTTGTTGCCTACAATAAAAAAAAACTCCCTCGAACTAAAATATTTCTCCTCTACCAATGTTCATCCACAAAAGCCGAGAAATCCTGGGTTATTTTTCTCATAAGCGAATGTATGTTAGACAAAGAAATCGCAAATAAACTTCTACTATATGCCAGAAAGGAATAGAGTTGAAAGTTCGTACCGTGAAGAAATGAATGCATAAGCCGGAAAATGAAAGGCTTTTCAAAAAAAAATTCATTGCAGGCTTTTCTTTTGAAAAAGAAGTTGTCTCTCGCTAGTGGAAATCATACTTGTCTCGGCTATGTGTGCGAGTTTGTGTATGAGTAAAAATGAATAAACAACCGAAGTGGTCGCAGCATTTCATCTTCGAGCGTGTATAAAGTTATGATTTATGAATGAAAAATGGTTTGATGAACAAATAATTGAATGTGATTGTTTGCAAGTGGCAAAATAAAAATTGTTGATATTTGAAAAGGGAAGCCGAAAGGAATCAGCTTGTATGAACGCCACTCCCTGAACGCCAAGGCACTGCCTAGTTCAAATTTTACTAAATTATTAACCAATTGACACAAGGCCTCAGACTGTTTTTTTTTTAGTTAAACTAGATCTTATTAAACGGTTACATTAATACAATCGAATGCTACCGATAATTATCGAAAGTGACGACTACTAATAGTTTCCCACCTGTAGTTATTACATCTAGTTTCTAGCTATCAGCCGTTGTAAGTCCAAAAAGTCGTTCCATGATCTTACCATCTAAGGCTAGCGGAAAGTGTGCACCTAGAACGCGGCCACCGACGTGGGTCGATTCCTTAGGTCAAGACAAGAATACAAAATATATCGGTGCGGGTGTTATTCTACCCTCTGACCCATTGCGGCCATTTAAAAGTCATTAAATCGCAGTTAGAGGTTTTTTTTATAATTTGCACATGTGAAAGGGATTATGAATACCCTTATACTAATTTTTTTAGGACACGGGCGTTTTTGAGGATGAGGAAAGGGGAAGAGACAGAGAGAAAGACAGATTGGTGTAGTTGGTTTAAAACTCAGCTGGTATTAAGTTTCAGTGAACTCCAAGGGTGGCTATCCAGATAACTGCGGAGTATTTTTTTGTTTCGCTGTTATTGCCGTTGCTTATGATTCACAGTATTTTTTTCCGTCCTCCTGATATCATCACGATCAAGTTGCATTTTAGCCATATGACCACCCTACTTCCAGTGTTATGCCTTCGCAGTAGAGTTGACTTAGCTTTCGCAAGTGATCGACTTTTTTATTTATTTCATGCGAAATAAATAGATGATTCTTGACATTTGGATTCGAACTGTGAACCAACAGCGTGACAAGCGATGATATTACCACTACACCACGGCCACCCTATATTTTAAACATTCCTTTAGGAATACGATTGCACAAACCAACAATACCATCCATGATTGCCAGAAGAGTCTTCCATCTTAACTGATCTTCGCAGATTTCAAAAAACCTCAAACTAACAGCGATACGTACAATGCAATATTTAGAGAATTAGCCGAAAGATGGGTCAAAGACAAATAACTTGACTATCTGTCCTTATTAAGGGTATACTACCGAAATCTTCCTCAGTCTTTTCGGCAGAAGCTACAGCGGTATTAAGGGCAATGAGGAGGCGCATAAAGCTGCACGATCCACAGTAAATGAGCCTCTTATCATGTTCAACTCCAATAATAACATCAAGAGACGTAATGAATGGAAAGACTAGTTACCATTATTCAAGTATCAACCCACAAGCTGAAATGGCAGTTTATCCAAAAAACAGCACAAAAGTTATGTTGACCTACCTTAGGTATGGTATGGTATGACACCTACTAACAAGGAGTCATCCACCAGCCTGCCACCTTTGTTCTACAAATGCCACTCTATCCATGCAACACTTAATGGAATGTTGAACATCACCGCTCCCAACAACTCTCTGAAAGAAATCCTGAAGATACCAACGGAATCCAAATAACAATATTTAAAACCATTAACCTACTGACTAACTAATGTAACATACTTATTATTTAATTTTCTAGACGAAAGTCCTGGTAGCTGGTGCTATATTATCAATAAAAGTAATTTATTTTACTTAATAATAAACCTATAATAATAACATACCTAAGTCCAATTCGACAAGGCGAGTAGATTTCACCTTCAAATAAGCATCAAGACATCATCCCCTCCGCAGTGTCTTACCCAAAATTGGCACCCCTCTAGTGTTTAATTTGCTTTTGTACCTTTCTTTCCTCTCTCTCTCTCTCTTCATCACTGGGTTAATAAACTTTAAAATAGTTAAAATTTAAAAAAATAAATAAATCGTCTATTAGGGCTTTACCCATTATTTTGAATTCCCCATTTCGAGTTTTCAAATTCGGACTTCGGATTCAGTTTCAGCAATCCAGAAAATGTAAATTGAGTATGTTTATATGATTATTTGGTGTAATAAACAATAACACCCTGTTTGGATCTTCGAAAACTTTTGATATGTTATTTCTTATATTTTTGAATCAGTTTTGAGAACTTAGGTGAGTTGCAGGGTTTCGCCACCTATTTTTCGAAGATTGACTGGACTAATGCCTCAAAATTAGGGCACAATGTCACAATAGCTATAACTTTGAGGTAGTAAGGGACTTTGTCTACCTCGGCTCCGCTATAAACTCTAACAACGATATAATACTAGAAATCAAGCGAAGATTTACACATGGAGAGGCGTATTTATTGAGGCCCGGATCCACCCCGGACTTAGCGCCTAAGTAATGCCTAAAAATGTATAGACTAAATCTCGCAACTCAGACGTAACCATTTCCGTGATCAGCAGCAACAAATTAACTAGAAAAAATATCAAATGAACTATAGGTAAAAATCTTGTTTATTAGTGTAATTAACTTACATCAGCTTTAGTCATATTTAACCCTTAAAAGACAGCCAGTATTTTGTTTTGGTTTTCTCTTTAGAAGTTCAAATATTGTGAAATTTCTACTATTAAGTATTAAGATACCCAGGCCATCGTTTACGTAACAAAATTATTTTGTCTCTGTAATATTTTAGCATTTTTTTTTCTGTATGAAGCAATTCTATTGTAGTTATTAAGTTAATTGGTTATACACAAGTTGAATCATGCTTACTTGTTCGGTGGTCTTTATTGTTTTATATTTCTTGATTTCCATGTTATCTTATAGCCTGTTAATTCGCTGGTTACATTACTTCCGTACATTGAACATAGCTGTTAATTGGTTTTACACACAAACACAATCAAAATATTAATAATTCATTTCCTTCTTGACTCCTTAACACATCTTACGATCGTACAATTAAAAACCGCGAGTACTGGTTGTACTGTGCCATTGATGGTCAATTGACGACGTGTGGATGATGCGTTATTTTATTTTCGCCGCGTGAAAGTTGCCAGCAGTTTGTATTTCCCGTACTTGTCATGTGTTGGTTTTGTAACACAGTGGGATCTTCTCTTATTCATGGGTATTGATTGTTTGTGTGTGACTTAATAAGCTCAAAATAATATATATAATATATAAATGAATATAAATGGATATAAAATAATAATGCTCCTTATAATTTCATCAATACTTTGCGCTCGTTAGAAAACAATTTTTGGACCATTTTCTTTTTTTTACGATAACTGTAAAAGGTTTCTCTACCAAACGGTACCCATGATTCTGACAAAAATCAGTATGAATGAAGCTATTAACTGAAACTAAAAAAATGATTTTGATTTACAAAATGGTGGACTCTTAAAAATGACTAAGTTTTAGGCACTTTTTTTGCTTTTCGACAACCACAAATAATGAAAACCGAAAAAAAAATCCACTATTTACTGTAAGTGAACTCCAAATCAATATCATTATTGGCTTTTAAAATATCGTGGGTACCAGTTTCGAGAAAAATATTTAAAGCTGTACCTAACCCTTATTATTTCTGTTGTACATGAACTTCAATTACCCATAACTTGGTGATGAAATTTTGAGGACACATTTTCGAAGACCTGTCTTTCAATGTCAACTCGTTCAATTTGATCTTCAAACTTTGAGGGTCCCCCATCCTGCATTGATTACAAAAAGATGGTTTTATATAATAAACTAACCAATAAAATATTAAAATGTTTGTAACAAAGATGTTTTTTGCGTTTTATTTTCTTTCTTTCTTTCAATAATTATCTAACCCAAAAAATATATTAAAATAAAAAATAAAACTATAACAAAGGAAACAATTAAACTTAATCAATTCACTTTATAATTGTTTCGCTTCCAGATAACTGCTATTATTTTTTTGTAATTATATTTCTTAGTGTAGTTTTTTTTTTTTCAATAATTTTATTTTTGTTTTAATTATTTAAAAAATAAAGTACTTTATATATATATATATATATTATATATATATAATAGTTTAAATCTATTATTTGTTTATTTTATTAAGTAAACTTTTTATTCTGTTTTCATCTTTCGTAATAAATGTTCTCATTTTCTAATACTAAAAAAACATAGTTTGATTATTTTTTGTTTAATATATATAATTTTTCTTTTCTAAAAATGAAACTAAATCTACTATATTCCGCTACTCCATTTTTTTCCTAAAAACAAAGCGAAGACGCAATTGAATTAATAAAAATCTGCTAACATCCGTTTGATGGAGACTAAATTACAAAATTAAACCGAAGAAAAAATAGAGATAACTTTATAATTTAATCATAGTTGTATTGTATGCTGCTTTAAATATAAATAATAAATATACTTTCCTTTTATAAAGGCAAATTTGTTAAAACTAAACATTTAATAGTGTTTTATCTTTGTGAATATAATTTCGTAGTTTCAGTATTTTTTGTTTTATTTTTGTTGCTTATGAAGCTCTGAAAGCAGATGATATATATATTTATTTATTTTTTTTTAACAAAAATGTACACCATTTTCTTTTTTTTTTTATAGGTCAGACTTCTTTTTCATTGCTTTTTTGTGGTACAAATTTGTGTAAACTATTTTAAAGTTGATATTTTGTAATAAAGATTCTGATATTAAAACACATAATTTTGACATTGGAAAATAAAATATTCAAGCAAAAGTCTTTTGTCGTTTGTAACGAGTATAATTTTGTTTATTATTAATATATATTAAGTTATTGTTTCTATATTTTCTAAAATATGTTTTCTTATCATCATTTTCTTTTTGTATATTCCCATTGTGTTAGAATTCACTTTGTTTGATAAACACTTTTATTGTTTTGATTTTGCGAAAAATGTTTAGTTTAAGACAACGTTTTGATTGCAGTCTATGTAAAATGTTTGTTTTAGCAATTTATTAACATTTTCATCTTTAAATATATATATTAAATATGTGTATATTTATTTTTGTATTTGTAGTAGCGTTATTCTTTAAAAAGAAATTAAAACAATTTAAAATAAAAATAGTTATCCAAGTGAAATTGGATTCCCGTAAAAATTAAAATAAAAAATATTTTGTGGATCTTGTTACTGTTAAAGAACAAAATATCATATTTTTGTTATTTTGTTTTTAATTGTATTGCACAAGTGTATCATAGGGATATAATTTACAATTTTACTTTAATAATAAGTTCTAACAATCAGTCATCAAATTAGGAAAGACAAAAATTATTTTCGAAATTTTTTTAAAAGTATGTAGGCACTTTTTGTTTGGTTTTCTTCTTGTTTTTATTTATTTATTTTTTTTTTTTTTTATTAAAACAGAATATCTTTGGAAAAAAGGAAGATACTTTTGTTTTTTTTACTTAGTGTGGATATTTGTTTTCTTTTCTGCGTGCTGATAGAACAACAAGAGGGCTGCTTTATCAGCAACAAAGATATCATAAAGTTAAGGTACAATAGTTGGGTTAAATTTCAATTCGCTTTTTTTAATTCCAATCATCATTCTCTCTCATTTCTTTTCCCAAGCAAAATCCAATTCTTCAAACAACAAATATTCTAAAGCACTTGCATTTAACGATAATGATAACAATAACTATTAAAACGCAATAGACAACAACGCAATTTCTAATAACACAAAAATTGTACGACAACGTAAGAGGAAACTGAAATTAAAGGCGATTTTTTAAGGGACTTGAGGCACAATATATATGTGGTTTACATATACATATAAAAGAACCTATTTTACCGTTTAGAAACCTTATGATTAGCCTACTGCTGTGAAGACAGCTATGTCCCAGCACTGCAAGACTGGGCGAAACTTGAGACTCCTCACCGGATTAACGTGGTCTTGCGCTTGATTTTCGCTCGAAGATTGCGCAGAGGTTTTTGTTTCTTTGGAGGCGATGGTGAGGCCATATGGCTGTAGTAACTTTGAGTGTTGTAGCCTTCGTCGAGAACTCCGCTACTACCGTTCATTGTCAAGGATGGCGATGAGGTGCTGCAACCATTCGACAAAAGCCCTTTGCCATTAATGTGTGGAATATTTTCCATGTATGAGGATATGTGTTCTTCTTCGACGGTCGTTGATGGTGGACGTTTAATCGGTGACATATCAACATGGGACGATAAAGAGAGGAGGGCGTAGACACCATCACGATGCCTTTGCTGGTCTTCGAGTTCTTCTGGGGATATATTATGACTGAAACGGACGAAAGCATACATCATTTTTTCTTTTCGTCGGGGTATTTTTCATTGAGTCAACTAATAACATCATCTAGAATCTTACCTTTCTTCGCTACTTTCGTACGCAGCATCAGATGAGGCACAATTACTTTGATTATCTGCAGAAAAACCATTGGTGGGAACGGCGGGCTTATCAACACCCCCATTTGTTACCATATTTTCATTACAACTTGTATTGTTGCTACTGTTTGTGGTGGTGCCATTACTACAACTGCCAGTACTGCCACCACCACCACCACCACCAGCTGAGTATGTATGATCTTCACTAGGTGATGATGTAATCACTGGCGAACTTAAAAAAAAAAAGACAGTAAGTTATCATTGTCGCTTTAAAAGATTGAAAGTATGATATATTCCTTACCCATTTTGAAATGTTTCATTAAAGACCTTAGGTCCATGTTTCAACGCCAGCATAGCAGTCGCAGCGTTCACATCATCTATGCTGTCTGCTCCACAGTCTCTTGCCAGCCGTTCTATATTCTCATAACTCCCAATCGGCGTCGAAGTACCATTCGTGTAGTACCCATTGCCATACTTTACCGCACTATAATCGGACGGACTGTCATCATCCTGGTCATTGGTTTCCATGCGCTTTATAGCTTTGGATAGATTTGGAAAGAGCCGTGCATCTAGATTGGATTTACCTGGTGTCATCGGTGGACTGCCGTCTGATTCAGTTGATACTGGACTATTGTTACAGCTATTAGGCGTAACAATGCCGTTTCCACTGCCAGTGGGACTCTTTAGAGAAATCTTATCAACTGCTGAATTGGGGAAGAACGGTGAACGTGAAAGAGCTTGAATGAGGTTCTGCCGCTGTTGTTGTTCCACTCGCCATAGAGAACCTTTGCCCATATTCTGAAAATAAAATAACAATTTTAAGACTCATCGCGATTCCTTGCAGGGCTAATTGCTTTACTTACTGGTGCCTTTTCCACTTTTACGAAACTTTTATTTAACGAAAGGTTATGCCGCACACTGTTTTTCCAGCCGGTGGGTGCTGTTTTAAAGTATGGGAAATGCTGGACAATCCATGCGTAGATTTCTTTCACAGGCAATGCTTTTTCTGTTGAGCCTTCGATTGCCATGAATATCAAGGAACTGTGAAATAAGGATAACAGATATTAAGATTCGAAACTAATACAGTGTGCTGTACTTTTACCTAAAGCTATATGGCGGTTTATTGTGTGTATGCACCAGTGGATCATATGGCACATTTGTTGGATGCTTTTGCTTTGGTGGAGTAGTTGATGGTTTCTGCAACGGTAGCGGCAGATGCTGTTGTTGTTGTTGCTGCTGTTGTGAATGTTGTTGTTGTGCATTTACTGACGAAGTTATCCGACCATTTGCGGCAGGTACTGATGTGAGTTCGAAATCTTTTAATGAATCGTTCTCATAGCTATTTGTAGAGTATGAGGCTGGACTTTTCATGACACTGTGCAGGTGTAGATTTTGTGCATGATATTCCCTTGGCGGTTCTGGCGACAATGTGGAACTATAAAAAAAAAAGATTAGTTCCCAACATTTGTAGACATTTTTAAAGTACTTACATTCCTTGCGGCGTATGACCAACCGTAGTAACGGCATAGTTCGTAGCCGATGAAGTTGGTGACGAGGCAGTCGAACTGGTACTCGATCCAGAGCTGAAGGGAGATGCAACACTAACACTCTTATTCATATTTCCTCCGCCACTATTGTTTGTTCCACCACCACCGCTTTGATCGAAACCGTTCATCTTCTCACGCAGGTACTTCTTGTGCGGATGGTGTGTAGTGGACAGAGTACTGTTGCTGCTGGAACTGTTAAATTGTTGCTGTTGTTGTTGTTGTTGTGGACTTGCCACATTGGTTAGGACAACATTTCTTTGGGGTGAAGAAGGCACATAATTGTTGGCGGCTGGGGTTATCGTAGTTCCACCTGCACCACCATTGCTAACCCCATTATTACCGCCCAACCGCGATGGGACAAAATTTGAGTTCGTTTTGTATTCCACAACAGTGGTTGTTCCACTCGGTCCCACGTGGACCGTTGTTGTTGCACCAAGCGCCGCCAAACTTCCGTTCACTTGTTCGTGCATTGAGGACTGAGTTGAGCCAAGGTAGCTACCTCCGCCATGAGTGGGTGACAACATTTGATGACTGTTGCGATTTTTCACCAACGTGTGATTGTTGTTACTATTGTAATGTATATGGTGCTGTTGCGTGGAATATTCATTGATTGCATGCTCCGCATTCGAAGTATTTTCCTCAGAGATTCCCGATGAATCTTCGACGTAATCACTTGTTGGTGAAACTTGACCAATACTCATCGAAGTCCCACCATTGCTTTGGGCTTGCATGCGTTGTTCACATGCTTTTCGGCTATTTTTCGCACACGCCACAATGCCTTTCAGAAGGTTCTTATCGTGCAACCATGACAACGAGGTAAGTTCTTCATCGCAAACAGTTGCCGTTCCGGCCTCATTAACCGATATTACCTGGTCGCTATTTACCATGTCCATGGGTTCAGTTGCCACCAGAACAACTTCATTTGTAGTGTACTGACCGTTTCCATTTTGTTGCAAAAAAACATATTTTGATTGGGTTGGAATATTGTTTGAAAGTGCATTGCCATTGGAAGCCCCATTGTTGCCAGCAGTGCTGATGTACGTGTTCTTACTGCTACTGCCTGTAGTTATTATTGCCGAGGCGGGGCTGTTGCGATGAATTTGAGTAGTAGTGGTTGTGGTATAGCCATTTGTTGTGTTTGAATTCATCAAATGGTGTTGTGGCTGTTGGTGTTGCTGTTGTTGAGATTGCAGACTAGCCGCCGTTAATTGCGATGAGCCATTGGTTTGGCGAATCACAACATGACCTCCATCTATGGGAATTGTGGATAGCACCATGTTTGTTGTGGGAATTGGGGTGGTTGTTTCTAGATTTGTTATTGTTTCAATGCCACTTGCTATGTTATCACGTGATTGTGGCTTCTCTGTGGACATTCTGCAATTAAAAAAACAGGTGTTCAATTTAGAAATTAATTGTATTTCTTATAAAATATTTGCGAAATAACATTTTGCAGATGAAACCCCAATTAAAATAAGATTATTAATTTAACCAAACAAAACTACAAGTGAAAAAATGGTCGCACACTCGCGAATTCCACTTGTTTGTTTATGTTTCATAAAAACAAGTTTTTGCTCTAGGTGGCAACAAACATTAATGCTCACTTACTTTTTTTTTTAGTCTTATTTTATTTCCACTTTAGTACATAAATTTACATTTTTAAGTATTGTAAAAATAAGAGAAATACTTAATTGATAAATTATAATGATGAGTAAATGACCAATATCATGGTTCTCATTACTAGAAATAACTTAATATAATTCTACTTTACACGTCATATATAACTACATTTGGCTGAAATCCTTCGATTGTAATTTTAATATATTTTAAAGAAAATGTGTTTTGAAAAACTTTATATGGCAATATATTTTTTTTTTTTTTTTTTGTAAAATTAACTAAAACTACCAACAAAAATAATAAAAACTTAAACTAACTTAACCTAAGCGTCAGCTTAAACCCAATCAAGCCACCAATATTTTCCCCGGTTAAGTCTCTGATCATTATTATGATCTCTTTCGGGTACGCTAGTGCAGTATCTCAAATCAGCATATCCATCCGCCGAGTGCCCAGGAACATAGAGGATTCTCTTGTCTGTGGCCCTTCTTGCAACATGACATATAATGGGAACATTTTTCCAGTCTGATAAGCAGCCATGTGCATCCAGATACAGGAATGCCTCAGGTGGTATATGTCCACTTTCTAATGAATTTCTAAAATACCCAGGGTTAAGATAAAACAAGCCCGAAACTAGACCGTTCTCAGTGACATTCGCTGACCGCGCAAAATGATTCCTCACAAGGTCCAGTACGACATTGTCAATTCTGGATACTCCGGAAGCATCCAGTAGTTTTTTATTTGTGACATAATGTCGAAAGTCGGAATGTGCGCTTCTGTACATCTGCATGCGTGCTCGAAGACATTTTCTTTCAAAAACTCTAAGGTTTTCCATATACGATGGACTTATGTTCCACCATACTGGACTCGCATAAGTCAGAATCGGACGCACAAATGCCTGGTAGCAGACGATCTTAACATCGGATCTTAGATAGTTGGAGTAGAAAAGGCTTTTAAGTGACATGAATGCCGCTCTTGCTTTCTTCAACTGTGCATTTACGTGATCATTGTGGTATAAGAACTTATCCAAATGAACACCTAGATACTTCACAACAGTCTTTGATTTGATGCGAAGCCCATCAGAAGCTCTTATTTGGAAGCTCACTTACTGAGTCTTCTAGAGGTCAGTTCTCATCATGTATGGAAAAGGGTTATAAGATTCCGTGGTATACACCTGTTTTAGTTTTTTTAAATCGGCCCAGCTGATTTTCGCTCCCAGGATACAACAAACACTTATGCGCTTTATTTAAGTATTGCTTTAACATAACAAACAAACATATGTACATACGAGTATGTACTTTTACAAATGTACAGTGCTGGCACGCTAATTAGCACACCCTATCATACAAAGTTATGATAAGATAAAACAAATGTTAAGGTAAAACAATTTAATAAAGATCTTCAATGTTTGCTTTTATTGATATTAATACTTAATTAATTTATAAAAAAAAATTTAAAAAAAACAATAAAAAAAAAATAAAAAAAATAAAAAATAAAAAAATATGTGTTTTCGTAACACGCCAGAGTCTCGTCAAAGACATCTGAAAATATAAAAAATTAAATAATAACAAGTTAAAATTAAAATTAACTTATGTAAACTTACCTAGTACTTAGTTGGGTACCGTTTTTGGGTAATTACGGCGGCACATCGTTTATTCAAGGAGCACGTGAGGCGTGCGCACTCTTCCTTTGGTATCTTAAACCATTCTTGATGGATTGTGTCCCATAACTCCTTCACATTTCTCGGTTTTAAAGCCATGACACGTCTCTTAATAATAGCCCACAAATTTTCGATTGGGCTTAGGTCTGGGCTCTGAGGGGGCCAATCAATTACCGATATTTGGTGTTCTTCAAACCACTCTTTTACAGACCTGGCCTTATGGCAAGGCGCATTGTCCTGCTGGAAATCAGCTTCCCGGTACAATGATAGCAGTAAACTCTCAAGATATGGTATGAGGTGGTTCGACAACATAGTCTTATATGCTAGAACATCTAATTTACCTTTTATAAGGACTAGAGGTCCAACACCATGAGAGCTAAAACAACCCCATACCATTACGCTTCCTCCACCAAACTTTACCGTCTTTTTGGTGTACTTGGGATCTAGTTGCTTGTTTGGAGGTCGTCGTACAAAAGTTCTTCCATCAGAACCAAAGATATTAAATTTGGATTCATCGCTCCATATCACTGAATTCCATAAAGATGAAGGAGAATCCAAATGGCCTCTTGCGAATGCAATTCGCTTCTTCCTATTACCATCTGTTACCTTCGGTTTCTTAAGACTCTGGCATCCTCGAAGGTTGTTCTCCAAAAGCCGTTGTCGCACCGTCCTAGCCGCGATGTTTACACCATATTCTTGCTCCATGCGCGCTCTAATTTCAGAAGAAGTGGCAAAAGGATCTCTAAGAGCATGTCGGACTATAATGGAATCCTCTCTTTTCGTTGTTTTTCTAGGTCTGCATTTTCTTTTATCCGCAAATGTTCCATGGGTTTCATAATGCTTCAAAGCGTTTTGCACTTTTTTTCGCGAACAATCTATGTTCCGTGCAATTTTGCTGACGTTTTGCCCCTTCTGGAACATTAGCCATATTAACCTCCTCTCCTCCGGCGTAGAACTCTTGTTTAATCCCATAACTATTTCTAAATGCACTTAAACACTTCAAAATAATACTTTATAACTCACCACAACAATAGGATGAATGAAAAATAACGGCTTTAAATGAAACGCAATTTTTTGTTTGGGTGTGCTAATTAAAATGTCAATGCGAAAGGCAATCTATTTTAAAAATAAAAAAAATATAAAGCAAAGCCTACTGAAATTTCAAAATTTGAACATTTCAAAATGTGATTAGAGATTGTTAAATATGTAATATGGACATATAATAATTTATAAATTATGTTGTATTATGAAATAAGGCACAAGTTTATTCTTTTATGAGAGTGTGCTAATTAGCGTGCCAGCACTGTATGTTTTGCATACGACGATAGCTTACGTATTAAGCAATATATTATAATTATATAACGAAGCTTTATAATACGAAAATTATGAAAATTAAGAGAATGATACGAACATATGTTGTAAAAGATTAATTCAACAAGATATTTATTCTATTTTACATGACCACCTAAACTTGGCAAAGGTCAGTCCGCGAAAAAAATCACTGCACCTCATTTGTTGCTAGCCCTGTGACGAAAATCATTCTAGTGTCAACAAGCGAATTGTTCCTGGAGATGAAGCTTGAGTTCATGGAAAAAAAATTATCAGGCCCACCAACAAAATTCGAATTCAGCCAATAGGCTCAGAAGGTGATGGTTACAGATTTTTGAGACTGTAAAGGAATCTTGCTAATAGCATGCAAAAGAGTAGGTGAGACATCCAATGCTATAGCCTATGCTACTACCCTACGTCGACTAATTCAAACAATCAAGAAGCAAAGACGGTCAAGCATGCACATACTATGATACATACACCATGTGCTCGTTTTCGTTTTTTTTTTTTTTTTTTTGAATTTTACTCAAAAAATTATTAAGTAAAAGTAAAAGAGCTATACATGGTTACATAGAATCATAGCATCGCCACCTTTTATTTGATATCCATATTGTATTTATACTAAACTCCAGAAACTCTGATCTAATTTCAAAATGGTTCCAAAATTAGGAGGCTATGGCAGGGAGATGGACAAACAAACAACTCTCACTGTTAAGATTCGGTTTTACTTTTTTTTTAACTTATGAATATCAGAACCCTGAAATGACGAGGATGTTTTGCTTCTACACGACAACGCTTCTGTGCGAGAGGCTAGGCTTTAAGTGTAATCGACCAACCATCCTATGAATATTATTACCTGCTCCCAAATTAAAAAAAAAAAAACCTTCGGCAAAATCGGTTTTTTAACGATGAAAATTTTAATGCAGTAATAAATGGTCATTATTCGTCGAAAGAAAATTATTTTTTTCGACGATTAGAAAAAAAATGTATTGAGGTTGAGAGTTAAAGCAAAATACAAAAATCTTTACACAAAATTTCTACAAATACCGAACATTTATTAAACATCCCTCGTACATACTCGTACTCGTACAACGCGTTTGTCGAGTTAAAAAAAAAAAAAAAACAATTTTAATAAACCGGTGCCTTCACGAGAGTATGCTACAGCACACAATATGCTGTAGCATACGCAGGAAGGGCTTTTTATAATTAACATTTTCGCAGCTCTTAATTAATAAATTGTAAAGTGTAAATTTTTTATTTTGTTTATTTGGCTTTCTAATCAAAGCTTTGAGGCGACCTCTATTTAAAGCACATGTAATAAATGTTTAAGCTAATAAACGACTAATATGCTACCGTATGCTAATTATTATTATTTTTTTTTTTCCTTTTTTCGAAACAAATTTAATTAACCAATTATTTCACATGTATATCAAATGAATTGGTCACCTCTTTCGAAATAAATTCCTGTTTTGAAATGTCAACTAAATTATTAGTTTTCGAAAATACAAATTAAAAAACCAAGATAAATACGGTGGAGATTCAGCAAAAGGATTAAAAATGTGTCTAAAAATCACCAATCCACTGTAGCTGTCTGCATTTACTATTTTATAAACATGAACTACGTTAAAATCTAATGGTATGATCTGCCCAAAACTCTACACTTACAGTGCAGTTGCCGCATCTGCTATTACTCGTATGTATGATAGTAAGTAAGTAATGAATTATGAAGTAAATTTGAGGGCAGTCAATAGATAATGAACTTCTTTGATTAATGTATCTCCTTCGTTACTCCAACATACGAATATCTAAAGGGTCCCATACGAACTGTCCTACATGCTTTTCAGTTTTACATACATTTTTACTTCAGAACTGAAAAAATGTTACACATAAATGATTTTTTCAGCACATTATACTTGCATTTCAAATAAAGTTGTAGACAATTCATCAACTTGCCCGCACATGTTACAATTATAGCACAATTTCGAAACTCTATTTTGATCGAAAATTGAGTATAAACTTTTGAACTCGACAAATTATTCCTTCCTTATTCACAAATTTTAAATTACCCAGAAAACAGTTCAATGTGGTATGCGGAAATGCCTTAGCTTAAAGATAAGATTAGCTATACATGTAGCACTGAGGACCGAAAATGCGAACAGTTGAGATAGTGATATGTGTATTACTTTATGCTCGGTGACTTTGTTTATATCTTTGCAAAGCATATTTACTAAGTCGGTTTTTTATCTTTCCAATTATGTCATTATTTAGTAAAGTAATAGTGATAAAGTTCACAGTAAATCGCGCACTTTTGCTGCAATTATCGATTGTAAGTGAGAAAGTGTACATATTATGTGGAATAACTTTTCGGCATTGAACCTAAACGAGCATCGAGAATACATTAACACAATTAAACCTTTTCATCTTGCATGCCATGTACGAGTATGTATCTACATTTTTTTGTCTGAATGAAAACTGCCCCACGAAAAAGCATTGAATTTGCAGGTAAACTTTAAAAAACTTTGAAAGGAGAAAGCGTTTTTTGTCCCTTATAAAACGCATTTGATACTGGTTAGAGAAAGGTGATGGGTGTAGGCTGTTATAATTATCGTGTAATTGAATTATTTTTCGCTTCTCAGTTGTAAGATAAATGGAGACGGATTAGCTACGAACATGTTCGAATAAATAACTTTTTATTTACTGTCACTAGGGATATGCCCTACACACTTTTCGTCGATTCCTTCGGTTAGCTTAACTCGGACAGTAAAGTTAATGATGATGAAAAATTGTTGTAATTTTCATAAGCGGATTGCTGAAGTGGTAATAAATGGAAATTACGGAAAGTAAATGTAAAGTCGTACATTGGTTAAATTAATTAAAACACGGTTATCATTATGGAATATTATAGTTTATAATAAATAGGGGCATCTATGTCGAATAGGCTGGCCATATGAGGGTTATCTGTATGAGGGCTAGAAGCAAAGCTGGAAATCTCCATTTCACAAAAAAAGGTTCGGCAATTGTAGTGATCAATATACCAATGAATCCCTACTTGTTTCGTAACCCATTTCTTTGCTAAACAATACCTATTATTAGTCGATAAAGTCTGAAACTTATTATTTCGTAATCAAAGTTCTTTTTTGGAAGACTTCTTATGCCTATAATATCTATATGTATGTGTGTATGTTTAGGACTGTCGGGAGTAGGCCATTTAATTTTACAACATCCTGTATTTTAAAAATTGAACCTCCAGTTGCATTAAGTTCCACTCTGTTCGAGCCTCTGGAACAGTGTGAGAAGACCCACAGAGATGGGAAATTGTATAGGATAGAAGAGAAAATTGTATTTTAAGCATTTAGATACAATTTGTGTCATCTGTTTAAAAAGTTTTCTTATTTTAAATACTCGTATATTTAAATTCTTTTGAGTAGTTTCCTATACCAGAACGCTTCATTTCGGAATCTGTGTAGGGTACTCCAATGATATACAGATTCTCCATTCAGTACCTTCAACACTTCGTTTTCTTCAAAGGATCATTTTCCAAAATATTTAAGCCTTTGTTCTGCAAGTACTGGACATCTTTCTATTAAAAGGTGTCACATTCTCCCCTTCATGCAGATTACAGAGTGAACAAAATTGCACTTTCTTCGATAAGTTGCCATTCTTTCTACTTTATGATTTTCTTCGAGAACAGGTTATGTAGACGATTAATTTCATAGCCAAATAAAGGTTTTTGAATATATGCCATATGTGCGAACAGATGTACATACATATGTAGATCCGGATTTCATGTTTTTAATCGCACTGCATCTACATATGTATCTACTTCATCCATGGGCTTCTAGAAATGATGCAACACACAGTTTTAACTCATTTCCCCACCAAAGTGATTGAGCGAAGAGGTTTCTTATAGCTTTACGAGTATACAATCTTTCACTTTGCTGTAACTCCGAAACTATTCTTCTGACAAAAAAAAAGTGTTAACATAAGTATGTACATACTCGTAATAGTTGGGAGGAATTTTCTCCTCTAGAATATCCATCATAATAATTTGTTGTTCTAGCACACACTATAGAGGAGAAATTGCGCCAGTCATGTTGAGAGAACTAAAAATTTGTTTAGCAGACCTACATATATGTATGTAAGTTATGACCCTGCCAAAGAACCAAAACTACCATTCATCTTGCAAGGTAGAACTGCCTATTGACTGGACTATTATCTTTGTTTCTTTAGGAAGGTTAAGAATCATGTATTGTGATTACGTCATAAAAAAAAGCGAAAGGCACGAATAGGAACTGCGAAATATAAACAAAATGATACATTCGAATATTTCCAAGTTTTATTGCAACAAAGTTCAATAATAATATACTGATATGCATATGTAGGTAAGTAGATTTAGCACATTTAGCAAAATAGTAAAATTTATACTTTTGGTGTGTACACAGTTAGGTCAATCTCTAGGTGGAGGAACATCAATAAACCTTAAATAAAAGTTCAATTATTTTTATGTATACCCTCTGAAAGCAAATCTGTGCGAGTCCACACGTACCTCATTTCCGCATTTCTTAAAAAAGTCCAATCCGAGTGCTATAACTTTGTTTTGACTAATGCGATCCAATAACGGATCTTCACAGAAACGCATTAGATGAAATCTCGTTTATATTTGAAAAAGAGAGTACATTACTCAAAAAAAAGAATCACCCTACGCCATTGAAAAGAGAAAATCGGAAATACTAAGAGAAAATCAACTCAGATGTTTACGCTTGTGTGCGTTAGAACACCACTACTAAACAATAAGAAAACACATTAAATTTAATGGGAAAAAAAAAAAAACCGAACACAATATACTCTTCAAGGTCGAATGGGTAACCACAACGACGCCAAGAGAGCAACCATAGACAAAAAGCAAAGCAACGACGTTTTTAGGAGAAAACATACGACCTTACGGGAAAAAGAGAGAGAGAGCTAAACAACAATTTGCGAGTACATTCATTAGAAATAATAAGTATGTACATATATAGGTAGGCGACAGGCCCTGAAGATGCCGTTGTTTACCTTTTGACATTTTAGCAAGGTTTTCACCGCCATCAACTCCTCATTCCATCACATACACACAACCCTTATTACTTTTTAGATAGATAGATTATGAAAGCTCTCTAGGATAGAAAGCAAAAGGCGTCGAAAAAGAAGCAGACAAAAAACTGCAATAATATGGTAGTCAAATGGTAGGTAATGGAAGAAAACCCTCCTAAAGGGAAAAATTAAAGGGACACCATATGGGAGGGGGAAGAGATAGGGAATTGGAAAATTTTAGGTGGTGCTACTGATGGTGGTCATGGAAACTCTGCATTTTTAATACAAAAAAAAAAAACTTCTAAAGTAATGTGTTAAAGTAGGCAAACTAGTATTTTATAAAAAGGAGCCGAAAATAAAAATGTAGGTCATGAAAAGAAAAACTTTACAATCGCAACGCTCTGCACTTTACCCTGGTCGAAAAAAAAAAAAAACAATTGGCCACATTTATAGTTACATATGCACATATGTATAACTCACTTTTGGTCACAAATTAGTATGTTTACTGAAGTGTTTAACTTGTTTCCACCTTAAAGATTTCACATTTTCACCAATACCAAATTCGTTTTAGACTTCTTTTTTTTTTGATAACGTTAATGTATTTATCGCAAATAATCTATCAATTTGAGTTCGTCATCTTTCGTCCAGAACAAAAATTCGCTGAGTTGTTATTACTATTAAATCATGTTGGCAGTTGTGTTGTTTTCATCATCAATATCGATACCACAACGAATGTGTACTACTTTTTTTTCTGTGCGCTTTCATGTTATAAAAAGCTCAATCTGCTCTTTCTATCTCTTTTATTTTACTCTTTTCAACTCCATCGTAAATTAGCTTGAGAAACTTATACTATAGCAAAATGTGACTTATTTAAAATAGCTATATCTTTAAAGTTAAGAATGTTCTCTTTGCTTTTGCACAATTTCCAAAAATGTTAGGTACATTTTTTATATTTGTGTTCCGGAGATTACCGATCCCAGACTAGTCTAGTTATTTTTCGAAAGTTGTTTACAATAAAATCAAGATATTTTTCCTATATTTTCAACTTAAGTCAGTAAATATTTACAAATTCTGTATCTAAGCAGGACGAATTTATTTGTGGGCCCTTGTAAAATGTATCCATAATTTCTTTTTATTTTTAACTATGTCAAATCCTCTTTAAACATCTCCCACATATCCGTAAAAAAAGAAAATCAGCAATCTCAAAAGCTTTTATCCATCACTTTTCATTTCACAATTTTTCTCCATATGGCAAAATAGTACGTATACGTCTCCGTATTACATCACGATTCTACTGCAAAAACACAAAACAGCAGAAGGAAGGTGTGTAAATAAAATCCAAACGCATTTTTTTTTTTTGCTTCTTCTTCTATTTTTATATGTCGCTATGGCTACCACAAAATGGCGACGGTAAACAATTCACAGGAAGTTTTAGTAGAGACTCCATTTCACTAACATAATTCATTAAGAATTGGCATAGGCTGCTGTTGCTACTACGACAGAAACGGGTGTGCAAAAAAAGAAAGTTCCACACATCGAAGATGAAGAAAGAGAAAGCACACACGACAATAAGCGTAGCATATTATGATGAATCTTCCCCTTCTACCCACTTTTCCAATATTGCAAACAGAAATGTTGACAAGTGATGTTCATAACATACTCGGTCCACAAATGTCATCCCTTAAAAAAGAAGAACTATTCTTAAAAGAAAAACTAACAAATTCTAGTTTGGAAAGAGAACTTTTACAGAGAGAACGAGAGGAAAAATAGACCAAGTAGAACACAGTGCAAATAACGCCACGCCATTTTAACGTTTTACAGTACGTCAATACCATCAAGTGGTTGTCTGTTTGGCGTCCTCTTATCTGTGTTGTTTTTGTGGTCTCTCGGCTTTGTTTTTGTTTTGTAGCCATATTTAGAACTGAATCATATTAGCCGCAGGCAAAGAGCACAGAGACTGATTAATCTTACTACTAAATTTATTCTAGCATTCGAGCAAGCAGCTGGATGGACTATCGGTTCTCCGAGAGAATGCCGCGTGTGTAAACTTTGTATGCGATAAAGAGAAGAACAGGAAGAGCGTTGCTTGCTCTAGAGCTTTCGGTTTAAGTTGTTGTTTTCGACAAAAACAAATTGTTTAGGACATTCCAGAATATTGATGATGAATGTTGCAGTTACTTATTTTGTTGGTTATATTATTATTTGACATTAGTGAATAAGGAATTACAACAACAAAAATATATTTTCAATAAAAGCTTTACAGTATTGCGCATACTTCCACCATTTGCAATCTGCTGATCATTTTGAGTAAACAGGCAAACAAGTTTGACTTACCCAATTGACATCATTTTCTCAACAATTGAACGTAAAAAAAAAAAAAAAAATATGTATTTTCATTTATGCACAGATAAAGAATACATTTTCAATACTTCTCCAAAAACAGCAGCAAAAGTAACACGCAAAATGACTTGCTGAATTGCCAATTTGTAAATATGATAATTGAATAAAAAGAAAGAAGGCGAAAAAGAAAAAAAAATTTAAAATGGAGAAGTCAACAAGAAAATATAAAATGAAGCAAGGTAAACGCTTTAATAAGTAAACAAAAAAAAGCGATATGAGTACTTTCACAAATAGGTAATTTTTTTTTTTTTTTTTTTATTCGAAAAAAAGTATGACAACAAAAACTTTAAGATGAGATACAATTTGTATTGAAGTGATGAAATCTTCATATAGAGCAGTGCAACAAATTAACTTAATTATCACATGACCACGAAGATTACCGAGAAATACACATGTATGCATCTACACTAGGAAAAGTAGGATGAAGAAACACGTGGCGAGGTAATAAGTGAGGTACAGAAAAATTATAGAATACATGAAAAGCAGCCGTTAAGCTATAAACAAAAAACATGCTTGTTGTTTATTAGAAAAGCTTCTACATGGGTTACCCACCATGTTATGTGAAACAGAAGGGAAGGAAGCAAAAATTAACTACCGTTGTTGTTAGAATTCTATTAGAAAATTTAATACAATAAATGTTGATTCAAGAGCTAGAAATGTACAAATTGTACAAACAAAAAAACTAAGGGAGTCCGATCTACTTTAAAAGAGAAATTGTTAAAGAGAAACAAAAAGCTTTCGACTTGAAGCTGCGAAAGTATATTCGTAGAACTTGTAAACAAATATAGGGACAGCGAAACAGAATAACACATTATCTGGGAATATACTATAGGTAAGAACGCGTGCATGGGTATGTACTTTTCTAGTAACTGAAAGCAAGTACTTTTCAGAAAACATCAGGAGCTGCAGAAAGTGATATTCTACTTCGACAATTATAGCTCTGTCATTAACATTGAATAAATAACACCTCCTGTTAGGTTTAGATAGAATCTGTTGGAGTCGATTATGCAAGTAAGCAAATATCCCTAATCAATCAAACAAGAAAGAGTACCTATAACGAAAGAGTGTATTCAATTCGAAAAGTCAGTAATTATCTTAAAACTTACCGCTAGATACAATTCAACGATGTTCAGTGAAATCTAAAACATCACACCGATAAAAGAATTAGCATGTTGTTCGTTAAAATTATTTAGTGACGTATAAGTACTTCGTAACATATCTGGTTTTCATAATCGTAGGTATCTTACAAGTTCAAGCTAGCACTCCTCTCACTGGGTTCGACGGAGTATTTATTTATAAATATGCAAACGAGTAAGGAAAAAATCAACAAATTCTGTGAAGTTATTACGATAAAAATCCCCACGTCTATATGTAAATGTATGTATACATTAAACACTTCCAACTAATTTTAATTAAGAGATAAAATAACCGTTTAATGTAAAATTGAACTTTAAACAAATAAAGCAGATAGTCCTCGTATAGCAACGAAAGGCACCAGAGTTTTAAAATAATTAAATAGATAGAAAACCAGCACCTAAATTACACCGATTTCTTTTTTTAACGTTTTACGTAAATTATTCTTTTTTTAGTTAGCACCACAATTCACTATAAATTCTAGAGCCCACATTGGACTGACGAAGTTTTAACACTGTACGGTGGAATTTTCTTTAATTTAAAATATTTTTCTTTTTTCTGAATAGATTTATTTTTTTGGTTTTACATTTTTTTTGTTGATTGATTACTTTCGACCACTAATCGCTTTTTGGCGATTGCGGTGAACATACACGACGACGTTTTAGACAAAACTATATCTATTAAATTTTTTAGTGAGGTGGTACCGACCGACGGTAGACAATTTGAGATAGAAAACGACAAACTTTTTACACACAAATGCAGGAAGAGAGAAAAGCATTTTCTGTGAGAAAAAAGAGAATCAGTGAATAAAAGTAGAAAAAAGAGCGTTTGTTATACTTTAATCAAAATCAATACATGGAAAATATTTTATTTCTTGGTATTTGTGCCCAGAACACGAAATTGTATTGTTAGATTGCGTTTCTGAAACATTCGCATGGATTTTTTTACACCATCTATACCAAGCTAATTAGGTTAGAATATTTTGTTTCCTAATGTAAAACGCATTTATTTAACAATGCTTATCAATAAATTATGATTGATAGCATTTTTACGAAACCAAGAAAAAATTTCATTTAGCCTTTAATAGAAGGGTGTATTTATAGCACAACATGAAAGGATTAAAAAGACATTCTCTACTTCTTAGATGCAATTTTTATCTAGCGATGCAGCATTAAATATGTAATGCGAATGACAGAATATGTAGTTACAAAAGTAACATGGATTGTCTGACCTAATTAAAAATGAAGAAAAGACAAACTTGTACACGCACAAAAAAAACAAAAATCAAACAGAACATCAACCCCACTGTAGAAACAGTACAAAAATGCAGGGGAAAAAGGAATAATTTCATAAATAAAGACCGACATTCCCTTGCACTACACAATACCAAACATGTTATGGGGGTTGGCTAGGCACCAGTAACAAAAAGAGAAAAAAAGTAGAAAAAAAGGTCAACAAGGGGTTGTTGTGTTCCAAAAAAAAATTCTGTTCCGCCATGTACAAGCTTCCCACTTTACTACACTATACGACTCTTCTCTTATTTCCGAATTTTCATCCATTAGAAAATCTCTCTCACTTTCTCATACTCTGTGTAATAGAATCTATGTTATCTTGTGTATCCTTATGACTTTCAAATAAATATTATAGTATTTAAAAAAAAAAAAAAAAACAAACAAACAAACATACTAAGCTAACGTACGTACTGCAAATTGTGACGTAGGATGTCAATTGTTTGTGCCACTATTTTTAAAAGCTCTATCTTCTCCGCTTCGCTGGAGTGTTGTTTGGGTTTTTGTTTACAATTCTTGTGATTCTCGTGTTTTACACTTTTCGAAGTAAAAAATAAATACGTACATCTAAATTAATATGTTAATATTGTATGTAAGTATTTGTATCTATCTGCCTGCCTCCGCATTCATCAATTTTATTTGAAAGAGCTTTTTATATACGAGCACGTTATGGTCCCCAAAGAAAGTAGACTTTTGCGAATTCATTCACCAGTAGGTAGTTATCATACAATGTTTAAACATATCCTGCTTTTTACTTGCACCTAAAAGGCCAAGTATTGGTTTACTGAAAATGTTCGATCTCGAGAACTTGGCATTGGCAAAGTGGTCTCTTAAATCCGTCTCGTCTGTGTATATGTATGTATGGCTGCAGGAATTATCTTCAATTTTCATATCTAGGATCGATGGGTTTACAATTCGAGATGAAATTGAACTTTTCTTTCTAACTAACGGTACTTTACTAATGAACGATTTTGAATGAAATCGATTTTCTCATCAAATGGTTGGAGCGATTTTGATGAAATTTCATATTTGATATGGTAACAGATAGCGTACCTGGTTTTTAGTAAAAAAAATCCGTATTATTAATTGCTTTTGAATTTACTATAACTGAGTCGATTTCGTTAAAAATCAATATTTAGACAATATTTGATATAGATATGCATGCAAGGTCATGGCATACAAAGATTTGGAAGATGATGAAAACATTTTCTTTTGATTTTTAACGGACTTCTTTAAAAATATATATATATATGTATATATTTTTATATACGAGTATATATATATACATATATACATATACATATGTATATACTAGCATATATAATATATATTATTATTTTCTTTAAAACTCACTATGAGTGATTTGCTGAATAACATGCAAGTATTTAATTGAGAGCATGTGGGGAGAGCTTGCCCGAACAATTTATGCAGGTGGAAAGCAGTATAACAATATAACGGAATTAAAAGAATTCATTAATACAGAATGCGACAAGATGGATCAAAAATATGTTAAAAATTGTTTAAAAGCATGCCTAAGTGAATGTTAGAAGTTGTAGAAAATAATGGAGCTAGCACACATTACTAATAAAATGAAATGTTATTTAATTTTAATTTTAAAATCCACCACAAAAAGATAGGACCTTCTTGTCCCACCCAGTTTTCTGGTGTTAAAAATGAAGCATTATTTCCAGAAATTATTTTATGGCAGGGCGGTCTAAATACATTATGATTCCTAAAGATTCAATCAGATTTGACAAATGTTACACACAATTTTTTTTCTTAAGAATTTGTCTTATTATTTTATCCCTGAGTGTACGTGCAAAAATTATATAAAAATGTTCATGTTGAAAATGTCGAAGTTATGTTAATTAGGAGAAAGAACGAACATTTTAGGCTTATTGATGCTAATCATAGGCAAATATCAATTTGAATGGTTTAAATAGTATTCTGATCTTTATAATTCGCTCTTCATGCGTAATTAAAAAAACAATTCCTGTACATAAATCATTTAGACTTGAGCAGCACAGTTAAAATGTAACCTACAGATCTCTTTGATTGTGCACGCACTGGCTGCTAAAAAATTGTTGCAGCCGAACAAACGCAACTGGATACATTTTCAATGCAGCATAATTGTTGCAAAAAAGAATGTGTGATGCAAATCAGTCGGTTTGAGCTTGTTGTTTAAGATCTATCTGTGGGCGTGTGTTAGTAATCGATTACCCACAAACACACACACGGCCACCGTCTCTACAAAATCCTAGTCTTATAGTCGCGGGCTTTTTTTTCGGGATGCAGAATTCAACACATAATTATATCTTATTCCACATAGTTTATACTGATTTCAATACATAGTTTGTAAGAAAGAAATAATAATTGAAGGCCATAAAAATTAAACGTCCGTCTGCTTTTCCGCCTGTCTATAAATCACCGATTACTAGGCCAACAAACTCGCCTACTTTAAAAAAAAAAAATTGAGTAGAAACTGAAAAAAAAGGAATGGCCTTAGGAAAATACATATATATGAACACACATATTGGTTTTCTCTACAATTCGTTCATATACCGTCCACGGATGCGGTAATTGAGCCCCAAGAGTATAAATGAATATCTATCGAGCGTTGCAAACTTTTAAGACAGCTTACGTATTTTAGGCGAGTTCGGGCATAATCAGCAGTGTATTTTATAGACAACGGCAACAAATTTTAACATACGAGGCAAGGTGAAAAGTTCTCGGCCTGACAATGAAGACTACGATTTTCAGTTAAAAAATGATTTTATTTTTCTACATAATCTCCCTTGACTTCAACACACTTGGTCCAGCGTTTCTCCAACATCAGCATTCCTTCTCGGAAGTGAGAGTCTGGAAGGATGTGAAAATATTCATCTACGGCCCTCTCAACTTCTGCATTGGATGTGAAGCGCTTCCCAGAAACAAATGTCTTCAAGTTTGGGAACAGATGCAAGTCTGAGGGTGCCAAATCAGGTGAATAGATAGGGAGGATGGCCGAGCAAATCGTACCCTAAATCCCGCAGTTTTCCCATCACCAACGCACACTTGTGTACAGGTGCATTGTCCTGGTGAAAGATGATTTTATTCTTCTTCAAGCCAGGTCTCTTCTCGCGAATTTTGGCATCCAGCTGGTCTAGAAGGTTGGAGTAATAGTCGCTTGTAATTAGTCTGCCTTTCTCAAGGTAATCAATTAACAGGATCCCGTTCGCATTCCAAAACACAGTGGCCATAACCTTTCCGGCAGATGCGATCAACTTCACTTTCTTTGGCGCTGAACCACCGGCTTCCAGTCACTGCTTCGACTGCTGTTTCGTTTCTGGCGTGTAGTAGTGGACCCATGTCTCATCCATGGTGACAAATCGCCGCACAAAATCGGTAGGATCCCTATTGAATCGGTCCAAAGATTCCCGCGACAAACGTTTGCGCATTTGCTTTTGATCGGTATTCAGCAAATGCGGCACCCATTTTGCGCAGAGCTTTCTCATCCCTAAGTTTTTGTGCAAGATGTTTCGCACCCTCTCTTCCGATATACACACAGCCTCAGCTATCTCACTCACCTTCACTCGCCTATCGTCCAACATGATATCATGCACTTTTTCGATGGTTTCGGGTGTGGTTGCGGTTTTTGGCCGTCCTTTATGTGGGTCATCTTCGAGGGACGTGCGACCACGTTTAAATTCAGCTGGCCACTTTTTAACGGTTGATATGGAAGGAGCAGAGTCCCCGTAAACTTTTGTTAACTTTGGATGAATTTCCTTAGGGGTTAACCCATCCAAAACGAAGAATTTTATCACCGCACGATGTTCAAGTTTATCCATTTTAACGAAAAACACGCAAGACGTCTACTGCAAAAATTCGTGTAAAGAAACTACTTGAGAGAACAAGTTGAAACTTGTCATACAAACTAATGAGAAGTGCACCTAGGTAGGAAACATAAATTTTTGCTGATTGGAACGCCATCTCTGCGTCAGGCCGAAATTTTATCTGTATTTTTTGTATCTTCATTTTGTGAGCTAGGCAATTTGCATCTTAGACTGATATGATATCGTTTAAGTAGATAACTAAATAAAACGGTGTCTACATTATAAACACATAGTAGTAGATATTATGAATTGAAGACATATAGGAGACAAGAATTAGATTTTCACCACTTTGCTGCTGAATAATTTAATTATTTTTATTTATATTACTGTTTTTTTTTAAAATTTTTTTAATAAACGCGTTCAAATTTCTATTCAAAAGTTTCTTAAATTCCGAACAAGAAGTTCAAGCAGACGAATTGGACTCTGGTTGACTTTATACTTGCTCCTGTAATGGTTAAGTATTGCTTTCGTGTAATGATAGGTATGTATAGTCTATGGGATCACAATGAATAGGTTGGTGGTATACAAGTACATCAGCAACCAAGACAGTTCGGCACCAACATCACTTTAACCTTATACACCCTTTTATAGATCGATCATGATCAATATTTAAACAAAGGAACAGCATTACAATGCATCATTTTTTATTTTAAAAAAAAGCTATTTATGTATTTTACATTACAATAAATAAAAAAAAAACTTTCTTTAAATCCCGAAGTTTCCAATGAATTTAACACTTACATAAATTTAAAGTCCTACTAAGCGGAACATAATTAAGGTATTCTATAAATATATTCAAAAGTGAATCCCACCACACCGTGTTTAAGACGTTACAGAATTTGCCCTCACAGCGAACGCAAACAATTTATTGAGGAAAAAACTGATTTTTCCCGGTTTGTGTAAAAGTGTCATAGACAAAAATATAAAATAATTTTCAACATTTCCATAGCATGGGTTGGATGTATTTTTCAAATATTCTTCAACGAAAATAGATTTTTTTTTAGCTACATCAAATATGTACTGTGACTGTTTGGTTTTTCTTCCGCTTTCCAAGTGAAAAAATTTATTTTTTAACACGTCAATAAGTAGAATAAAAAACATTATGAATCTCATGCCAAATTATGACATCCGACTGATGAACCGGGTTCGCAAGGAGAAACAATTTAAGCTAAATTACAAATCGCAATTGGAAAAGATGTGTTCGTTCCTCCTAATTTTTAAGATTTTTGGTCTCATGTCATAACGAAAAAAGGCAAAATGTTAAGTTTTAAAATTACTTTCAAAAGCGAAATTAATGGGTCACCAAAATATCCCCTTACCTATTAGATTATGCGTAAAAATCTAAACGAGTGACAATTTTAACTTTTTTTTTCTGTTGCACAAGTCATGTACATACATATGTATGCTACCCCATCACCATTTGTTTCATACGCATTTGGAAGTTTTTCTTCAGTCGTTGGTAATTTTCGTATATCGATTCATGCCGCCGGGCAGTAAATCAAGAAAATGTTCTTCCAACTTTAACTGGATGACATAACAGCACCAACAAATGACAACGGCGAGACGAAATATTCTAGTTGATTGCCAATTATGTAAATTTCCATTTTTAGACTGGTAAATTATTACCTTCCGATCAATATTCAACGATAACGACAATGATTGCACTTGGAAGCACGAAACTTCGAGTACCATATGGTTAATAGCTACATATATTAACAATAGCTAGATTAGGCACGAAATTACTTCAGACTCTAATTGCAGCTAACCATTGAGGTAAACTGAGGAACTTTTATGTTGAGATGCGATTTAAGGTTACACCAGCTCACAAATAAAGAGATCAATATTTAGTTTATTAATTATTGTACTATTTAGAGCAACCTCTAGGTTTCTGTGGCTAACTTAACTTTTAGCACTTCATGTGCCTCGATAAAAGTATATTTACATTGACCAAGCGCAAGAGACGGTGACATAATTATTACTTACTATCATTTTATTCATCGTTGTGAAAAGTGCCTAATGAAAGTAAGAACAACTTTTCTGGAGTACTATTAATAGATGGTGATGGAGTGAAGTACATATGTCTGCAGTAAGAAAGTAAAGAAAAGAAAGTCTCCAAATAATTTTGTTTGCTTCCGAACCATAAATTGATGTATTATTCTTCTTCTTTTTTTTTGTCTATTGTACTACCGGGCAGAAACCCCTTTTTGGTGTGGTGGTTGGAAAAACTTTGATTTTTTGCGTTTCTCTTTCATTCACGGTGGGTGTTGGTTGGTTCCCCGTTCGGACTCGAACTTGCAAACATACTACACCTTGGCCATCAATAGATTGATGTTACTATACTTATCTACACTGCCGTCCATAAGTTCGCGGACAAACGAATTTATTTCCACAATTATACGTTTATCTATCTGTGCGGGATTCAAATGAACTACCTTCTTTCATATCCTATTAGGGTCGATAGTAAACACTATTACATCTCAAAACAGGTAAAGGGTTTAAGGACATAAACCGATGTAGGGAGTAATAAAACAAACGTCATTAACTTAACCCACCAGAAAACGGAAATAATTTGTTTTTTTGTACAGAATTTTCCCAAAAAACTGCAACTGAGGTATTTTTTTTTTGGGAAAACTAGGTTTGTTTTCTAACTATAAAAACAGGTTGAGTATCCTTTCGGCGCCAGTTAGTCTTCAAATCTAAAGTTAACCGACGAAGAGTAACAAAATCCTCAAATGGGAAGAATATTTTGGAATAAGAACCTTGGAAGGGCATACAGTGCGTGTTATTGCAGATAAGCTTAACCATACGTCGCTTTAGAGAGTCATCGTCTCTTGAGACCCGGAAGAGAAGCGGAAGCCCCAAATTAACATCAAAACAGGAGGACCAGATTATAAAATTAATAAGCAAGAGGGATCGACAGCTTACAGCTCCAAATATCTAAGCACCATTCGCACTCAAAACAGTTATCAGTAACAACGACAAAAAGGCGTTTAGCTGCCGCAGGCCTTCACGGTCGAGTAGCAGTACGACAACCTTTGCTATGACCTCAAAACAAAACAAGCTACATTGGGGAAGAGAGCACCAGGATTGGACATCAACCAACTGGTCGAAAGTCTTATAGACGGACAAGCCCAAATTTTAAGTTTTTGGACAAAAAAGGAGAGTTTATGTTCGACGGTCTACTGTCTGGTCCCAACAATCAAGCATGTCGGTGATTCAATAATGATCTGGGAATGTTTCTCTTCCGCCGATGCAGGAGACCTCATCCGTATCGATGAAATCATGAAACGGAGAAATACAGACAAATATTAGAAGAACAAACCTTACCATCGGGTTTGCGATTAATAGGTCCTGGATTAACAATAATGCAAGATAATGATCCGAAAAATTCTTCCAAGCTTTGCGAGGGTACGTGGAGCAAGAAGAACAAGAAGGAACTCTGAAAAATATGAAATGGCCTACCCAATTACCCGACCTCAACCCAATTGAACTGCTTTGCGGCGAACTTGACAGAGGTTCGAAGACAGTGTCCAACATCGAAAGACAAACTTTGGGAGATCCTTCAAGTAGCCTGGAGATCAATAACATTGGAAACTATTAAGAACTGATCGATAGTATGAGATAGTTATTACCCAAGTCTTTTTATTTGTTATGGTACGGATATATTATATATACGTTCTACAAAAAAAAGGCAAGGATATAGTGTATGCACTTTCATACGAGGGGCGGCTAATAAGATCGCGGCTTAGAGCATTAAGTGAAAGAAGAGATCTGATTAAAAAATTTTATTTCTCAATATAATATTCCTCGAGTGAAAACCATTTTTCACATCGGGCATACAGTGCCTTAATGCCACCGAAGAAATATTCTTTTTCTTTGCCTTCAAAATTACTTTCTACGGCCCCCTTGATCTCGTCCTCATCTGCAAATCTCCGGTCTCGTAACTCCATTTCAAATTGGACTGTAGGGTGGGTGGTCTATCGTTGAAAAACCTGTGTCTTTTAAGGCCTGTCCCGAAACCCGCGCCTTGTGAACAGTGCGTTATCTTGCAAAAACAACACTCCGTGCCTGAGTTTCCCACGTCGCTTCCGTACGACCGCTTCACGTGTCTGAGTCAATAAATTTCCGTAATATTCACCATTCATCGTACTCCCCTTGGGCAAGTAATCAATCAGCAAAACACCTTAGCTGTCTCAAAAACCAGTCGCCATAAGCTTCGAAACCGACTTTTCCACCTTGAATTTCTTCGGAGGCCTCTCCCTTTTTTCAATCCACTGTATAGACTCTTGTTTGGACTCTGGATCGTAATGGTGAACCCAAGTCGCATCTACAGTTATGATTCGGTTGCAAATTTCGTCGAGATTATCCCCGGATAACTCCAAAAATTTTTTGCAGCACTTGAGTCGTCGTTGTTTGTCGAACGGCGTGAGCATTTTTGATACCCAACGCGCACAAATTTTTTTCATGTTTAAATGCTCGTGCAAAATTTAATTTTTCAAATTTTCCGACGTTTTCGTCCGTGGCCACCGAAACAGGACTCCCTGGGTGGGGGTCGTCACGAGCAAATTTATCACGGCGCAGTGTTCAAAATTGCGAGGTTGACATGGTGATGTTTACGAGTATCCTACCACAGATAATAACAAAATGAGATTATTATTGAAACGCCTTACAATTTTAGCCATAAGAATTTACTTAAATTCGGTCCTTCACCGAGTTTGTTAATATCGCCAAGTGTATAAGTACACTGAAAAAATTAAAATGCAATTTTATAGCTGTATTTGTTATTTTTTATATTACATAAATCTGGTATGAATTACAAGGATTTATAGCACAGATATTAATTTTTATAGTATCAGTAGGAATGTAATTACCAATAAAATAACTAGGCTAACAATATAAATTGTAGAAAACAATATCGCCCATAGCTGTCATAATTTTATAAAGTGTTTAGAACAGTTTTCCTAAATAGTCATTTTATAAGTAAAATATCAGTATGCAGAACCATAAATGATGTCCATGTTACAAAATATTTTTTTTTTTTTTTTTTTCAAAATAATATTGGATACGCGGAATGACGGAAGAATTTATAAAAAAGTTCTACTAGGGTGACAAAATTGTAGGTATCAAAAATGGTTTAAAAAAAAAAATATTTTATTTCAACAATTTCAATTCATAACATAAAAGTTAATAACATTTTTCTTCGCTGTAGAAAAAATAAAAAAATAAAAACAAAGTTCACCAATCTTGATCAATTTTGTGAGTTTCAAAAAAACAAAGGTTTCCAAAACTCAATATTTCGTGTATCCACCACTAACGTCAATAACCGCTTGAATTCGATTGGGCATGCTATCGACAAGGTTCTTGCAAATCTCTGGCGTTATTTTAAATTGCCGATTTCGCCTGCAATGGATCCGGGCATTGCGGTGGCCATGATAACACTGTTAAATTTTGTTCATTTAACCATTTTTGAGTTATTTTAGCTGTGTGCTTCGAATCATTGTCTTGCTGAAAGACAATGTCCGAAGCTTCAATACCGAATGCCAGCGATTCCATGAAATTACAACTAAAAATCTCTATATACGATGATGACGTCATATGTCCTTGAATCCTGTGAATGTTTCCAACTCCTTGTGTCATCATGCAACCCCAGATCAAATGGATCCTCTACCGAATTTCAAAGTGTCCAACTGGAATAGCTCCTTGCAAATTTCAGCCTTAAGACTTGGTGTCGTTTTGTAAGCAAGGGCTTTTTAAACAATTTACAAAAATGTTTCCAATTTGTTACCTTGCTGTTTTTTTTTTTTTTTTAATTCTCTCGCTTCAAACTCACACAATTGAAACAGAACAAAGAATGTTTCCAATTTGTTACCTTGCTGTTTTTTCCTCCTTCAAACTCACAAAATTGATCGCGATGCCACTGCAAGTGCAAAAAAAAAAAAAAAACTTCAGTGAAAAAACAAAAAAGCGTGATCAATATTGTGAGTTGCTGTATAATTTATAGAAAAAATCTTATCGAAAGTTGGATGTTCGCCTTCAGATCTTCAGCGCTACGACAGCGACACGGATTTCCTTATCGGACCATTCCATGGCAAAAATAAGACCGAATTGAAAATTATTTCAGAAAGAAATGACTAAAATCAACTGTTTAAAATATAATGGAAAAGTCTGGGAATGCAACAAATGTTATAACAGTATTTTTGTCCCTACTAGATATAACATGAAAGCATTACATTTAATTTGATATGACGACTAATTTATGGAGGTTTTTTTTTTTAAATGGGTGCACCCATTTTTGACTAAATAGCTTACGCCAAGCTCTGTCATTTTTGGCTCATTCTTTTTTTTTTTTCTCATAAGAGTGAAAACTTAACTGTCGCACCTAACCGACTTTTTGCACGTCAGGACGCTCCACGCGTTTTTATTTGGATTTATACGACAAACCGAGGGTAGCAAAAGACTGATAGTGTATTTACCACGGTGTCCAGAAATACAACTTTCCTTCATTTTTTCATGTTAACCCTAAAAGTAGAAGTTGATTTTGTCGAAAACGATTATGATAAAATGTTATATTTGAGGTACATTAAAGACATGCTATGAGATTGCGTACAGGTTTTTGCCAACAGTAACCCTGCGATTGTATTCAAAATTGGTATCAAGCCTTATGCATACAAAGTTTTTGAAAAATATATTTAAAAAATATTGTGTCTTGATCTTACAATTTAAAGATTCCTAAAGTGTAAATAAAATTCTCTAAGCAAAACAATTTTTCTTTATTACTTATAGAATTTTGGAAACAATTCATATTAACATCTCTTAATTTGTTTTTGCTATAAAAAATTGTGCAATACCAAAGTTTCTGTGTGAGTTTCGACTTTTTGCGATACCAGAAATACCATATTAAATAAACAGAAACACTATGCAAATAGCTATATTCTTTATTTAAACTCTCGGATATAGCCATATTCTTGGTTATTATGTTAGTAAGAAAAAAATACGAATGGTGGTTTCACTTTTTTGCATTTATTCACTGCAAACGCTTCTGCCAACCGCTAATTTGCTTGCATCGTACTATCTCCTTAATCACAAAATTGTCCAACCAATTTAAACACACACTAAAAACCCCTAATTAAAACATCACGTGACGCGCAACATTTCCTTAATTAAAAACCCAACAAAAATCTATTTAGAACAAAAGTGTGATATTCTAAAATAAACAAAAAAAAAAAAAAACTCCAAACGCAAAACCAGTATATACATATATGCAAATTACTTCAAGCTCCATTAATCTGATTGGCCTTACTACACTACGTCACATGATAATATGACTTTCTCAGAAGATATTTTAACAAATGTATTAACTTGCCACATGGTATAAACCATAATTATTTCAGAACATCTCCTGTTCTAGTGATAAGATACTCGAAGCCCCTACCTTGCTTGTTGGCTTACCAGCGCGCCATGAGTAAACACAAGACTCTGAGTGACGTTAAATGACACGTTTACACACATACGTCAAGCCACAACTACATGGCACACGAAAGACTCGTGACTTTTTCTAGATAGACCACGAGACGTACTAGTAAAAGCCGCTTGCCTCTATAATTGGTGGCGGCGATGCCAGCAAAATCCTCCAACCGATAAAAGCTTAAAATAAAATGTAGTCTCTCTCCATTTTTTGTTCGTTTCTTTACTTCTTTCGCTGACCCCTTGTGCATCCTTGCCATTTGTTTCAAATACGAGATGGGGTTAAAAATAGATACATCTTGGCAGCAATGAAACAGCGTGTTCATTATCCTCCTCCAATGAAATTCTGTTTTTTAGGTGTTAAAAGTGCATTGGTGAGCGAGAAAATAAATCATCTACTGCTACTGCACAGCTTCTATCCCAAAAATGCGGAACTCATTAAGTAGTAATTGTAAAGATAAAAAAAAGTTTCCATATCATTTCGTGTCAATACGGGTGGTGGCGGTGATAAGGGTGGCGGCGTCAAGTCGCACACTGCATGGTTAGGGCTTTTTGAGCTTTCAAGGGTCTCTATGGCAAACAAACTCAAAAGAGGAAATGTTTTTTTTTTGTTTTCTATTTAACACTAATAGGAAAATAAATAAAACCTTGAACACGGTGTGGCGACTTATTATTGATTAAGTTTATTTAATACGCTCTCAACTACGAGGACAAGTTACGTTTGGATCATTGATAGTACTAATTGGCTGGTACATGTGTTATAAATTAATGTGTGTATGACTGCCCCGCATTTCACGCGAAAATGCCCATAATCGCATACATTTTTTGCTGAAGATAGCTTTACAGCGGACTCTGGAACTTGTTAAAGTGTGTTATCGGAAAAAAGAACGACGGAATGGTAATTCCAATTTCAACTATCTGTACTTTAGTATGTCGATAAGAAAAGGACGCCATTTGGAGATTGTGGCATGAGTTGATTTTTTTTTTTTCGCTTGAAGACGAAAGTGTTTTGTGTATAGCAACGGAAATATTTTGGAATATTTAGAATCGAGCAGACAGTAAAAAAGTAGGCGTGATGGCGACCTAGATGACATTGATAAAGTGAAATGAGTATAGGTCGTCTTTTGAATGTTTACAAAAAAAATTGGGTCATGGTTTTCGACCTTTGAGTCAAATTGCGATATTGATCACCTCATCATACACCTCATTTTGTCCAGGGTTCGTTCTAAGGACCTTTAGTGTGACAATAAATTATGATTATGTAAAAATGTATACATGTACTTGTACCTATGTATGTACGTGTGCACACTAATTGATAAGAAGAAGCGAGGTGCGGAAATTCTTTGATATTGTAACTTTCCTTACATTTGCACGTAGATGACGCGTTTGAAGCTCTTCTTAAGAAATTTTTGCCTCTTGGGAATTAAGGCAGATACCTTGACAGCAAATATAGTTATGCTAGAATTCCAGTACCGCATGATTACGAAAGTCGTAGAGCGTAGTGTCCGGACGTAACGATCAAATATCTTGAATTACTAAAGCACTGGAAAGTAGTCAATAGGATTCGCTCTGCCTCATCTCTCCCAGGTTGCAAGTTATCGGGGGAGGGGTGTTTATTTTTTTTATTTTTTTTTATTAAACCGTTGTGCCACACATTGTAACGCCTTTCAACTACGACATTACTGCATAGGGAGGCCCTGGCAGTGATTTCCGTTGTGGGCAGCATGGCTCATAGCATCATTAAGGCTACTTCCTCTGGATGGATTTTAGTCGCTTCATACGACAGGCATACCTTACTTCAAACCAATTCTTGACGCTAACCCTACGGGTGTTGCCGTTGTAGGTATACGTATAATTTTCTTCTTCCGAAATTTACAACACCCTATAAACAGTGACACAACATTATATTAAGACTAAATATGAATATCAGCAACCATTGTTCGGTTAATCAAAATTTTCAATTTTTCCTTCCTGAAGTAACACAAAAACAGTCTTAAAAATCCACACAAAACAAAAAAAGATGCTTTCAACAATCTGTGAGTTAAAAATATTCCAGAAAGATAAATGAGTTGACATCTGCAGAACAACGTTACATATCCCACAGAATCAATGAAACAACTTTATCTAATAGGCGTGCGTAAATGACTCTTGCTCCCTCTGCGGTATGAATACATTTTAAGTACCTGTGTTCTTATCTAAAAATACATGAATACAAAAATGAATTTGATTATGTCACAGCTAGCTACAATCTGAATCATTTGGTATACGTCAAGAATGTGTTTCATAGTTTCGCTGATGTGACGCATGTAACAACTAAATGGCATGCCTACTTTTTAATTTGCCAAAATACTCTTTTGATAGAATCGCACATATTATTCATATTCGAATATCAACTAAAATTATCAACTTAATATCCCGACGGCGGCGATATCATAATTTACGTTATCTTGTGTTTGATTTTTTTTTGCCATTAGAAAATCTATAAATGAGACTTAGAAAGAATTTTTTTTATTTAATATCCCACCAATAATAATGATAAGACACAATACACTTCATCATTGCCGCGGCAAACTAGTTACATAAGACAATACAATAGTTACATAAAACGAATAAAATGCTGACGAAATTCGCAAAATAAATGATAAAATAATATAAACCCTAACTCACAACCTCATGGAATACCGAGAACAGAAATTTTTACTATATTATCGGCGCAAACACATCCACACCCCTTTGCGTAATCACTTGCTGTTTCACATTAAAAATACGTCACTGGCAAAAATGTGCTTCCCGTGTCTCAAAACATCTATTTGTGGGCTGCATTCATCGTCAAAACCATGTGACTCCACAAAATGATGATAGATCCATCGACAAATCCTCGCCCATGCAATCTATTTGTGTTCTACTTTTTTTTACAACTAAAAATAAATTTTCAAATTTAGTATTAAATAGTTTCTCCATTCATTCACTATAGGAAGTAGCAGCAACAGTAGTAGCGCAAAACAGATTGCCATTCTATGTGTGGTGATACAACAAAAGACGAGAATTTAAATATTTTGTAAAATATATAAATTATTCATTATCCTATTCCAATGTGTCTATTTTTGCTTTAAGTTGACTTTTTGTTCATTCCCTGTGTATATTTAGAATCTACACAAACTAGATGTTTCAGGGAAAAAACAACTCGCACATGTAAAGCTAGAAATAGCACAAGCGTAGAATATGCTTTTTCGTATTGTTTTCTTTTTAAAAGGGAAGAACTTACAAAACGCCAAGAAAGTATTGTCTAATTCTTAAGACAATCAATGCATTTTAACTTACTCGTACGAGTATGTGTGTGTTTAATATCAAAGAGTACAGTCACCTCTTTATAATGTACCTAATTAATTCATTTTAACACAGTTTCTAAATTGACCAACAATTGTTCATGCAATCCAAGAATGACACAAAAATCAAATGACAGACCCCACCGTGTAGCATGGCTTCGGTAAAAAAATTCTTAAAATAAATTATTAGAATTTTTCTCGATTCATGGCTTTTGTGATGGCATTCCTTACTTAGAGTACCTACATATTATACATTAGAGTTTCGTGTATCTATGTGCGACTTTCTTGCTTTTTATTTTTTTACTATGATCTATTTTCATAGAGGAAACAATGAAAGAGGTACGAATAAAGGAATAGATCTTTGGCATGCCAAATTTGAAAAGCAATGGGAAAATCATTAGCATTTGCGTTTTATAACGAATTTATATGTTATAGGAAAATGCAATTTAAAAGTTATATCGATTGTGACATAAATTGAAGAGCAAAGATGCCACCATAAAAAAAAAAACCACAGAAGTTTTGTGGGACATGATAAAATTCGGTTACAAACGCAAAACTGTATTTAATTAAAAACTATTTTATACACTATACAAAATCTGTACTCTATCAGGTTATAAGTTGAAAGGTTCTTGATAAAATAGCTATCTTGTCCTGGCAAATCCGAGTTAAGTAAAAATGATGTAAAATGCTATAAAAGCACATCAAGACACTACTACAATTTAGGTCAGTTGAGTGTTTAGTGCTGCAACAGGCGCTAGCCCCCTTTGCTCTATAGCGTTGGGCGTCAAATACAAAAAACATAACATTCTAATTTATTATGTCATCTCGGAAACGCAGGTTCACATTACAAAACAAAAAAAAAAAACCCTTTCCCAATATTCGCACTGAAAAATTACTACCATTGACTTCGGTATAAAATCGAATAAACTGTAAATGATTATAGCAAAACTTAAAAAAGCGCTGCAATTTTCCATTGCTCAAGCGAATCATACGAGTACTATGGGAATTATGCTTCAGGCACAAATTCTTTGTGCACAATTTGCTTTAATATGAAAGAAACGTAGCTATGCCATATACAACACACGCTTAGATTAGCGCGTGCCATTTTGTTCTTTCGAGACAATCAATGAAAGGATGTTTCTTAATTTTGTATCATTTCCCTGCAATATCTTTTCTGCAACAATGTCAACATTATATAAATAAAAACAAATGCATTGTAAAAGACTGCTTTACACAGAAATTGAAAATTAAATGTTTATTATGTTTATATGTACCCCTACAGACGAGCCGACGTTACTATCCGTCTGAAACTTTCGACTCTATAGACTCTTTGAAGTGGTCGCGATTATGTTTGGTAGATGGGCCTTTACTACAGACATCTCAGTGTGATATCATAGATATGCCATGTCTTTCCTTAGTACAACAAAAAAAAATAGAACGACTTTTGGAGGTCTGTATCTAATATTTAGAAACTATGATATATGTATATCAAAATCCACCCTACGTTATAGGGTGTAAAACTAATAGCAAACAATTTAAATTCGAACTCTTGAGTTCAAAACTTTGATGAAAACGCCCTCAAAAAGTGGATGTATACAAACACTTAATTATAAGTGCACTATGATTATATATTTTTTATTGACTTCTAACAAATTATACTGTATTTAAGTTTCCATTCGGGAGTAAAATTATGAAAATCTTCACCTAGAAATGTTAAACATTAAAAATATCACTGCCTCGAATATTGAATCTAGATAAATGAAACCTAAACTTACTGAAGTACTTTTCAACACCACCGTAACAAATCAAACACTATTTAAGTAAGATACGACGAGCTTATGTGTCAAATTTCATTGAACCTGTTACATAAACATTTCGACTTCCACCTCCATTATTTTTCTACGTTTCAAAGTTCTTACATACATACAGTAACGAACATAGAAATCTGGACAGCGTAAAAAAATTCTTTAACTTCAATTATCTTGAGAACTACCAGGTAGTTTTTTAGGATTTTGCATAAAAAGGCTTTGATGACCTGATTCACTTTGTAATAGTTCATTGAAAAACAAGTAGTTTGAGTGAAAGTGGAAATAATTTTATTGATATAGAAAATAAAAAGAAAATGAGTGAAAAAACAAATAGAAATAATGACTTTAAAAAATGAAAAATTAAGTGTTCGTGATATAGCGTGAAAAGTGGGATTCAGCAAGTCGTCAGTGACCTGCCAAAAAAACCATTTCTAAATAAACGAATGCGCCTACAACGTCTCCAGTGGGCCAAAGATCATGCAAACTGGACCATAACGGATTGGAGAAATGTGATCTTCTCAGATGAGCCCAAGTCAACATATTCGGCTCTGACGGAATACAGTACGTGATGCGAAGAACTGGAGAAAAATTCAATGATGATTGCGTGACAACAACCGTGAAACAAGGAGTCTCAAGGATGATTTGGGGATGCTTTTCCTATCACGGCGTTAGACGGCTGGCTTTAATAAATGGAACGGTGAACGCAGAAAAATATAAAAAATATTGGAAGATAATCTGCTACCATCTTTAGAAGAACACTTTTCACACTCAGACAAGCTGATTTTCCAAGACAATTCTGCGTCTTGTCACCGCGCGAAATTGGTAAGTTCCATTTTTTTACCTTCCCCAAAATATTAGCAAAACGTTCGTAAAGTTTTATTATTATAAATGCACTTTTTCATTCCAGGTGTAAAATTTTCTAACCGAGAATAGTATTGCAACATTGGAGTGGCCTGGAAACAGCCCTGACCTGAAACCGATTAAGAACCTTTGGTCCATAATTAAGACTCAGGTAGCGAAGAAGAAGCCACAGACAATGATCGAGTTGGACAAATTCATTGAAAAAGTGTGGTATGAGGAAATCGCACTGGATACTTTACACAGCCTGATTACACCAATGCCCGACCGGATAAAAACCGTAATATAAGGGACTACAAAGTATTAACATCTTCAGTTCTTGGAAGTTTGAGAAGCATGTTTCCTGTAATAAAAATCATAAACTCGAATACCAATAAAAACTATCATTATGCTTACACATTTAGTCACTTGTTTTTTTTCAATAAAACTTAGAACAATTTGAAAATGTTTGTATTAAAGCCCTTTTTTAGGAAATTGGTTTATTGTTTTCCGAATCTGAAATGTATTTCAACAAATTAACGTTCGGTAAAGATGGATCTTGGTTATCTTTAAAGCCTCCCAAATTATTCCACTAAAATTAGTTTTTTCACTATGTCCGGATTTCTATGTCCGTTACTGTATATGCATTATACATACATACATACAAATTAATATACAGCGGATGATACAAAAGTGAACCAAATTGCAATAAATTTTATAAATTCAATTCGAAGAAAGCGCGATTAATATTTTAACTTTGTAAGTTTTTTTTTTTTTTTTAATTTCTTCGAAGGCTTTTTGTTAAGCGCGAATGATATGTCTTTTCTCTTCTAACCTAATTTATGTATGTATGTAATTTTTGGCAAGATCCGGAGAGTAAATGCCATTTTATAAGTCATCAATGATATCACCTCTCCTTGCAACTGATAGTTCATCCGCTCTGAACAACTTTAAAACATTTGTCTAGAAAAATGTCTAAAATTAAATTATTGCAAAGGCTTAGCTTATCAATGTTCACCATTCAACCTCAGAAAACAATAGCCTTTACTTTTTTAGAACATTACAGTGACACTCGTCTAAATAATTTTGCTCTAATGTTTCTTTTTCGGTGACTTCACGGCAATTTATTTAGATTGTTTTTCTTAGTTAGATAATAGCATATAGGAAGCCTCTAAAGTGGGAAATACACGACATAACCGTTATACCAACTTGGGTTGTAATGACGTTGGTCCAAGGATTGTATGATATTAAGCTAAAACACCATACAATCCGCATACAACCGGTTATTTACATCCGTGCGATACCGGTACAACCATCGATTGCTGCACACAACCCATATAATTGTTACAAACAACCCCAAGTTGATCCAACCGTTGGTATAACTGTGTATGGTGTATATTCCTGACTTTAGTTCTAAATATGATATACAAATTTTCAAACTTGTAAAAGTTATGGCATTGTCCAAATAATTTTGCCATCGACTGTAGTCTAGTGGGATAGGGCATTAGAAAAAAGACGATACAAATATGCACAAAAATACCTAGCATTGTTAAATCAACTTCACATAGTGTATACTTATACAATACTTAATAAAATGCAGACAATGTGGCATTCCAAAATAAAAATATATATGTGGCTACATATCGAATCATGTCATAATGAAATTGAAGAAAGTGAAAAAACAAATACTAACAAAACGAAGCGTGGCAAATATAAGTTAGTACGGGTATTTTATGTATTATAGAAAATCAAAATCATCGATATCACATTCGTTTTATAGAGAACTTTGTTTATCAATTTGCACTCGAAAAAAAAAAAAAAAAAATTAGCAATATGCGGAAATTCTATAAAGCATTAAAGCATTTTATGTTCTAAATAAGCATTTAACGATTTATGATACATTACATCTATATACCATCATACCTCAATATTGATTAATAAACAATACCATTGGAAGTAGACTGAACAATGTAAATATTCATGCCTGAATTGAAGACGAGATCTTTTGTTTTTTACAGGGTAGCAGTTGATTCGATTACTCGTACTTACATCAGAACAAAGTGCTGACAATTCGGTGGCCTTATATGATTGATAATATGTAATTACGTAAAAATGTAAAATTTCGTAGTTTTTTGTTTACTTTCGCCTTTTTATTAAATCTATTACGTTTTATGTTGCAAAAGGTTACACTCAATACAAAGACCGTAAACCCTTTATCAAGAAACGTGGTGTGCTTATCTGCATCTTTCTGATAGTGAAATCTATTCAAATGTATGAATTTTTTTTTTCTATTTGTTTAATTAATTCACGCGTCGCAAAATCATCAAAAAATTCACTGATGAAATTGAGTCACCTGTGCATATGTATGTTTAATTTAAAGTAAAAAAAATTACCTTTAAGCAAGATTTATCTTTTTAATTTTTAGTCACAATTCACTGTCATAATCGTTTTTCACTGTTCTCACTAAATCGTTTCAATTAAATGTGTTTTGCAAAAATCGTTTTGTTTCCAAAGAACAAAGATGACAAACTGAATTGTTATTTTATTATTTATTATTCCCTCTCTTACACTCGGGACGCAGATAAATAAATAAAACAAATAAAAAAAAAGAAACAAAAAAATACTGTTTCTTTATTTCCGATCACTGGTGTCAGTTGCTGCTAAACAAAAAGCGGAAAAGCGTAATTACAACGAAGCAATGTATGGCACACTGTCAGTGGACAGTGTACTCGTAGACTACACACTAAAGCAATAGTAGCCGCCATAAGTACTATGTGTAATTTTATTCAAATAGACAATATGGGTATAAGTTAATATAATTAAATCTGTTTAGGTACGCGCGTTGTGTAGCTGCTCGTCTTATGTGCTGTGTACAATGATATCTGTGCGCTACTGCTTCACTGCTTGATAGCCGCAGAGAATGAGCGCATTGACAACATTCGCTGTCATATGGATATACATACGAATATTTCCTAACCAAAACAGTTGACAATAATACGTACAAATATAATAAAAAAAAATAAAATAAGAATCAAGTACATGAAGAAAAATGTTTACAGTCCACATGGGGTAACTTTGTTTGAAAATAGTGCTTCTCACTTCGTAAATGTGTGATTTCCAACACTAATTTGCTTCTTTTTCAAAAATAATTTAGTATGTGTACAATTCTCTTCATGTTTCTCTCTCATGAAATACATGCAAAACTTTTATCTCCCGCATACACATCTGTACGGAAACAATTCCGTTTAGTTAAATAAGTTTCTAGGTTAAAGAGTGCATATATTTTTGTTTAATTCTCCCAAAGAGACTAGGAGAGTTTTAAATTTTAATGTCAGACTTCTAAGCTTCGTTAGACCGATTAAAATTGAATTCAGTCAGCTTTCTGGAACATTCTACCTCTACAATACGACAGTTACTTTTCTCGTATGCATTTTGAGAGTTACCGATCAATTTATTTATTTACAATGTGTGAAGAAAGTTAGCTGCGATTTTGTATGTGACCTTGCAGACTAAGTCAGTACTAATCCTAATCCTTCTTAGAAAGCTATTAAACTTTTAAACTTCTGTATATAAATTATAAGCATTACATAATCTAAACTTAAAACTAGAAAGGCCCAAGACTTAAAAGCTAGAGAGAGAAGGGAGAGAGCATGGTTAGGGCATTGCGGAGTGCGCATTTATTCTTGTTAAAATCAAAAATGTGTGCCGCATTATTTGATTTGCGCATGGTTCGTTGTAACCAAGTGCGATGAGGAGGAATACGGAAAAGAGGAACAGATCTAAGGTTGCGGGGATTGGTATTTAGAGAAATAGTTTGAAGAAAGGCGGGGCAATAAATGTTACCAGATAACACCAGATGAATAAAAAGTATTTCGGCAACATCCCGACGTTTTCCAATGACTGAAGATTAATCAGTCTAGACGATCCACATAGGGCGGCAGGTTGAAGTTATCAGCCCAAGACAGACCGCATAAGGCGAAGGGAATGAACCTGCGTTGGACAGCCTCAATTCTCATGGGGCGGCATAATGCGGAGACCATACTTGGCTGGCATACTCGAGGAGGGGTCTAACGAAAGTAAGACAGAAGGATTTTGTTACGTAGGGGTCAGAGAACTCTTTTTCGCAGATGACGCCCAAATCGCGTGCTGACGTGACTGAGGGTACAGACTCATCACGAATTAAGTAGATCCTAGGTTGTGGTGGGAGACGCTTGCGGGAGTATGTTTCTTCGAAAAGGACTACGAAGAGAGAAGGAAATCAAAAGAGTTAACCTCTAGGGAAAATTTCCAAATCTAAGGTAAGAAAAGGCTTAAGCTCGCTTTAGCTTAAGTAAAAATAGGCTACGAATAATAACGAGCTTCAATACGCGACATTGTAAACTAAAAATAACAAGCAACGAAGAAGACTCCGGAGCATTGACTCGCCACAGAGTAAGCTGTCGGGAAGTATACCCGATAGGCGAGAGAGATATACTCTTTGTACATAGATTCTGTACGAGATGTTTTTTTTTTTAATCCAATAACAGCCTAGGCTAACACCACGAGGGTCTTAATAGATCTTTTAGGTGACAGCTCTCTACTCATTTATTTATTCAAGATTTCGTGCTTAAAAAAAATAAAGCGCATTACTAGGTTTGCAAATCACTCCTATTTAAAATTTAAATTAAATCGTTTTTTTTATCCATTAAAAGTTATAAAATTTGTTTGTTAAATCTCCAAGACTTGGTATGCTATAAACTTGCTTGTCAGATATTGTAATTTAGAACAAAGTTAACTGAGTGATAGCTGAGAAAAGCCGTTTTAGAGCAAACCGATTTTTCGATTAGTAAAGGGCAGTTCATTTTTTTAGTGGTGGCCACGGTTCATAGTCTGTTTGCTTGTAACCCGAGTTTTGCAGGTTCACACACGATCATAATAGTGAAACGATTAAAATGCAAGTTTCTCCAACCAGTACACCAAAAAGGGATTCCAGTGACATTTTTCATCAAACCAATACTTCCCTTTTTTTAGGTACAAGTAAAAATAGACGTAGTAATTAATTGGGCGTACCCAAAAAGTCTATGCTGAGTTCAATCGCTCTCATATCCCAAGCTGAAAAAATCCTTTACTTTATGGACCTTCACCACGACTAAAACAAGCTTTTTTTGGGAGTTGTAAGCAGAAAAGAAGCGGTATTAAACTTTTATGTATAAGCAGATGTGCCACCAGGCCAACACCATACTCTTACCAGAATCCATTCTAAGAGCACTATGTTAAAAAGACTTAAAATAGCCCTATTATTCAATTAAAAACAGTCCTATCGGAAACGTAATTCTTATTAGTGTTTTTCAAAATATTACACTTTGTGTGTGTATACCTAAACACTCTTGTTTTCAATTAATATTACATACATACATACGTATTACCTTTATTTTATAGTTGAAGTATGAGTTTGTAGTTATCAGACGACATGAATCTACGAAACCCTCTTTTTAACACCAACCAGGTCACAATTCTAATCTCCTTAATACCCATAAATGATATGAAGCAAATATATGAAATATAAAACAAATAAATTTCTTATCACAAAAACATGCCAAGGGGAAACTGAAAGCCAACCACAAAAGTCTTCCGAAAATCAGAGGCGACGTGTGTTAAATATTGTCATAAGTAACAAGTCATTAGAACGCTGAACAAAATGAGGAGTTAAGGCACGCAACAATTGATTAATTTTTTTTTCTTTAGAAACAAATTGTATTTAAACCTAAAGCACGTGCGTTTTTGCTAACCTGCGATTTTGACTATATGAGATAGTAGATAAAACCGAAAAGATTGATCATTTATAAATCACCAATTAACTAGATAAATACACTTGTTGCGGTTTAACTATCTAGTTGTCAGTTTATTTGTTGCTATATACATGTATAATCCGTTCTCCTTGGAGTGTTCCATTATCATGTACAGACGATCGATCACATGCCAGCGTCAAAGAAAGTGAAAATGCTGATATATATTTCTTCTACTTTTTAGCGTCGAATACGTAGACTGGGTATTTTTTTATACATACATACATACATATTGTATATTGCGATTTTCCCAAATCGTCGTTTTGCAAACCAGATATTCTCTCTAAGCTACAACGCCATCATATTTCATTTTGTTTTTAAATAATATTAACTCGTAAAGAATATGAAAACCTGTTAAAACTGTTTATCAACCTGTATTCACTCAATTGTTTATATGTGCCGGACCGGGCACAGAATATATCTTATGCCTCTTTGGAAGCCCCAAATGACACATTGAAATTCCATTAAAACATCCACAACTTGAACTATCTCACTTGCCTAAGCGCTGAGTACATTTGATTTGTTTTTAAATTGGGAACAAAATCTCACTTGGTGTGAGTTGATTTAACTGTGTGTTACACCTGTCTTGTGCCTCTATTTACTGTGACTACTTCTAACAACTCTACGCACATATGCCATTTGTGCCCTATATTTTGAGCCAGAGAACAGCATGACGACAAGAGATACATTTTAAAATATCTTTTAATTTGCATAAACAAATTCTTTTAAAAACATACGTATGCATACGCAGGTATTTACAATATATAGAAAAAATAGCTTCTAAGTGGTTTTTCTTTTGCATATTGGCCGAAGCCAAAGCCAAATTAGTGTCGGCGGCGAAAAAGAATAAAACAAAAAGAAACTTTGGTATCAGAAAGATATGCTTTGCCAAATATCGCCGGTATTTACTTACGTTAAAAGGTTGTATGTATTTGTAAGAGAGAGAGAGAGCTCGAATTTATAGCAGAATGTACTCGTATTTTATTTGTTGTTTTGTATTAGTCGAATTTTACTCACTTTAATCGCTTTTAATTTACCATTGAAATTTTTTTTAATTTAACCTAACTTTAAAAATGATGGTTCTTAAAATCCTTTTGTTTTTGTTTACATGCGACATGTACCTATGAACATGCTTTGTATGTACATAAGATTGCAAAATATTTAATAAAAAAAAAGAAAAAACTCAAGAAAATGCGTTGTGCAAAATAATTACGCAATTCCATTTGATCTTGTGAATCATATAAACATTATTATTGGAACTACAAAAAATAATTGCCAGGTTATAAGTAGGTGTGGTGCTTTGTGGACCTTTTCACGTAGTTGAGGAGGTTCACAAGTATGCCGTACATATGTATGTACACTTAAAGGACTTCGACTATGGACTGACATCCTCTTATTACTGAATAAGATGTAAACCCATAATCACAAATCACATACACTTTGTTTTTTACTTGGTGTTAAGGGTAAACAACTCTATAGCGATTTTTAACTTTCTCATCTAAGAGTACAATTATGGTTTTACGAAAATTTTTAATTTCAAGTTTTTTTTTTTTTAAAAGATTTCAAAGAAGAGTGTCATGCAGTCTAAATGGACTACTTGGACGAACTTACCTACTTCAAACTTCATATTCGGGGTCTGTAGAATCATTTAACGAGGCAAAATCTAATTTCACATTAGTTTCAAAATTAACTGTATTTTAAAAATAAATTAAATAAAATATGTTGGCGTTAATAGCCCATACAATGTCTGGGCTAAGCTTCTCGCAGTCTTTCGTGCTTTGCGATACTGGAATGCATGCGCTTGTAGTGTATGAGTCTAATTCGTTTGTCAGACACTCGCGAGAGGCGGGACCATGAAAAAAGTTGTTGGGGTTTTCTGGTAAATGCTATCCAAGCATTACACTATATGCCTGAAATGATGGCGAATAAATGTATTATACATATAGATACTTTACCAAAGCATGAACGTATTGTGCAATTAATTTCTACTTAAACAAATGGTTTTTTTTTAGGCGGAAGTTTAGGCAAAAATTACTCTGCTATTCAATTTTTGAAAGACATATGAGAGTGTTTATTATAGTACATATGCGTAAATCAAAGCTAGTCATGTTTCTTTGAGAAAATTATGTTTAGTTCAGTAAAAGTTTGCATGGAAAACAAGAACAACAATTAAGTGGGTATAAAGTTTCAGTACCTTACAAAAAGGTGTTTCGCTCAAGAATGTTAGCAGAAAAGAAGAATGCTTAATTTAACAAGAGAACAAGCGGAACGATGTTAGAAACATTAATTTTCTTTGAGCCCTAATCCGCGACTAAATCAGTAGTGCTAAAATTCAAAATAAATAGGATATAATTTTTTTGGGAGAATTAATTGAACTTACATATGTACATATGTTATAAAGAAACACGACTAATATTTACTCAAAGGGAGGCTAGAATATATTTTTATTTAGAATAGAACTTCGGGGAATATGTTCTAAAAGCCCAATACCAAAATTCATAAAATTGACGAAGTTATAGGTGATTGAAGTATGCTACGATTGATCCACGCCCCGTATTTTTTTTATGTACATTTCTTCGTCAGACTTTAGAAAAAGTTGAAAAAAAAACTAAAAATCGAAAAGGGTAAAGTAATGTAGAAAAATCGAAACTTTCAACTGACTATTACATTTATCCAAACAAAAAAACCGACTGAAAGCAGTTAAACGAAATTTAATAAACTCGCTAAAATCCCATACAAACACAACCAACACATAATTATTTCGGTATCAGGTCAAAGAAAATAAGTGAATATAAAAAGTTAATTATAAAAACAAAAAAAACACTAAAATACCCCACCAAAGGTCAAATACCAGGAAGAGAACAAGCAAACAACTAGTAATAAACATACTTTATGAGGATTTTGCATAACTCAAACCATATCAAACCAAAATAAACAAAAATACGTCAAAAAACAACAACAACAAACAATCTTCTCTTGAATAAACAATAGGAAGCAAACTAAAATCAAGAGAGTAAATAGCTTCGAAAGAGAATAAGAAGTATTACACACATTCTACTACAATACATCAAAAATTCTCTCTAAAATTAACTTTCGCAATGGCTCTCTCCCTAATAAGGAAAAATCACAATTTAGCATTATTTGTAACAATAAATTCACAGAAAGTAAATAAATAAAATTAATTGAAAACATTTATTTTATATATTTGGGTTTGCAGTGCCAAAAAACATGAAAGGGTTCTGACATTGAGGGTTGTATAATCTCATGGACAGAATTACTTCGACCACGTGAACTTTTTTCCACTAGTATAAATGAGGGAATACATAGGTACATTGTTTCAAATAATATTGCAATTAATGGAAGAACTTAATTAATTTAAGTAAAATACGATATTTGTCAAAAAATTAATATTATTCCGCGTTTTGTTTGATGGTTACCTAAAAATTAGGTCAAAGAGCACTATAGCAGGTAAGAGAAAACGACAAACCACCAAAAGGTAAAAGTATTCTTAATTCTCTAAATTATAATTAATTTCAATTTTGTTATACGATCGTTAAATTTATTTATTTTATTATTTATTTTTTTTTTTCAACGTAATGCCACAAGGGTCTATTCACTCACCTTATGGGTCGTTGGTTTCGAAAACGCGTACTGATGTGTTAAAAATAAAGTTTTCTGATTTAACAAAAATTGAGAATTTATTCGAATTTAATGCACTTGGAGCTAAACACTTTGGGAAACTTGTGACGCGGATAAAAATTCGTGCTGTGTAAATCGTTTAGTTAGACAACAAAACTTAAAATAACACCACCAGTAGCACGGCGCAGCCACACATTAGATCGACGACGACGACGGCACGCCGCGACTCATGTTTGTTATTGTTGTTGTTGATAGCCCCGATACGGATACCATATACCGATACATCTACAACACATTATCTCTCGCGCGTTAACAAATAATCAAATAAAGCGCGTCCATTTCATTTACGTCGGAGTCGTCATTGGCTGCCTGGTGGTAGTGCTCTGTTAGCTGTCGCATTCTTTCATATTGGATGGAGCACTGCAAAATCATATGAACAAGTACTTTCGAAGATACACAGTAGTGCGAGTTTGTTCTCGATTTTTTTTTTTTTTTTTTGCATGGGTATTACTCTTTTGCCAAATTTAGTTTACAGCAAACGCTACATATGTACATACATATATGAAGCAATTAAATTTCAAGAAAGAGTGAAAAAGTATGACTTTAGGGTCTTAGTTTCATAATTTAAATAGATTTCTGGACTAGGTTTAGTTCATTAGTACGAAGAAGGCGAATGACAAGGTCACAACGAGCGCATGAAAGGCGCATTCCAGCCGAGAGGGTCTTCGAGACGACAACGAAGAACTTCCGGTTTAAAAACCAAGCAATCGTGGATGTCAGGAAGCTTAGAATAGCAGAGTGGAAGCAGCGTGCCCAGGATCGACGAGGATCGAAGGGCGTGGTGTCTCAGGCAGAGACTCTTTATGGTTCGGGAGACAGATAAAATAAATATAATAAGAATTATAAGCCATTCAATCCAAGAGGCTACTTATAAAATTGTTTTTATGTTTTCTGTTGCCTATCTATCTTTACGAAAAAGTATCATTCACGTCTCTTAGCACAAACGAATTTCCTCCGCTGTCCGGGGGCACCGGATAAAAAGCAAAAAAAGGCCGGCACCATTTTCCAACTTTTAAAATTTAGAATACACATTCAAAACTAATTAGTTGTTAAAACAATGGTGAATACAATAGACAGTACATACTCGGAATTATTTGCGTTAACTGGAAAAATACTCAAGTTTTAGCCTTTGCAGAGGGATAAGTGTGCGCTTATTAACCCAAAGGTTGTCGGTTTGAGTACCAACCGGGGATAATTCGATACAAAAAAAATAATGAACAAATTTGTTCGTTTCTAAATTTTTTATCGATACTTAAAATAAATAAATATTAAACCTTAAAAATACATGTCATATTAAGCCAGAAGGCGAAATTCGTGTTGTGGCACTTTCAAAAAATGTTGCTTAAATTTTACTCTCATTCATACTTTACTTCAAGGCACCCTATCGAGGCAGAGACAGTGAAAGGATAATTTGCGTATATTAGAGATAAATAAGTAAACTGAAATATAACTTGTTACCCACGTACTTTTCCGCCCTAAAACTTAGCAAACTTCGTTTATTGAATAATGTTAAAATAATAATTTTTTATATTGATTTCGTGTCTTATTTCACACACCCCCACTTCTGTCATAACTAAGTGACTACAAATAACCACGTAATTGAAGTATCCATTCACACATTCATAAAATTAAATAAATCTTCATAAAAATTCCACCACAAAATAAAGTTAAAAAATAGCGTCTCTCACACATTCAGAAAGAGCAATGTGTGTGGAAAATACGTAAAATAGAAATATAGAGCAACAAACTAAATGCCTGAATGGAACTCAGTTCTAGATTCCCTCGTGCACTGCACAATAATACAGTGACAATAATATGGTTTGCGCAGCCACCGGCGTCTTATCACGTCCACATATATAAAGCAATCACATAATGCTCTACATAAACAAATGGCGCAATGCGCAAAGCTACATTTTCTTAATTTTGTTTTTCATCATGTTGATGGCCTTTTACACAAAAAAAAAAAAAAAAAAATACTTATCACTTTGTTGACTAAATACGAAGTAATATTGAAGTAAGTAAATTAAGTATTCACGGCGGAAAAAAAGACTGAAACGAAATGATCACTCATTGAAGAGATAACTTTCCGATGAAATTGTTGGAGAGAAGTTAAGACAAACTGATACAAATAAAAGTGGACTTCTATGTCAGTTCTGTTGGGGTGGTTATGTATGACCTGCGTCAAACTATTCCTATTTTGAAAAAAACATTTTTGGAGTTTTCAAGTTTTATACCTACCCCAGGAATTTAAACAGCTAAAAATAAGATAAAGCAAGAATATTGCTTTAGAGTATGATCTTCCCTAGTCGTTCCAGAGAACGAATGTACGTTCTATTCGAATATAACTAACCCGCATTAACATTAGAAACCACAAAACAGATTAAATTTTCGGCTGTAAACCTAATACGAGAAAGGTAATTCGAACACCAACACCACATAATAAATTTACACGAATTTCTCTTGGTTAAACAATTTTTGGGTATACACAGTTCTGCTGACCTCTGACCCAGTGATTGCGATACACTTACGCTATAAAATTTCATATTTAAATAATCAAAGCGCACGAGCAGCTGAGTTGTGTATGTCTCTCAGGGCTAAGTGGCGAGAGGTCGAGCGCTATAAAATACCCGCCACAGCTTTGAAACAAATGGCAGTGTAGGCATATAGAGAGTGCGTTATACTTGCTTTATCTCACGATTCTACACAAAAAAAAAAAAACGAAAAACATTGCAAAAATAAAGCATTAGCATTGACATAGAGAAGTTAATTAGATTCTGTTACGATCAGTTACAACGAATGATGCAGTAAGAGTTTGCTCTCTGAGCCAAGCAATGTGTGAATATAAGATTTTCTACGTCACTTGGTAGCCGGATATTAATTTTTATTTATGTAATCTTATGTAAGTGCTGGTAACATGGGCAATATCATCATTTTAATGAGGCAAAGTTCATTAAATGCATTTACGTTAAAAATGGCATGTCCATGTATATCCTTGAAATAGATATCTTGTTCCATTATGAAGCTTTAAAGGTATTTTCATTAATATTGGATATATGATCTTTTACAAAGACGTGTCGTTTGAAGACATATTAAAATTTAAGAAAAATGAAGAAAATTCGGTAGCGCACGTTACTAAACTCTTACTAGACCCTTAGTATCGAGTCGAACTGAGCGGCACGACTTAAAAAATAGGAGCGATTATAAAACTAATATCACGCACAAATCGTGAGACAAAATTAGCACAGAGGAACAAAAGTAAGTGAATGGACAGTAATGAGTAATCAAGACAGCTAATAATTTAAAAAAAAAAAGCTCCAGGATTTGATTTGATAACGTGACAGATCCTTAAGCAGCTGCCAAGAAAAGCAATATTGAAGCTAACCAACATCTTAAATTCTGCATTTAGATTAAAATATGTCCCCAAATTGTGATCATGATTGGAAGAAAAAAAACAGTCTTCTGAAGTTTGGCACGGGGAATTGATTTTAAAGTTAAAAAAGATCTCAAAGCAACACGCACAGATTTTGGAATCCTAAATTAGAAGAGATTTTCACATAAAAGAGGAAAATGCCTATTTTAAGCTCAAGAAAATTAAAGCAGGCGTACCCCAAGGAAGTGTACTTGGACCATAACTTTATTTCTTTTACACTTACGAGATTCCGACGTAAGAAAGTAATACGACTGCTAGACGCAAAGCTTCGATGGAAGGCTCATGTCAAAAAAGAAAGAGAAGAGTTGGGTATTCGGTACAAAAAGATGTACTGACTGATAGGAAAACACTCTTGTAATAGGTAATCAAACCTATATGGACATATGATATTCAAATTTGGATATCCACCAAACAAACCAACATAAACATCATCCAAAGCTTTCAAAACTATTTTTTTCAGAAATATTGTAGAAATGACGTATGGTATGTCAGAAATGACGACCCACACAGGGACTTGGTCATAGAACCGGTACAAAATGAAATTAAAAGAGTTGCAGGAAAACACTAGAAACGGCTTCGTCACCACGTCAACCCTGAGGCTACCCAGCTTTTGGACCACACGAGCTTAGTGAGAAGATTACGAAGATTAAAACCTTTTGAATTAGTCCACTAAAAATGAAAAATACATATATGTATAGGTATATGTATATACGAGTATATGTACTTAGATACAAACGTAAATTGGAAACCCGGAATTAAGTTAAAGTCTATTGATGAACCTTAGAAATATTACTAATAATTATTATTAATTTAAGTTGTAACAAAATAGCTTATTAGTCATATGTAATATTATAAACACTGCTCAAGTGCTTCATCAAGCGAATTAACAAATCTAAGTTTCATTAGCACAAATATTGATGTGAATATTACAATACTTAAATGCTGAAATTTAAAGGAAGTTTAACCAAAAGTAATATAAATTCAAGGTAAAGCTACATAATTTCAAAACAAACGTGTGCGAGTGTGTCGATGAAAAACAAAAACAAAACACGCTTGGACGATTTTCTTACTCATCCGAAGAAAACACTTTTTTTTTCTTACTTAAGCCTATCTTTTAAAGTTTATAGAAGTTAAAAAGAGAATAAAAGATTAGAGAGGAATGGATAGATTTTGTCATATTAAAAAACTGATTGTTGGCGAATTAATAATTTCAACCGCTTCTAACACGGAAAAACATACGCTGGCGGGGGGATCATGGTCATATGACTTGGCGCTTATTTGAAAACGACATCCACTCGCCAAACTGCGAATATCTCCACACCTATCCAATATCTGCTGTTTGTTCGGAACAAGTATGGTTATTTGCAAGTACATACTTTATATCTAAAGGCCGTTCCACCATCGACAACCCGTGAACCCGTCCGGTAGCCTGCAGCTCGGCTTTCGCAGAATTACCCACATTCCGCTCTAATCTCTTTTAAACAGGATCATTAAACAAAATGTATACCCTCATGTATAGAATTAAATTGGAGGGCGAAAGATCAATATCGTTCAAAGTATGTACATACATAAAGAACTGAAACAAGACGATAGCCTCAGCCCCTTATTATTCATCGTATTTCTAGACGAGATAACAAAAGCATGTAAAAGACGCACAGGATAAACAAAAACTAAAACGCGGAGGTTAAGGTCCGTCTAATTGCAGTACCTACTTATACTCAGGCCAAATTACAACAGGCAGTAAAAGTCTGTCAGGAAGAACTTAACACAAAGGAAATGATAATTAACGTAGGCAAAAGTAAAGTTATGTGGGTATTTAAAGGAATACAAGTCAGACAACACCCTTTGAATAATATGCGACGATAAAAATCTGGAACGAGTTAAAACCTACCTTCTGATCAAAATGTACCCGGAATTATCAATAAAACGAAAATGGTTCAATTATTCATCGATATTCATAGTAATCTCCATTACAAGCAATACACATATTCCAACGCTTCCTCCAATCTTCAAAAGACTTTTCATATGCCGATTTTAGAATCGCCTTCAGCTCCTTCTGCGAATTCTCCTTTATCGCCTCAATTGTCTCAAAACGCTTTCCGCGAAGTGGTAACTTGAGTCGTGGGAATAGGAAAAAGTCACAAGGAGCCACGTCAGATGAATACGGAGCTTGCGGAACGGTATAAACGTTGTTTTTGATCAAATAGTCGCGTACAAGATGAGATGTGTGAGCCACGAGTTGTTTCTCCACAAATTCGGAGTGGACCACACCACGGCAATCAAAGAAAACGGTCAACAAAGCCTTGATTTTGGATCGACTCTGACGTGGTTTTTTGGGTTTTGGCTCGTCTGAGAAGCGCCATTCCAATGATTGTTGATTAGTTTCAATGTCATATTCATAGACCCATGTCTCGTCGCCGGTAATGATGCCTCGATAATATTTTGGCCCAAAGGTAGCATTTCTTAACGACATCAATGCGATGCTGTTTCTGCAACAAATTCGCATAACACAACAAACACTGACCTGTTTACAAAGCTATCACGCACAAACTCTCGACAAATGGCGCTCAAACAGATATTTGAGCGCCAGATGACAGATGTACCAACCTAGAAAAAAAAGCTTTTGGCAATATCTCAAGCGCGGTTTGTTCGAATGGGAAATTCCGGGTACTTTTTGATCAGAAGGTACATATTGTAAGTGGCAACGGAAAAATCGAACAAGTGCTAAACCGAACAAAAACGGCAATGTTGGCATACTACCAGATAAACAAAACACTGATAAGGAAATGAAAGAAAACAAATAATACAAAGCTGAAGCCGTAATTGTACCGATTGCACTGTACAGAGTTGAGACCCTACCATTATTGGACAAGCACCGAAGTCGTTTCCAGCGCACCGAAATGAAATTCATCAAAAGAATAACAAGAAAAACAAGAAGAGACAGAACCAGGAACGAAAGATTGAGAGAAGAAATGATATGGTGGGTAAGGGAAAGTCCACATTAGAAGAAATTGCAGACAGACAATTAAAGTGATATTGTTGTGGATAATGGATGGACGATGAAAGGAAGGCTAAGCAAGTATCCAAAATGAAGGTGGAAGGCACAGCAGCTAGAGGGAGACCACGTAAGACCTGGGAACAGCGGATGCAGACAATGGGGTCGAAAAGGGGCAAGACCATTGTAGAAATGAAACGCGACTGCGGGGCCGAGTGCAGTCGAGAAGATGGATATCCTGCGGTTACACCCACGCTTAACATCAAATGGGGATGACGAACAAGTATAGAATTCCTGGAAGGTAATTGTCATACATGCAAATAAAATACATAATATGAAAATATTAATTAGCTGGTAAAAACTCTAAAAGGTCCACAAAAATTCCAAACAAGCAAAAACAGCTTAAGTTGACAAAATTGAGTTAATACTAGAAGGTTTCACAATAAATATATAAATTTGTTTCTTTAAAATGTTTAGTTCATTATCTGCAACGGCTAGCGAGATGAGTAAGAGCATAAATCAATTATTTAATACGATTGGCACATAAATGAAAATTTCAAATGCCTCTCCTATCCCTCATCTTCAAACCTATACCCAATAAAGTGGGCGTAGCGTTGTGGACATAATTTGTGACCAAGACTTTTTTAGAAGAAAGTGGGCGTGACGTCGCCATTTTTAACCGAAGATTAAGGATCAAGGATATTTCGTTAAGGCGAATATAAATTAGTTTACACTTGTACTGTTTTGGGTCCTAAGAAGGTCATACACCAAATGTCATCTTCCAAGCTCATGATTGAAGGCATAAAAAAATGGTGACATACGAACGATCGAACGGACATGGCTAGATCGACATAACTTTTGATGCTAATCACAAATATATATATGTATATACTCTTGGTGGTCTACCGTTATTATTTCTTTATATTAATATATAATAGCACTATTTTGTCACACGATTGTTTATGGAGATTCTCTCAAAGCATTTATTTAATTTGTTTGTACATGTATGTACATATAAAGGGTTTTTCAATAGGGACATAACAATATTGTTGTATTTTAGTACAAACGAACCCTTAAACGTTTTTTATGATCTGTCAATGTCAAAACGTCAGTCAAGGTTTACATTTTTATCATGGTGAAGTTCACGAACGAACGTCGTTTGGAAATTATTAAAAATTACTACCGAAATTCTGAGTCGGTGGTCGTAACTTTAAGAGCGCTTACTCCAATTTTCGGTCGTAATAATCGTCTCACTAGACAGGCTGTGCATCCTATAGTGGATAAATTCAAGTCAATAACGCACCGGTCGAAGTACCTACCGAAAATATCGCAACCGTAAGTGCTTGAGTTCAAAATGAGCCAAATCAGTCGATTCCACGCCGTTCACAGGAATTGGGAATCTCAGTCCACATTGTGGCGAATTTTACGAAAAGATCTTGGCCTATGCCCTTACAAGATCAAATTAACTCAAGAACTGAAGCCTCTTGATCATTTGAAGAGGTGAAACTTCTCCGATTGGGCTCTACAAAAGTTTGAAAAAAATCCTGAATTTCATCGAAAAATCATCTTCAGCGAGGAAGCTCATTTTTGGCTTAATGGCTTTGTTAATAAGCAAAATATGCGTTATTTGACAGCAACAAACCCACATGTGCTTCAAGAGACTCCATTGCATCCACAAAAAGTGATCGTGTGGTGTGGATTTCATGCCGGTGATTGGACCGTATTTTTTCGTCGATGAATATGATCGCCATGATACGGTCAATGGAATTCGCTATTGTGCCATGTTGGAAGACTATTTTTGGCCACAATTGGATGCACTTGACATCAATGATATGTGGTTCCAACAAGATGGTGCCACATGCCACACAGCTGGTCAAACAATTGATCTATTGAAGGGGAAGTTCGGTAATCGTGTAATCTCGAGAAATGGTCCAGTCGAATGGCCAGCTCGCTCATGCGATATTGAACGTGAAATTGCTAACGTTCCGGCCGATATGTGTGGAAGAGTGGTGGAAAATTGGCTTCAAAGAATCGATCGCTGCAATCGTGCTCGCGGTGGTCATATGAACGAAATCGAATTCCATACTTAAATTTAACACATGTGTATTACACCTGGAATAATTTTCAGGCCCATATCTCAATTATTCTGTGTTCTATTTAAATATTATAAAAAATTGTTATGTCCTTATTGAAAAACCCTTTACATATGTAGTACAAACTAGATCATTTATTATATCGACAGTTTTTTACCTTCCCTTCATTTACTTTATTTTTCAAATATATGACACCCTGCATTTGGATTTTCTAGCCTAGCTAGTAGCTACTATCTATTTCACTATTTTATTGCCCATCGAATCGCATTTCTTGATTGGCCCCTTGCGTATGTTGCCCCTTTTGAGCTCTTGAGAAACAACCCGAACAGTCCCTCTGATTTTTTTGGGACCCCGAGTTTATTTCACTTGACCTTTTTTATTATTTACTCTTACTTGACTGTTGTTCGTCGAAGGACCCTAATTTCGTCTTTTGGCTTTAACTGTTTTCAACTTATGGCAAAATGTTAACAACATTTCTCTCTGTGAATAAATAGCAAAACAAACGAAACCTGAAGCACTTGAGGTTCAACATATAGGTAGGCAAGGGACCAATCAAGAAGTGCCATTCGAAGAAAGGGTTCCTTTTTTTTTCTAAAAGACCTTGTATCCCACTTCAAACTAGAAAATTTCTACTATATTTTGTATTTATTCAAAATGCATGACACACTCACCTTTAAATTTCAATGCTTGAAACATAAACCTGAAAACAAAAATGAAGCTATGAGTAAAATGTTTATTTTAAATATTAAAATATTTTTAACTAACGTAACACACATGTAGCAGCACATTATTATCTACAAAAAAAAAAAAATTTTCCATATTAGCAAAAAGTAATAAAATCATGAGTAAAAAATATAATAATGTGCATTTTACATGAGAGACAAACTTATTATCAATAAAAAATAAAACCCAAACAAATTCGCACCAGGGCCTTCCTAAGATACCACCATGTTTAATGTTCGATTCAATTGCGGTACCATTTTTATCAAACACATGGTCACGTTTATTATTTTAGTGTACAGCACGATTTTGCGAACTTTATAACATACGTATGTACATACATATGTGTTTGTTGCTGATAAACCAACTAAATGAGTCTGATTAAGCTATACACATTATTTGGTTTACGTAAACCCACTATCTGCAAAAGACTCTTATGTACATACATTCAAATTTCGTCATTATTTTGTCCATAGCGATCATTTTCTTTGCTCAATCCATTATTAAGATTCTATAAATTTACTGGAAATTTGGTTCTCATTTTTAAAATTTGTTGCTGCCAGCAGTGGCCTTGCTTATAACTTTGTCATGACGAGGTACCAACATCCAAGGATTTCTAAGACTGATAGTATTCTAACAATATTATATTGTAGTTGGAATTTGCATAAATATATTCAAATATAATCTACGTAGTTATATAAACGCACAGAAAACGATTGACTTGAGGATTAATTATTTTTATTTAGTAGATGCACTTGAACGGCAGCTTTGACGACCACCAATTTAAAATATTTTTATCTAATTAAAAATAGAGAAGTATGTTATAATCAAAATAGAGACTAAACAATTTTTGAAGCGAGTATTCAACAAAAAATAGTTAAATGCCAAAAAAAAAAAGACTGATCAGTGCGCCAAAACAAAAAATTCCGTCATGTGCGAGTCGGGGCTCGCGCGGTTAGTGTTCCGTACTGTTATTTTAACTAAGGAGAAAGCTTTGGTCATACTTGAAAGGGTCAGGTCAAGCAACCACTTTTTGTTCCAAGTCTGCTCATATGTCTGTACTCACACGGCTCGCTTGAGAACCACTTAAGGGCATTTTGATAAAATTTAATTTGCATGCATGTACTCGTATATCCTCATACGTAGCTCATTTCGCCTAAAAACTGTTGAAATCAGTCCAAATGTGAGGGGAATGTGGGGGGCGGGCTTTCAAAAACCTTTAAATCATCTTTGTTAGTCGACTAACTCAAGAACTAATATTATTGGCTTCGAGTGTTATCGAGATTTTTTGTTCAAGGAAATTTGTCACAAAAAAAAAATATAAAAATAAGGTCCCGTTCGTTCATACATATGCATATTCTTCAGATTTTAAATTTATGTAAACTCGACAAAATTTCAATTTTCGAAAAATGCGTTAAAAGATTATTAAACTTTTGTGACCATATGTCAAAATTGGAAATGCCATATCCTCACATATTTTAAATCTACGTAAGATACATGTAATTTTGAGGCTAGAATGAAAATTACAATTTCGCCTCTTGGCGTTAGTCCACAGACCCCATATTTAAAGTTTTAAGAAAAGCCGTCGAGCAGTTTAGGCTGGTCATACCGTAGGCGGACAGAATTGCCCATTTTTTCGAGTTCCTCTTTAACAGTAGTACTCGTATGTAATACGAAAATTGATCAAAATCTCGAGATCGAAAATTTTCACGAAAACAATGCTTACCCCTCTTAGGAGTCAAGTCAAAATTAAGTCCACCCGTCAGACTATTGCAACTATAGTTGTATAATTCGACCTTAATCTATTTTTCTTTTAACTTAACAGACATAAATGGGTCACTAATAAGATAGAATACGCAAGTGGTGGCAAACTTATTGCTATATGTATTTTAAACACGTGAAATATCGCTTCCACGCCCTTGTCACTGCTATAGAGGTAATTAACGCATTTGTGCTATTTTTATTTTTGCTAAACACTGACGATGATCATGTGCCCCCGCGCCTGATTTAATCAGCTGAGGAAATATTTCAACATCACAAATTTCATGCACGAGTTTCTTTTCTTATACTATCATATATGTATTCTTTCTAATCAGTGGAGTTCAATGTGAATATGACGGAAGATATGTTATATTGAGTAAATAGTAGGTTAATGCAGGTGAAAATTAGCGTGTTTTGGGTGTGATAATAGATTTTTTTTTAAAACAGAAATATAAATATTTCACAATCTAACTTAGATAACATGAATAAATGTATGTTATTAGATACGGATTCAGTTGTTTACCAAAGGGCACTTTGCAATAAGTTAAAATGTATTTTCACTCCATCAGTATAACCTATCCCATAATAGGGAGTATTAATTTTAACACACACATAATTTGTAAAGCAAATAATTAATAATCAAGTTGATTGGCCTTAAACTTTCAGTTAGGATAATGACATTTCATTATCCCACTTTACTACAAGGGCGAAAACTTAAAATGCATTTTTGTTAGAAACCGACAAAAACTGCCTTGACCGAAATACATATGTACGAATGTAGAAACTAGTTTCGTCTACAATACGCCCATACATTTGATAGGACCATGCCTACTTTTGAGGGTGTTTTCTTAAAAATAAAGCGTTTTTAAAGCTCTTTGCGGTGATGATTAGGCTATAATATATAATTTTAAAACTATCATCAGAATCCGTGAATTTTGGTTCTAAATACATTACTGTGATCAAATCACTTGAAAATCGAAGACATAGTCTCTAAGTAGGAAGATATCTTTGTATTTCAATCAAAAATTTCATGTCTCAAATGCTTCACTTGTGCTTTGCTAAAGCAAGATGTTTTTATTTCTCAGTGGGTTGAAGGATGAACATCAGTATTGATCATAATGTTTGTTAATAATATCAAGTAATAGGTATCAGCTTAGGCTAAGTAAAAAAGTACTCATAGTACTCAGCCGATCGTCTAATCAGAATGAGGTGAAACATAAAATACAAATTCCAAGGTTTCACTTGGTTGGGCACGTTAAATTCACAAGCTCAAATGGCATGCTTCAATGAGCTGAATATATTTTCGGACAAAAACAAAAACAAAAAAAGAGCTTGCATTCAAATTCAAGCAGTTGGATGAAAAATGCAAGATCGGTAAAAAAAATTATATCTACAAAAAGTCTATTATTATTCTCTTAATAAAATATTATATTATACATAACTCATGCCATGAAATTCCGGAAGAGCAAAAATAGAGTAAAAGAGGAATTTAAGATTTTCATTTTATTTCTAAAATTCGCGAACTACGCTCCGGGATCACTGATCTTTGTTAAATGACACTGAATTCACAAATGCGAGGTAAACTGAATAAGTGTTCAGTAAATACAAACATTCTAAGTATAAAAATAATGTTATAAATTGAATGTATAGGTACATATTTCCGAGATACATATGTAAAAATATGAAATTTTTAATTTTGTCCTGAAATCTGGTTAGTTCTTATTTTCCCACAAGGTCTTACAGTACATGTGCCTTAAAAACACCACACAAAAACAATCTTAAAAAAATGTGTTCCCTGCTAATTTAAACGTATTTTCAAATATTTTCTGAAAACAATAAACCTTAAAAATATTAAATTTCGGTTGAAAATACAATATATAATACTCTTGCAATGTCGTTACGTGTCATTGTGTCAATCTTCTAAAAATTTCAGACAACCGATCCCTTAATTGATGTCTTATATTATATACATATATTAGTTCGTAAATACCCAACTTTATCACGCAGGAAAACTTATTCTAAAATGTCTCAGACACATGCCAACGATATCGTACAATTAAAAAACGTTTTAAACATTCCATTGTTTCGCAATATACAACAGACAGAAACACGTTTTTTTTTTTTTTTTTGTATACACGATACTATTAAGACTTAACAAGAAGATGCTATGTGCTACTCGTATATATTTGTACGGCTGAAAAAAGCATCGTCATGATGATTTACAAGATGCGGGTCGCTCAACAGAGTCTCTAGCTGCTCCCGTTTCGTTTGTTTTAAAACTTTTATTTTCAGATTGTTGATTTTTGTCTTTATTGTCGAAGTGTACATGCGCATTACTAAGGCATTAAATGAAATACGATGACTTTACGATGATTACAACTAATTAAATGATTTTGTTGGGCTATCATTAGTATGTATGTAGGCAAGAAGTAATTTGACTTCATTAATTTGTAATTAAATGTTATCATATGGCGTTCATTATTTTCTAGATCATTAGCCAAGAAAAAGAAAAAAAAAACTTTGCTAAGCCTTTTTGTTTACAATCCGAGATTCATAACATTTGTTGCAGTTTATTTTTGTAAACATAAAAAAACAAAAATCACTTCAATCATGCTTTGCTCTTTTTTGTTTCGCTTGGATTGAAACACAACCTCAAAAATTACTGATTTAGTAAGATCGGAGGTTTTTTTTATATAAAACAACACTTTACACTTTAACAAAAGTAAATGCATGTTTAAAAACACTAAGACTTTCTTATTTTAAAATAAACAAAGCCATCTAATGCTCAGTGAGGAAGATAAAACAAAAAAAAAAAAAAACAAAAAAAACCATCGATTAAAGACAAAATCTATTTTATTTTTAACGTTGGAAAGAATTTTTTGGTCAAATGACATTTAAAAATATTTGTACATATACATAGCTTTATGTATTTTATTCCGACTTGTCTCTCACAAGTCTATTTTTAAAACAGGAAAAAGGAAACAACAAAAATCAACGAAACATTAAAGCACAAGAAAACATAGAAAACAATCTCACTGAATTGTATATACATATTTTCACACGGATGGATAAATAGATTGAGCGGCTAAAATAGACTCAGAGATACCAATCAAAGCACAGATGTTAATCACATTTTAATTAAAATATTTCTCTTACGCAAACAATGAGTGAGAGGTGAACAAATTACAGCAGTAACATCAATTTGATTTTATTAATTTCGATTTTTATTGCTGTTTTTATAACTTTTTAATGTTTTTAACTTTAAGAGAACATTTTTTATATTAATATTTAGATTTAAAATTCAACAAAACAAGCTATTATTTAAAATCTATCCATTTAAAATGTCGTTTTGTTATAATGAAGTTAGCAACCTTTAACATTTTACATTATGTACATACATTGTGTAAAAGTATGGACGGGAACGCACCATTAAATTTTTGGAAAGTGCGCATAAAAGAAAACTATTTTTGTAAGCATGTCCTTTAAAGATTAAATCCATAAATAGCCGAACAGATAATTTCGAAACTATCTTTGATCAACTTGTTGATGTGTCCAATAAACTTATCTATACCATAATCGAGAAAGACTAAATTATACATTTCTGATTAAAAGCAATAAAACAAAATTATCGGACAATGTTCAATAGAAACTTCACCTATGTTTACATACATACATACCTACATAAAATGCGTAAGATAAATAAAATAAATTTGAAAACGGAAGCGGTTAGAAAAAATAACTTAAAGATTAAACAAATACGCTGTTCGAGCAATACCGACAAAGCAACTTGCGAAGTCCTACCAAAATAAAATCATATAAACATTTTTTTATTAATTCTCTAAGATTGTCCCTTTATTTAGATTAATTGTTTTGAAAAGACTGAAGAAAACGTCGGAAAAGTTGAAAAATTAGTTCTGGCCGACCGAAGAATAAAAATATGGCAGTCAGCGGACGAGTTGCACAGCAAAGAACGGATTGGAGAAATTGAATCGTATCTGTAGATGAGACTTGGGTTCGCCAATACGATCCGGAGTCCAAACAAGAGTCTATGCAGTGGCATGAAAAAAGGGAGAGGCCTCTGAAGAAATTCAAGGTGGAAAAGTCGGCTTCAAAGCTTATGACGACTGTTTTTTGGGACAGCTAAGGATTTTTGCTGATTGATTACCTGCCAAAGGGAACTACGATTAATGTTCAAAATTATGGAAATTTATTGTAGTGTTGTTTTTGCAGGATAACGCGCCAGTTCACACGGCGCGGGTTTCGGAACAGGCCTTAAAAGACACAGGTTTTTCAACGATAGACCACCCAGCCCAGACTTGGCCGCGAGCGACTTTTTCCTTTTTTTCCATTTTGAAAAAGGAATTACGAGGCCGGAGATTTGCAGATGAGAACAAGGTCAAAGCGGCCGTAGAAAGTAATTTTGAAGGCAAAGAAAAATAATGTTTTTTCGATTGTATTAAGGCACTGTATGCCCGATGTGAGAAATGCATTTCACTCGAGGGAGATTATATTGAGAAATAAATTGTTTTAATCGAATCTCTTCTTTCACTTAATGCCTTAGGCCGCGAACTTATCAGCCACCCCTCGTATAATACAAACGTTGAAAAACATTCTACTCACGTTTATAATTTGTAAGCATGGCAATTTCTCTCTATTTATGCCTCAAGGGTAACTGAAATTATCAAACAAATCTGAATACCTCGATACCTTTGAGGGTGGCCGTGGTGTAGTGGTAACATCATCGCTTGTCACGTTCTTGGTTCACGGTTCGAATCCTGATTTCAATAATCATCTATTTATTTCGCATGAAATAAATAAAAAGTCGATCAATTGCGAAAGCTTAAGTCAACTCTACTGCGAAGGCATAACACTGGCAGTAGGGCGGTCATATGACTAAAATGCAACTTGATCGTGGTGATGACACCAGGAGGACGGAAAAAAAATTCTGTGAATCATGAGCAACGACAAAAGCAAAAACAAACAAGCTCCCCAGTTATCTGGACAGCCACCCTTGGGGTTCACTGAAACTTAATACCAGCTGAGTTTCAAACCAACTACACCAATCTGTCTCTTCCCCTTTCCACAAAAACGCCCGTGTCCTAAAAATTAGTATAAGGGTATTCATAACCCCTTTCACACAAAAAAACGCCTGGCAAGCAGCTCGCAGTGCGACCGCAAGATAAAAGTTAAATTTGAATAGCCTATCTCACAGGATACAAAATATTCTTAAGTATACGCTTACGAATATGTACCTATGTGCAATAATGATCAGTTCCGCCTTTGAACTTCAATTTTATGCTAGAAAAATTTATTTTTATATACAATTTTTTTAACCGGAAAAATTGGAAATACAAAAAAAACCAAAATCCTCCCACAAATACTCTCAGTACACTAACGGAAGGAAAACTTGAAATGACTTTATCTATTGTTTTAAGAAAATCAAAATATCCAAATCTTTATACTAATCACTTACAAAACTGGACCTACTTAAAGTTAATTTAATTTGTACGAACAAAATTCGATTGCGGAGCTTTTTTCTTCCTGTTCCGCGAATTCAAAATTTGTTCATGCGTACTAATTTAACCCCTTCTTAATTAATAAGAATTGATAGTTTATTTTAATACCACCTTCTGCATCGTACAATAGAATTTAAAAATCTTTATTTAGAAATACTCCTATATTAAAAACGGTTTGTTCGCATTTTGCTGCCATATGAATGCTCTTTAACCTAACTACCTGCTACTAAACCCTCAGACAAAATCTGCTCATCTACAAAAGGTAAAATACACTATATATGTACACTCTTGAATTTTTGTCCTAAATTCTTTAATATTGCATCGACCGATAGACTCTTCATTTCTGAGTTTTCAATTGAAAATCAACGGTTCTCTTTTGAATACTACAAAATTCGATTATCATCTCAAAGTCAAACGTTTACTTTTTTTAATGACCTCAATTTTTGGGTACACTTTGCTTTTATGGATTGTCTGATTGTGAATTTATTATTGAAAAAAAAAAAACTATACTAAAGTGTGCAAATGTATATCAGGCTGATCAAACATTACAAAAGTTAATTTTATAAAAAAAAAAAAAAAAAAAATCTGCCACAGCAAGTATCGGAAACTTTTTTTCTTCGTTTTGCATAATTCATTCAAGTCAATGAGTTTTCTACTGCCGTTAAGAACACTCGAATTGCACACTGACGCGAGTGACATAAGGGAAAATTGTTGTTTAATTTTATTTATTTATTTCTTTGTGGTATTTTTAGTGAGCAATTATTTCACAAGTAATTTGCAAGCACAGAATCGCTGATGAGAGAATTGTATTCTTCAGTTGCTATGCGCCAACTGTAGGTACTGGTATTGTTTGAAAAATTCTAATTCGAAGACAATATAAAAAAAAACATGTATGCATCTAACAAAAAATCTGAATTTTAAATAGTGTTAAGCATTGAGCATTTTCATTTGAATTGTCAATTACATATAGGTTTTTCCTGTATAAATTATTATTGTGTAACCGGATGTGAATTTCATTTTTTATTAAACCTTGTTGGGGAAACCATAAAAAACAATTATTTATCGTATACTAGCCGATTGCACGAATATTCGTTAGATAATTAGGTATTCATTTTTTTAATTGTTAGTAGCTATCTTCTAACAATGCTTCTTTGATTTCTTTTATAGTTCATTGCATTAGTCATAAGATAAATTTGTGTTCCTATGCCATGTCTTCTGCCTGTGTGGGAAGGAATCTTTACAATCCAGAAATGCATCATTTGTGAGTGTCAAAATAATAATAAAATTTTTGAGAGCTGGACAGTAATATTTTAAACTCTTCCAGGTGTACTGAAGTAATTATAACGTGACTTTCTTTAGATTGTGTAAAATTGCTGGTATATAGACTTATTTTTAAGAGGTAGATTTGAAAGCTTTAAGCCAAATATAAAGCTTCTAAAAGCTACAGATACTGATCCCATCACTTATACAGTTGGAAGTGTGCGCTCACGAGCCAATCACGAGCTCAATGATGCTGCCACCGCCACAAGAACAACTTGTTTGCAGGTTGTTTTATTTTATTTATGTGGTTTGTCTAGAATCTGTTACTGTGCTTCTCAAATCACTCATCTCTCTCTGTCTTCTGAGCGCCCACGATACACGATACGATACACTTGTGAAACACCAAGTAATATTTCGTTTATAGTTTGCCGTCATATTCAAAAGCGATCTCACTAAAGCCACAACATCACCGATTAAAAAAGCATCGTGTTACAATCCATTGGACTTTGCCAGCAAAGCAGCAGCCGTGGTTAGCTAGCCAGCCAGTTAAGTCGGTATGTTGTTGTTTTGTTTATGCTGTCTGTTCTCGTTTCTCTTTCGTTTTGTTAGGTTTTTGTATGGCAACAAAACGAGAAGTAACAGTTATGCGATTTCTGAAAGTCAGGTGCGTAAATGAATTCGTGAATAATAGAAAGGAAAAAAATAAGAGGATTCAAGAAATACGATTGTAAATTTGCTCTTTTATTCTTTTTAGAATTTTCGGATTTAAAAAAAGAATTGGAATAACAAAAACAAGATAACGAAGTATCTGGAAGAAAATAGAGCGATTTGGAAGTTGCGAGGGTCATGTTCTTGACCTGATGAGATTTTCTAAAAAAAAAAAAATATACATATACAAGTCATATGTATAAGACTTGCAATTTTACTTTGTAGTCGCGCGGTGTAGTGTGTAATATGTTCACTTTTGATCCTAAGGTTGACAGTTCAAGTGCTAATCGGGAACAAACATATTTTTTAAAAATATTTCTATATTTCTTTCCGAGGAAAACCACCCAAACAGACTGCCAACCGTAAATCTAAATTTCTGTGACCAATAAGCCAAAAATCATTTACTATATAATCTTCCCTTCTTAAAATTAAATCGAATTTACAAAAAATAGATTGCCGTTTTTTTTCAAATAAAGAAAAGAACAGTGAAATTGGTATCGATTTGGAGAAGATAGAGCCAAACTAAGAAGATGGTACCAAAATACATAAATACCGTTATGACTCCATAAATGTGAGCAAGCGAATCTATGTTTACTAAAAAAGGCATCAGGTCGTACCCATATCCCTGAAATACAATGTATGTATTTAGGGACTAACAAAAATTCGCTTAGTTGGTGTCAATTTAGTAGTTTTTGAAAAAAAAAAAAAAAAATGCATTTCTGTAGCTTATAATCTAACAATATTTATTTCCAAATTTCAGAACAATAGGTAGAAATGGAGACGAGAAAGGGAAAAATTAGTGACGTAAGCTCGGTTGAAGTTCCACCGCCAACACAGGAAGAAATTCGTTTTGCCATTCTCGTGAAGGTCGGCCCAAATCCTCGATCGACGATACAAATGTGGCTCTAGTGAAGGCTAAAATTAACGAAGATGCCAGGATGACACAGGAGATGATAGCGGATGAACTGGGCTTCAGTGCCACGGCTGTCACGAATTTTAAATTATCACCTAAAATATTCGAAGTCAGCTCGATGGGTTCCAAAAATTTTGAATTGAGAGCAGATAGAGGCTCGTGTCCGTTTTGCTTAATATTTCCTGGATAAGTTTGTCTGAATGGAGAGTCAGCTGTTTTAATAAGATCGTTACAGGTGATGAATCTTGGTTTTACAAGTACCACCCGGAAACCAAACAGCATTCCATGGTATGGAGCCCAGAAGGTGTAAATCCTCCAGTAAAGGCCAAACAACAAAAGTCAGCGACAAAAGTTATGATGTCGATGTACTTCACCAGAGCGAAAATGATCGCCGTCAACCCGCTTAAAACTGGTCAGACAGTCACTGCTAATTAGTATACTGAAACTTGCTTACCACAATTTTTTCAAAATTTACTAGGACACCGACAAAAATAGGAGCTGCGCCGCCACTTTTTGCACCACGACAATGCGCCTGCGCACACTGCTGAAAAAACTTGCGCTCTCGGGCAATAAAATTCGCCCATCACCTTATTCTCCGGATCTAGCGCCGTGTGACTTTTGGCTGTTTCCGAAAATAAAAAAAGATTTGATGGGAAAAATCTTCACATCTAATGAGGAGATTATTAATGCAGTCAATGTCGAAATCGAAAAGCTCCAAAAAGAGGATTTTGAATTATGTGGAGAAATTAAAAAAAAGATAAAGATTAAATATCTGTTAAAATTATTTTTGTGTTTTATTATTCAATCAACTAAGCGAACTTTTGTTAGTCCCTACGTATATGTAAATATTGACCTACAGCCCGGTTCTGTAACTCAAAGTAAGAAATAAATCACTTTTCACTTGAAATGAAACGCAAACTATCCTCCTCTCTCGGAAATACAAATAAATTCGGGTTTTGTAAAAGAACCCGAATTTAATTCCAAGTGAAACAAATATCTTGATTTCTTCAAAAAAAACAACATTTCCCCAGCACAGTGCAGTTTATGGCTACGATAAAGCCTTAGAATGAAGATCTTAATATAATTTGATTATTTCATTGCGAAAACTCATAAATCATAAAAAATGAATTTCGTAAATTAATTTTTAAGAATATTCTTAGCTATAGAATATCCATCTATGTACTCGTATATAGAAGAACCACTTCTGTAGACTGCTAAACGGTGATGACGACCAAAATTCCGCTGCCAGGCAGGATGAGACATTCAGTATTCACGATGACAGACAAGAATCCCGTCAACCCGATCAGGATAAAATGAAAATAGCCATAAGCTTAAGCCCAAAAAATTTGCGGGAGCCGACGGCCCAGCAGGAGATGACTTAGTATGGACATGCTCCTTACTAAGTCATCTCACCAACTTATCTGTAAAATCCGGTCGGATGAAAGCATGCCCGATTAGTGGAATATCAACATCGTTTGCCCGATCCTGAAAAAGGGAGACACTCTGAACTGCGCCAATTATAGAGTCATAAGTCTTCTCAACGTCGCATACAACATCTTGTATGCCTTATTAAAGTTGCCTATATAGCATGTTTAGAGACGAGCTGTACAGAGCCATATCTAGTTTTGGCATTCCTGCCAAACTCGTCCGACTATGCATCCCGCTGTTCCATCAAAGTCGATAATTTTGAGGTGGTAAAGAACTTTGTCTACCTAGGCTCTACGGTGAACTCTGACAATGACATCAGTGCCGAGATCAAACGAAAATTACTTTTGGCAATAGCTAAGAAGGCAATTGAGCTGCAAGCTCTTTCACGGGCAACTGAGCAAACTTTGTATTGACGAAGGACAATCACAGATGTTCTAAATAAGCATACGCAAAAAAAAAAAAAATGTACCGTTAGATTTCGGAGAATTCGGAAAATCCCTCTTCCAAGGGATGTGATCAATTAGTTGACACCGTCTCAGTTGTGCATTGTGAGTGATCGTTGTGTCATAAAACTCGGCGAACTTGCAGTTTTTTATCATTATTTTTATAGTTCTAAATATTGTAATACTGAAACTAGAAAAGGTAAAAAAAAAAAAAAAAAGATCACATTTTTTTTGCATTTGTTAAGTTGTTTTTGTTTCGTTGTCAGATAAAGGAATTAAGCCGCTCGAAAGTTGAAGTCAAAAGGCTTATCGATTCTAAGTGCACCCACAAATTCAAGTCTGGAGTCGAAAAGAACAAGCCCGGTAAAAAAAACAATCCTAAATTTATCGATACAAAGGCGTATTTTGAGGCAAATAAAGTACGAAGCAGAAACGTGGATACTGTCAAAAGTGTTTGAAAATATTCTAGTTTGCTTTGAGCGAAAAATTCTCCTTGTGATCTTCGGTCCTGTTTGTATCGACGGAGTGTGAAGGAGAAGGTTTAATGAAGAACTGTATGGGCTGTACAGCGATATAGATCTAGTTAAAAAGTCAGAATTCATCGGCTGAGATAGCTAGGGCATATACAGCGTATGGATACCAACGCACCAGCTCGGACAATCTTTGAATCCAATACAGAGGGGCAACGCGATAGCGGAAGACATTACCTAAGGTGGCGTGCGCAGTTGGAAGGGGACCTCAAACTACTCGGCGTACAGAACTGGAGGCAGCTAGCAAAGGATTGAACTGCCTGGAGAGGCATGTTGCTTGAGGCCAGGTCCGCCCCGGACTGTAAGCGCTATATAAAGTAAATAAGTTATCTGATATTTAAAGAAGAAAATGAAAGCATTTTTTTCTTTTTCAATCTGTTAATAATACAAATTGAAAAAGAATTATAAACACGGCTTCAAGTCTGTAATTCACCATATAAATGTTGGTGTTCCCCAAGGCTCTGTTTTGTCTCCAAATCTTTTTTTATATATAAATGGTCTGTTGCGCGCTACCTCTAATTAAATCCATTCCTTCGCTGATGACAGTACCCTCAGTTTTTAATATTCGTCCCCTAACTCACATTCTTGCTGTTCGGCCATAGAAGAGGAACGACAGCGTATGTTATACACATTAAATTCCGACCTAGACAGCATAATCAAATGGGGTTGAACCAACAGAGTGGAATTTAATGTTAATGCTTCAAAAACACAATGCTGTGTTTTGTTTCTCAAGCGAAACTAAAACCCTCAACCATTCCCAGGATGTGTATTAATAACCATCTTCGATGGAACGACCACATATTCGAGGTCGACAAAAATGCTGCAAAATGTCTAGGATTCGTTAAGCGGTACAAGAAATATTTTACCCCGTCTGATCTCCCCTTAATTTATAAGACTGGAATATAACGCCCACATCTGGTCTGGTGCACCCAAGATCATTCTACACATTCTAGACAGGGTACAGAATCGCGCGTTAAAACTTATAGGTGTCCGTGGTAAAGTGGTAACATCATCGCTTGCCACGCTGTTGGTTAACGGTTCAAATCCTGATGTCAAGAATCATCCATTTATTTCGCATGAAATAAATAAAAAAGTCGATCAATTGCGAAAGCAAAATCTACTCTACTGCGAAGGCATAACACTGGCAGTAGAGTGGTCATATGGCTGAAAATGCAACTTGATCGTGATTATATCGAAAAAAATACTGTGAATCATGAGCGACAACAAAAAAGCAAAACAAACAAGCTCCCCAGTTATCTGGACGCTACCTGTTTATAAAAAAAAATAAAAAAATAGGTGATAGAGACATTGTGAACTCCATAGATTCACTTAAACATCGTAGAAATGTCTTGTGTATTTCTCTACTTTATTGCTTTTTTTAATAAGAAATGTTCCAGCGGAATAGTCAGTTGCATTCCTCTCATTCAAAATTTCACCCGCAATACGTAATGGACTCGTTTATAAACCGAACGAAATGAATGTAGAATCTACCAGGCTCTGTATTTCCTCAAATCCTTCAAACATTTAAAGCCAACGTGCACAGGCATCTCCTCTGTTCCTCTTCCCCCTTTTCCCAAACGTACATGCCCTAAATAATATATAAAAAAAAAGTTACATGATCATTTTGTTTGAACAAACAATTTTACAAAGCCACCCCCATGAAAAAAAAAATTCTTAAATTTTAATTAACTGGATGGGATATCTACTTATAATTGAACGCAAGGAACGAAATAAAGACCTAAAAGATTCTTTTTTTCTGCAAACGTTTTACTCAACAAATTCCGAATCCCAGACTACTCAAACTTGATTTTCGGTCAATTGTACCATTATGAACTCGTTTTTAGCAATTTTTTAAGCAGGCGTATATTTATTACAAACAAAAATTACCTAATATTATCTTACTGTCGGAATACAATAAAAGCTAGCTGCTGAAGTACAAATGGTCAAATTTTTAGCACGACACAGTGCTCAAAGCAGAAATTAATACTTAATACATTGCTGTTTGAAAATAATCTAGACTAAAGGAAATAGCAACATGCGCCATGAGGTACATTCTATGTCCAGACAATAGAACACTTTCGCGACGGACATTCAAATTTCTGTGTCAGTAAAAACTAGTTGAGTAAGGATCAATATGTGCCTGAGGATAAACTAACCTTTATTACCCCCACTTTAATTCATTAATTGAAGGATCATTGATCAAAGCTATTTTTTTTTTATTTACATTCTCATATGGATTATGGATTTTGGAAAAATCATGCATATAAGGATTAACTAACTTTCACCCACTTTCGCTACGACAACAAATTGTCCGCGCGTCATTAATCATGTTTGTATTTTTATTATAGACCCCACGTACTTCACCTTCAGCTGTATTATGGCCTCCAGTTAGATTAATTTCATATCGTTTATATTTTTGCATAATAGTTACGAAGAGACGCACACAAATTCAATACGAATCTTAGGTTCTGTCATTCATAAGGTACTTCTACGTTTTCTCCCGAGAAAAAATGAAGTCATTTCGAATGACTCATGTAGAGGTGTTCTAACTACGTTGCTATGATTTCACACGTCAAAGTTATAACCTTTACCAAAAACAAATAAAAAATTAAAACTACTAGGCTATTATTATTAGCGTATGAGTTTATTGGAGTGAAACAATATTTATACAAATTACTGTAATGATATTTATAAATTCAAGTCTAACTCGTTCAACTATTTAATTACATTAGAAGTGACGTTCTAAATATCTACAGGATCACCAGGATAAGCTCGTATGATACATTCAGATATGATTCATCGTTTGGAACGCTACTCCGCAATCGAATTCAGGACACGGTGCCGTTCCCCATTTAAACAGGTTACTACCACTGGGATTGCTTGTAATGAGTTAATCTATGCATTTTTCTAAACTGCGGTGACATCAAAGTTTAAACTTAGTCTGGTCGAGTGACTGGATGGGAAGTCCATGTGGACATGTTGGAGCTCGGCTTGCCTTTTGTACTTATTTTCTACTTTGTTAAATTACTTATGCTGATTTTAACATTTTCGAAATTAGTACGCAAATGTACTGATTTTTGCGTTGTAGACTTTTTGTTACAAATTCAAGTGAGAACTTACATTTTGCAAATTTAGAAAGAAATATTTACTACAAATATTTAACTAGAATAAATAAGCTTTAATACTCTAGTTTATGTAAAATATATGTACATATAACTTACATGAATATTATGGGTGATAAACAAATTTAGCCAACTTTTGTAGATATTGTTGCGGCATTTGTAGATAAACAAAATTAATTATAAATTTATGTATAATTTAAAGAAAGATCGGGTTGGGCAACCAACCATACTTTGAAAATAGAAAAAAAAAAAAAAAAAAACTTTTATAGACGATGAATACACTTGTTAGACTAAAGTTCTGCTAAGAACACATATACTCAACAGTGAAAGACTGGTAACCGTTATGTGGACTAGTGAAATAACAAAAAATTGCTTTCAGTCTAGTGGAAAAAGAAATATTACTGGAACTGACCACATGAAACTATCCAAAAGGTAGCTTATGGTGTGGGGTTGTTTTTTTTTTTTTTGAATTATGAGGAAAAGGGACTATTTAAATATCTTACTTACCTATTTGTCGAAATTCGTAGACGAATGTGCATACCATATGGAATAAAACCTTTCCAACAAGATGCGAAAACTGCAATAAATTAGCTCGATGATCAAGCTTTCAAACTATGAAAGGATCAGCACAAAGCCCGGCTTTAAATCCGATCGAAAATTTGTGGGTTGTCGTAAGACGGAAGGTGACAGAGTCCGATAAAGCACATCGAAACTGGTAAGAGTTGTCTATGAGAATTCGGGCTGAATGATTTATGATAATATTTCTCATCAAACAATTGAAAACAATTGGAAACAACTGCCGAAACGAAGTAAAAGTGTTATTCAAAATAAAGGGTTATGAATAAAATATTAACAGTCATGAATATTGACTAATTGTAAAATCGTGCACAAATGTATACATGGATATATGTTTTATTAAGTTTTCATAAGTATACCACTATTTAAATAAATAAAAAAAAACAAATAAATTTGAAAATTTGGCTGCATTTGGTTTTATGTGTTTTTTTTTTATTGGAAAAAAATTTGCAAAATCGTAAATTATGTATCTATGTATTTTTGCTTTCCACTATATATACTTGTATCTACATATAGTATTTATCTGAAAAAAAGTGGAATGTCGAACCAACTGTCAACATTAGGCATATGTCACCCACAACCTTTCTAAAGATGTTTTTCTTTTCTACAAGTTAATGATACACCATTTTGTACTACCTCGTATGGTTATGACGGCATTTCGAAGGAACTATTGCTCAACGTCGAAACAGGAGAATGTTTTTTTTCTAAAAAAAAAAGTTGTTGATTACTAAGCCGTTTTAAGTCGCAGCTTAATGAAACTTTGAATGAAACAAACACATCAAGTGGTTTAATTGAACAGGAACATTTTTTTATACAGGATCAAAAAGGGAGACTCCCTAAATGACTTAGCTCATAATCCACAAACTAAAAAATCCGCAACTTTTATAAACATCCACAAATAGAAAATCCTCAAACACTAAATTCTCCCACACGCAAAATTGCAAAATCCTTGTAATTAATATGCCACACGAAATTTTATTCAGAGTATACAAAAAAAACTCAAATATGTAGGTACAGAAAAACTGCATTGTCTGACAGAAGTGCAGACGATTCATACAAATGATTGGTTTAATAAGGAAAGTTTTACCGCACATCGTTTCATTTCAACGAGTATTTTAGTTAAAATAAGTTATTTTTTCACGTCATCGTCATCGGATTAGACTCTTTTCTCTAATGCTGTTTTGCAAACCTATCGTAAAAAAATCTATCGAAAAAAAATACTATTCTTAATCTGGGGATTTTGAAGCAATTGCCGCACTTTTCTCTCACGCTATAAACACATATACACATTTGCACATACATTTCATTTCAAACATTTTCCAAGCCTAATACCTTCCATTTATTCATTATAAATGGTGATTCAATTGGAGGTTACAATTTAAATTTGAAATAAAACTCATTAGTTTTTAATAAACTGCTGGCATTCATAGTATGTCAATGTAATGTTGAGTCATTGACATTAAACATGAAAAATTATACTCGTAGTGACCAAATGTGCACCACGGCTGGCCTTGCAGACTTCCGCCCTTTTGATTGAATTTTCCATTACTTTTCGACATAAATTCTACGATAGTTTATAAATAACGCGTCGAATCTAGCTTCCTTTATGCATAAAGGTAATACATCATCTTTTTTGTTCGTGAATGGCTCGTGTATTTTCATGACCTAAATGGGACAATTTTTTTCGTTTACGTAGCTATGTTGAGAGGGAGCCTTATCGCTGAAGATGATTTTATTCGAAAAATCGCCATCAACTTGGTGGTTCTCTAATACCCAATCAACGAAGTCGCAAGGCTGTTTACAGTCTGCTGTCTTCAGTTCCTAAGACAATACGATCTTGAAGCAGATCACTTGTTGAAATGCGCTGCGTGGAGTTGTAGGAAAGGTTCAACTGCTGGGAAAGATGACAAAAGGTTTCTGACGCATTGTCACGAATACTGTCACTCACAGCGACGATATTTTCGCGTGATCTGTCACTGCGAGCACGCACTGGTCTTTGCACAACCAACGCTAACCCGGCTCGATCGAATTTTTCCATTAAATTGTAACCTCCAATAGACTCATAAAATGAGACAAAACAGAAATTATTGTTTCAGTTTTCCTCACTACTGTACGAGTATGTACCTTTTTGACCCTTTATTTTTTGCTTTTTTAAGTATACATAAATACATTTTTAGAATCAGTACATTGCCACTTTTCATTTGATGCCCATATTATATTTATGCCACAAACAATATTTTCTTGGATTTTCACTCCCTCTTAAACTTTTTTTTTATTTTTCCTAAACTTTAGCAAAACTTATCTCTGGTCCATATTTCGACTCTAGGCGTCAAAAAGTTATGAAGCTGCAACAGATGCACGGACGTACAACTGGTTGTATAAGCACAGGAACCATGAAAAGACTTGTATCTGTTTCACATGTACATGTGTTCTATAATTTCAATTCATTGCGTTTGAGATGTATACCGCAAATATTGATTCGTTGTGTTAAGTGAATCTCTTTCAATTCATGTGGAACCCAAATATTGCGCTTTTTTACGAGTCCAAGACGTTTTAAGTGATTTTCAATTGTTGTGTGTGATGCATTCAATCTCTCTGCAATCTATCGCTCAGTCATATGACGGTCTGATTCAATTATAACTTTGATTTGGTCATCATTAACTTCAATTAGTCTACCAGAACGTTGGTTATCTTAGCGTAATTCTGACACGTGCGTTCTCTTAAGCAGTCAACACCGTAAACTTTACATATCTCTTTGTGAACCTCAGCAGCTTTCTTTCCTTTACGGAAATAAAGAAGTAAAATATAGTATGTCGAAAATGTTCGTTTTTGCACTCCATGGTAAAATTGAAACTGTACTAACAGATGTAAACAGAATTAAACTCGAATTGCTTCTAAAGTAAGCTTAAAGTGACAACTACAAAAGCGAGAATCAACAAACATAACTCCATCTACTTGTAAAAATCTAAATTGCTTTCTTGCCAACCCAATATTAGAATTTTCCATCAGTTCATCAGCAAAACGTATAAAAAAGATCATTAGACTCTTAGAATTAGAAGGCTGTTTAGTTGCACTCAAAGGTAAAACACCAAGTAAAATATCCTACCCAATGTTAAAAAAATTTTCCCGGTTCAATAAAATCTCGACTTTTACAATTATATAATTTTTATAAAAAATAAAAACAATTGCCAAACGGTTGTATTTGCCGGAAATTATCTTGTATACAACCTAGTTTAAATGTAAATAACATTATCATAGAAAATGTTACTGACCAAATCATCCTCCGTATTTTATTCAACAAAAGATATAATTGGAAACCAAATTGTATACAATTGAAGAAGAATCTAGTTGTACGTACTAACATCATTACTTACCTACTAGCTAGGTTCACACTAATATATTTTTTTTTATTTATATATTGCAACTGTGCAAAATCTATGTTGAACATCCTATAATCTACTTACCACAAGGCTGCAAGGAGGAGCATCAACGCCTTTCCTACAACCCCAATAAAAAACATCCTGGCAAAGTGTGTTGCCTACCATCTCTAGAAGAAAGGCAACTGGAAATCTTAATCAAGCTGGTTTCCTAACTATGATTTTCGGCTAATTCAGTCATTGACAAACGATCTCATCATCCATTATCTTCAAAAGAAGTAGGCGTATAACACCAGCTATAGATCGTACCACCCACCCTGGCAAATCAAACCTTCATCCTTCATAACGACGCTGCATAAATACGACAAAAACAATACAGAAAGCAGTAAGTAGGGTAATACTACTACAAGTGGTAATTTTCATCACTTGCACTAAAAACAAGAAGGGCTATCAAATTATCTCTCATTTGAAAACTTAACTTGATACATAGAAAGAAGTTCTTCTATTAGTTTGCGTGGTTCCAGGGCCCATCCTTTTCAGTCCATCTGTAACTTAACAATAAAGGCTGAACTATAATAGTCGGAAGCAATCGGAAGCTAATGTCATAATTCTACGTTAAGTTTCCTTCAGTACTGTCAATTGCTCAAGTAGCCCATAATAGGCGTATGTGGTCGGAAGCAAAGGTTCTCGTCCGATCACCGAAATGAAGCACCATCGGGCGCTGTTAGTACTTAGATGGGGGACCGCTTGTTAAGTTTTCATACGTACACTTACGAAAGAGCGAATCCATTCGCTCTTTCGTAAGTGAGCAAAAGTGAACGAAACTTAACGAATCGAAGCAAAAAGCTATTATGGTCATACAATACAAATCCTGTGTATTCGCTCCGTTTCGGAAGTGGTCGTACGAAAGCATTCTACTATTATAGTTCAGCCTTAATTCTATCGTGCAGAGTAGTTACATGAACATCGAACTCTTTCTACTCGCTATCGTATGCTTGTTTCATCCCGCCTAGAACAAGTTCAAATTTGATTTAAAAAAGGAACTTAACTAGGGGCCGAGATACAACCAACTGTATGGGTGGGTTACACATCCTCTGAATGTTTCCGAACAAAACAGTTCCCATATACACTACCGATCATTTGATTACCCTCATTTAAAACTTTGACCTAAATCATAATGCAGCAGTAATATTTCTTCGGATCCTTTTTTAAAACTTTTCAATGTTTCTCTGCTACCGATGACAAACTTGAAACAATTTAATAAAGCAAAAAGGGAAATCCCCATTTTCAGTTTTTTTTGGCTACTTTAACAGGGACACTTGATTACCCTCATCAGTTTGTTTGCAACATTCAAAGTGAAAGGTCCTTTAAAGTAAAAAATAATACTTTAATAATAAAATTGTGTTATTTTATTGCTACTTTTGTTTATTAAAATTGTTTGTGTTTTTATTGCATTCTTAAGAAGATGGTTTGAGGTAAAACACTAACTAATTTAGAAATTGGCAAAATTCTTGCATTCATGCAAAGAAAATTATTCCAACCGAGAAATTTATAAAAAAAAAATGGTCGAGATCCTTGGAAGATCAACAATTTTCTAAAAGATCCAGAAAATTCTGCGAAAAACCCTGTGTGTCCTCAGCAAGAACGACAATAGAACGAGAACGTAGGTCCATTTTACGCGAACCATCAAATACTGCTGCGGTCGCTCGCAAAATAAAGGAGAAAGTTGGAACTTCAACCAGTGTCGAACAGTGTCTACATCTCCGACGACAAAAAACTAAAAAAAAAGGCACATTTACTTCAGATAGTAGATTGAAATTTTGCCGGGCTCATAAGCTGAAAGGAAGAATGGGAAATAAAAATAATTTGGATGGCCCTGATGGCTTTCAATATTACTTTCACGATTTGAGGAAATCGGAATTGTTCCTGTCACGTCTTTACATTGCTGTTGGTTCCATCATGGTATGGGCTGCAATTTAATTTAATGGCGCAATAGATCTGGTTGTATTAGAAAGCGGATTACATTGAGCTTCTTGAAACGCAGACAATCAATTTCCACGAAATATTCGAGGGACAACGGTGGATTTTTCAACAGGATAACGCAGCTATCCACACAGCAGCACGCGTAAAACAGTGGTTTTCAAGCAACAATGTGGATGTTTTAGATTGGTCACCTCTATCTCCCGATCTAAATATAATTGAAAATGTTTGGGGATGGCTGGCGCGAAAAGTTTACGCAGAAGGATGACTATTCGAAAATAGAGAAGGTGTTATTAAAGTCATTGAAGGCGCTTTTGAGGAAATGCCATTTATATTTAAACAAATTATATCGATCTTTAGAAAATAAACTTTTTGAAGTTGTACACAATAACGGAGGACCTACAAAATATTAACAATAAAAAAAATATATTAAAAACATTTGTTTTTTTCTTTTATTTTTACAGGCAAGGGTAATCAAGTGTCCCTGCCAAAGTAGGCAATAAACCGCAAATGTGGATTTCCCTTTTTACTTCATTAATTTTGTTTAAGTTTGTCATTAGGTAGAAGAGAACAAGTTTTAGAAATTTTAAATGAGAGTAATCAAATGACCGGTAGTGTACATATATCTACTACGAAAAGGCGTTCTCAAAACGCGGAGCCAAAGTTATCAGAATCGTGTGCTAAATATTGCATTTCATTGCCATCCGAAACGTTTTAATTCGCGCTGACGGTATCCACCAAATCGCCATCTCTTCTTTTACAATTTATAAAAGTATCCGATTTATTTCTCTTTACACATCGCTCTTCATCGTCCTCCCTTAAATGCCATTAGAAACTCATCATAAGCGAGTGTAGGAATGCACAGAGGCAACAACAAGTATTTATTTTAGATACCTATACGTTATTCTAGGCATGGCCTTATAGTGCATGTGTGTAAGTGATATTATAAGGCAACCATTTCACAGATGGGTGGCGATTGGTGTTATTTCCATGCATGTGCCACCCATATATACACACATTGATTAGCAATCATAGTCAATCAATTAAAATTTACATAAATACAACACTACATTACGCACACCAAATAAAAACTAACTATCCGTAAATTGTAAACTCAAATCATTGTATTCAGGGAGCAATCACACTATCTAGGTCAACCCATTACTGAAAAATCCTGTTCCCGAACAAGTGGCGTGTCGACTGATGCAGACCAACCCAAACCCAACTCCTCCAATCTTAAATGCCGGTGCAGCACTGCAGACCCCCTGCACAGAACCCGCGTGCAAATACCCAGAGATACATGCGCCCTCCACATCTCGAATAAATATGCACTTGTTCACCAACGACAACAACAATATTTCGTTTCATTGGATGATGATGTCGATGATTTAATGCGAATTTACTTGAACGTTTTTGGGAGGTGGAAGTCAGTGAACTGCCTGCGTGTCTGCGATGCACAGAACTTTTAGTAACTTTCTAAACGCAATACTTGACTATAGAGCCCAACCAATTGCTATACCGAAAATGCTCTCCAAACATTTTGTTTTTGCAAAATATCTTACAATAAAAAATGCAAAAGAAATTGTTTCTCTCTACTCACCATAAAATGCACCCGAAAGTTATGTAAAAATCGTTCTCATTTGAATTACACACAACTTTTAAAGTTTTTATTGGTTTTTTATTTGCTCAGCAATTTCGCACAATTTATTGTTTATCGTTTACACAACTATAGACGTAAAATTAAACGCAGATACTGGGCTCTGCGAAAAACAAATTGAAAGAAAATTGCTCCCCGAAGACAGTAGGTAACATCAAAATCAAAGTATGTACTAGCTATGACCGTGGTGGTGACGAAATGTAAAAATCTCACTCGCAGTGCGGTTGTGTACTGTGCGAGTGCTATTTCTGGCTCTTTCTAGCTCACGGTGTGTGCTGGCAAATCGGTTGCGATCGAAAAATGTACACACAAATTTGTTGGTACAAACGAAGAAGCAACAAAACAAACTAGAAGCAAAATTAACAAAAATAAACAAAACGCCAGTTGGGCCGGTTGAGGTGCTGCCAGCAAGGAGAAAAATATCCCATTGGAATTTTCTGTTTTGCGATAGTTGATAATTGATTTGATAGCATATTTCTTGGGAAATATACGTATTAGAAAACCTCACTTTATCGAGTTTAATTACGAAGTCTATCAGGAAAATATAAAAAAGAGTGATGAAAACAATATTCTTAGCCACGTGATTTTTTTTATTTATATTTTGGGAAATTTTTTTCTAGTAACATTTGAGCATGGCAATATCATATTTTAATGGCGTCGGAATTTCCCAAAATACGAAAAGTTTCAAACGGATGGGAAAGTGGGTTGTTTACTTCTTGTCCACTGAACTGTGTTTCGTTTTTGGGATGTATCGAATGTCATTTATTTGGTTGCGTTCATACTTTGCAAAAAGCTAAACACTACAATTATAGCGTACAAAAGAAATGTAGAAATAATCGATCTTCTTTTTTGCCTTTTTGAGAAATCTAAATTGTCTGCTCTTTTCTCAAACAAACAAAAAATTATGATTATAAAAAAAATTCTGTTCTAAAAAAGTTGTCACCTATGACTTAGCTCCAAACGAAATGACAGCGTTATGGAACTGAATTTAGCTTAATGGTGGATTAACATGGTCACACAAATGAGTTCTGCATATAAAGAGAGATGATGCATAGCGAAAAGTCGGGAGCAAGTAAGGGACAGCATTATGACTTCCAACGAATTAGAACGACGTTATTTAAGTTGTAAACACAATTTTGGGTGAGAGAGAACAGTGACTTTACTCTAGCTCTGGAATTAGCATGGATGATCAACCACGAGTTTCCCTTTCAAATTTTCCGCTCGTGCTGCATGGGTGTGACCATGTAATTTCACCAAAACCTTCAAATGTTGCTATAATTATTATTATTATTTTTTTTTCATATAATTTGCGCGCACCAAAAGGAATATAAACACCTTTTTACTGTTACAGGGCACGGGTTTTTTGGAAAAATGGGAAGAGGAACAGAGGAGAAGCCTGTGCACATTGGCTTTAAATATTTGAAGGTTGTAGTGATGGGGAAATACAGAGCTTCGTAGATCATTCCACATTCGCGTCGTTCGGCTTATAAACGAACCCCTATATTTAACAGTACTACCGAAGTTAGGCTTTAGGGTGAACTGATCTGCATTCGAAGCATGTCGCGTATTGTGGGTGAAATTTTGAAGGGTCAACAAATTTGGCCTTTCAGAATAATAGTCGAAGTTTGGATATTTCATAATATTGTTTTGTACAACCATCATTGAAACAGAAATTAAAAAATATATATTCAATCGTCAAGGAAAGAAAGGTTAATCGCGATAAACTCACTGATCATGATCAAGAAGTCTGTTTGTCACCTATGACTTAGCTCCAAACGAAATGGCAGCGTTATGGAACTGAATTTAGCTTAATGGTGGATTAACATGGTCACACAAATGAGTTCTGCATATAAAGAGAGATGATGCATAGCGAAAAGTCGGGAGCAAGTAAGGGACAGCATTATGACTTCCAACGAATTAGAACGACGTTATTTAAGCTGTAAACACAATTTTGGGTGAGAGAGAACCGTGACTTTACTCTAGCTCTGGAATTAGCATGGATGATCAACCACGAGTTTCCCTTTCAAATTTTCCGCTCGTGCTGCATGGGTGTGACCATGTAATTTCACCAAAACCTTCAATTATTATTATTTTTTTTTTTTCATATAATTTGCGCGCACCAAAAGGAATATAAACACCTTTATATTGTTACAGGGCACGGGTTTTTAGGAAAAATGGGAAGAGGAACAGAGGAGAAGCCTGTGCACATTGGCTTTAAATATTTGAAGGTTGTAGTGATGGGGAAATACAGAGCTTCGTAGATCATTCCACATTCGCGTCGTTCGGCTTATAAACGAACCCCTATATTTAACAGTACTACCGAAGTTAGGCTTTAGGGTGAACTGATCTGCATTCGAAGCATGTCGCGTATTGTGGGTGAAATTTTGAAGGGTAGGAATGCAACTGGCTATTTCGCTGGAGCAGTCTTTATGGAAAATGCGATAAAATAGTGAGAGACACGAGACATTTCTCCGATGTTCAAGTGAATGTATGGAATTCACAATACGCTTCTTCTTCTTCTTCTTCTTACGGCGAAGTTATGATCCGGAGTAGAAGGATCACAACCGTCCCACTTTACTGCATACCTACTAGTCCGCCTGTGGGGTTTGCCGGTTTGACCTCAGGAAATACCGGCAGACTTCCCGGTTTCGGATCACTTCGTCACTGAGACCAATCGAATGCTGGTGTTTTGAATTCACAATGTCGCTATCACCTATAAGTTTTAACGCGTGATTCTGTACCCTTGCAAGAATGTGCAGAACGGTCTTGGGTGCACCAGACCAGATATGGGCGTTCTATTCCAGCTTAGGGCGGATGAATGCCTTATAAATTGAAGCCAGATTAGTCTGGGTAAAATATTTCTTGCACCGCTTAACTAGACATTTTGCAGCATTTTTGGCGACCTCGAATTGGTGATCGTTCCATCGAAGTTTCCTTCGGTTTCAATGACGCAAGTACCATCCATGGATAATGGTTGAGGGTTTTGGTTACGCTTGAGAGACAGAAAACAGCATTGTGTTTTGGAAGCATTAAATTCCACTCTGTTTTTTTTAGCCCATTTGATTGTGCTGTCCAGGTCGGAATTATCGGCTGTGCCAATAAGTTTTTTTTATTTTTATTTTGCCAGTCTCAGCAGTGAATATTTAATTAAAATCAATACTTTATGAATAAAATACAACCTAAAAAAAAAAAAAATAGGATGACTGAAGCATTGGTCGCCAAGTGACCATCAATCTCAAGTCTACTCTCAAACAGGAACAATCCATGGGACAAGGCAAAAGGGAAAAAAAACTTGTACTTAAGTGTTGTGTTATCGCCAACATTATTCTTTTGGTTGCTAATGATGCTAATGAAATTAATTTTCATGTGACATTACTGTACGAGAAAACTTCCTTATTTTATTCATATTTTTAACTCATATACGAATATTAACACGAGTATTAATTCGAGTATTGTGGGTAAGAACAACTGTACAAAAAAAAAGAGAAAATATTTTTTTTTTTTTTTTCAGTGTTCTAGAAATATACATTATGTACCTAATTTAACAAATTTGAAATATTTATTAAAAATTATGAAATTGGCTATCACTTAACAATGAGTGTATTGAATATTGATATAATAAGCGGGATTGAGAGTCAATGGCTATTAGTTTTGATCTGTCACGCTTCTTATTACATATACTTTTCCTTTCTTTTTTTTTAGTTTTTTAAGGATTCGAAAACTGAAAAATCAAATTACATATACGTATAAGAAAAAAGAGAAACTTCTTAATCGAAAGCGAATAAAAAATAGTGGGAAAGAAAAATTAACTGACAAAAAGTTCCGACAACTTCTTAAGCGTGTGAGTGCGCGTGATTATTTTCATGAAACTTCAAAAGAATACAATTCGATAGACAATGATTTTGACATTGGATACATATAGTCCACCCTAACAAATGCATTCAAATATTCGTTGAATTCGTTTAAATGATTCACTGTTTTTGCTGTTTCAAGTGTTATTTTTACTTATTGAGTGTACACAGCACAAAAGAATAATATAAAATATTTACTTCCACACTTCTTGCATCAACGATTGTGAGAATACAATTGTGGAATGGCCCATTCCTATTGGCAACGCATGAATCTCACCACGAGTACAGTGAATTTCAATTGTAAACACCAGAGTCCATATTTGTTTATTCTAATTTGCTTCGTTCTGTCATTCGTTTTACATCTGGCCACTGACAGGTCGTTGGAACTTCAAAAAGTTTAGAGAGACGAGCCGAAAGATCATCATTTCTTTTTCAATTAAACTAAAAGTACTCTTTTATTCAGGATGAACTCAAGAGTACTTTGTAGTATTTGGCGGCTGAATAGTCTTCATCTTCTAGGCAAACTTCATCCAGTTGCTTCGAGAGGTTATGCAATGCCTATCGGCCACCAACCATTCCGTTTCCCGGTGCATCAGTTCCTGAGAAATTATTCTATAAAAGCTGTAGTGAAGGAGAAGACACATACTCCGGAGCAGGCTTTAAAGAAACTTCAAGCCGACTTCACTACGCACGGTAATGTGCATCCTGGTAATTATCAAAAGCTGCTGGAATCGCTAGAAATTGAGGGTTCCCTCACAGCTGAACAGAGCATATTTCTACTTGAGGCCTGCGCTGACTTAATGCCATCACAGAGTTCAGAGGGTCGAATGCAACTCTTTGAAAAGTTGTGGGAACATCTCAAGGCATCGGGAGAACTTACAAAACAGCACTACATCACCTTTTTGAAAGTCCATGCAGCAAATGGTGTCCCTTTGAAAGATTTCCACAAGTTTCTCGAAGAAAGTGGAATGACGCAAGATTCTGAGATGTATGAGAAGCTCATACAATTTGCCTGTGAACTTGGTGATGTAATGCTGACGACTGAAATCCTCGCCGAAATGAGGGGAAAGGCCTTTGCTCTCACAGAAAACGTATTCAATGCTCTAATCTTAGGTCATTCGAGAAATAAAGACCTGAAAGGGGCATTGGCTGTTTTAGAAACTATGAATGCCGCCGGCGTAAGGTTGAGTTCATCCACCTATGCCCAATTAATTGGAGCATACATAGAAAATAACGACCTAGAGAAAGCCACTGAAACCGTGCAGCAGTATTCTGGCCAATTCAGCCCGGATCAAATTGTCAGACTTATTAAAACTCTTACAACCGTGACACGGGGGGACTACCAGAAGCTGATGGAAATCCTAGTAAAGCAACTTCCTGCTGATTTTCTAAACGCTAAAGAGGTTCCATCTCTGATTCGAAATCTTTGCACAGAACTTATACACAAGGGACGTATTACCGAAGCAAGAAACATTATTGGAGCTCTTCCATGTCCGAAGTTTAACGAGAACCAAGATATCGACACCTTTGGTGTCTCATTTCTACATGATCTCTTCCACAGCAAATTAAGTCACGAGAAAATCGTAGAGATTGCTAAAAGTTTAATAGATACCGGTAAAAATTCGCGTGCTCTTCACATTGCCTGCGACAGTGTATTGCGCCGGAATCCCCAACAAGCGTTTCCCTATCTCAAAGCTTTATCTGAAATCGAACCACTGCGACCTCACTATTTCTGGCCTCTGCTACTGAATAGATTCCATCACAAAGGTGAAGCGGGAATTCTCACGGCGCTCAAAACTATGTCCACTCTGGGAGTGAACTGTGACTACCAAACTCTGTCGTTTTACGTACTCCCTCGATTATCTGTTACACTGGATGATGCTCTTCAGGCTATCAAAACGCTCGAAGATTGCGGATTAAAAACTTCACAAACGCTAACTCCCATCACAGCTCATTTAATTTTCCAACAGAAATTAGAAGAAGTCATCAAAATCGCCCAGTTGTATACATCGAAATTGGACACGAAACAATTCATCCACCCGCTAGCTGGGTTAGCGGTTAGCATTCGCGCAACGAGACGTTATCAAAAATTCAGCAACGCTATACACACGCTCCACTTGAAGTCGGAAGATCCCAAAATAGACTTTGCCGGCCAAGTTCTTTTGGAAATAACTGGCAATAACAAACTTCGAAATGATAGTGTTATGCTCGGCCGCATTATTACCGATTTGAGCAGACTGGGAACGCGAATGTCGCCAGCGGCAGTGGAAATTCTCAATGGACACCTTGCCAAAACAAAGAACGATAGAGCAGATATCGATAATATTCGTAAAATGCTTGCCACGATGAGCGATCGCAAACTTAGCCTGCCGGCATCGGAGAACACTGGTTCGTATATAGCCCATCCGAGAGATATGTCTTACGAAGAATTAGAGTGCCACTTGGTAGAGTTGGGGTCTAAAGGTATGAATACCCGTGGTGTACTTCGACGATTGTTGCAAATCTGTGTAAGAGATGAACGACTTGAAAGAGCTCTTGAAATTAAAAAGAAGTGCGATGAAGCGAAGGTGGAATTGAGTCCTGGAATGCTGGCAAGCGTATTTGACATGTATATTAAGTTGGGTGATTTTCGTGCTGCTGAAGCGAGCTACAACCAGCTGTTGAAGACTTTCCCTGGTATGATTGTATTTTCATTCTCGTTGCAACACATTCATGTATTTTCTTAGGTTTCCTTCTTGACGAGCATAAACTCATTGATTTCGCCGCTCTCACGGTGAAGCAAAATAAACTAGAAGAAGCAAAGAAACTTCTTAGTGATCGTGCAGCATCTAGAAAAATTTTCGGCGGAGACTATGTTATCAAGAACGTGTGGAACCTGCTGACCAGTGTAGCATATTTAGCTGCCAAAGATTCTAATCTTTCAAAAGACAAAAATCTCACCAAAGAGGTCTTCTTCTTCGTAAGAAAACTCGGCTACTGCAACTCGCATAACGCAGTGCTTGGTCCAATTATCCGAGAGTATATCATTCGCAAAGACATTCGGTCCGCTGTGGCCGAGTTCAAGACACTTGCTGAATCTTTTCGACATACTCCACTCCAGTTCGAATTGTCGTCGCTTTTAGTACGTTTGAGCAATTCAGAAGATACTGAAAACTTTAATGTTAACCAAGATGAAGCCAAGGAATTATTGCAGCAACTGACAACAACAATATCCAGTATACACGGTCTGGTAAATATGAATTCATCACTTCTCTTGGCGGTTGCTGAGTCAGGTACTGAAAATCAATTGCGGAAGTTACTGATCAATCCAGAGTTCAGGATAAACCAAGATATGTTGACCCAGAATTGTGCACACCTTAACGAAGAAGGTAGTATCAGTACACTCATGAGATTGGCTAAAGCATGTAGAGGTTTGGGGCATGTGATTAAAGAACAAGATGTGTATGATATGTTGCTTAGGAAATTTGTGAGTGACAACAATTGCCCAGCCTCTTTAGAACTCTTTGACAAACTTGAAGCCGATGATGAACTTAAAATGTCACACGAATTCCTTACAAATTTAGTTAATCTACTGAAAGTCAATAAAATGGAGATACCAAGCAGTTTAGCTTTAAGAGCACAAGTTATGTAGATGCGATCAAATGCAAGTCATTTAATTAGTTGTAAATATTTATTTCTTTAAATAAATTTGCAAATATAATTTTATAAAGGGTGGATCACCTGGTGGTTTCTTTTTAAAATTGTTATAAAAAAAAATACATTCAATATTGTTCAAAGTTGTTTGCTTTATTGAAGAGAGTACACTTTCCGATTTTGTATGGAAAATAATTTAATTTAAATGGCTGCCGCGATTGTGTTGGCGGTAGCCCATCCTGTCAACCCAATTTTGCAGTATATTTTCTATGGTTCGGGGCTTTATTTCACGAATCAATATTGTGCTTAAGTGCCTGAATCGTTTCTGGATTGTCAGCATAACATCCATCTTTAACGACACCACACAAAAAATGTCCAACGTAATGTAATTTAAAAAGAAGCCGGCAGATGTCTTACCCTATATTAGCCGTTTGATGCGTAGTAATCACCCTCATTCCCAGTGCCGTATTTATACTTTGTTCGACGTTTCTCATTTTTTGAGTACATATGTACGTTTAGTTGCAGGAGATTTGTTCCGAGGTTTCCAGGGCCAGGAATAGAGCCACGTCGATTGAGCGATTCCAAAGCGCTTCAGGGTGCAGTGTAATCATTGCTCTCACGACGATCGGTTCTCCACACCAGAAGAAACTCGGGGATCGGGGACCAAGGATTCCCGCTCTCAGCAATATATACATATACAGTGCTCCATAAAAGTATTCGTAATTTGCCTATACTCACCTGCTAATCCAAATAACTCAAATTATTGACCACCCATTTCAACTTTCTTTATTAATTATTTATTATTAATTCATTCTTGATATATTAATAGAAAAAATTCAACTAAACTCTAATCAGTACAAAAATTACATGACTACAAAAATAACCTACATATTTTATTCCATAAAAGTATTCGGAAATTGAAATTTTTTCTTGACGAAGTACGTCATCAGTAGCTCATTAGTATCTTGTTGGATATCCTCGATGTTTTATCACTTCCTTAAGCCTATTAGTCATGGATAGCACAAGTTTTTTTTTATTCTGTCCGGTGAAATTCGTTCCCATTCTTCCTGAAGTGCATTTTTAAGTCATTTTTGGTTCTAAGACCTCTTTTTTTAATATGCCTCTCCAAATCTGCCCAAAGGTGTTCTATGGGATTAAGATCCGGTGACTGAGGAGGAGTTTTGAGCTGGTTTGGCACATTGTGTAATAGCCACAACCGAGTATTAAGAGCAGTGTGCTTCGGATCATTGTTTTGTTGAAACACATAACGATCAGGAAGCTGAAGCTTTTCAACACTGTTTCTTGTGTCTATGTGCAGGTACTGATCCATTATACCATCTATAAAGTGTATAGGACCAACTCTAGATGCAGCCATGCACTCCCACAGGGTGACCGAACCACCACCATGTTTAAATGTACCAGATAGGTTTTTAGGATCCAACTCTTTATTTTTTTCTCTCCACACTCGAACTCTACCGCCGGAATTCATTAGACTAAATTTGGTTTCATCTGAAAACAAAACAGTGTTTCAAAAATTTTCGGGATGATTTAAATAAATTTTGGAAAAGTCTTGACGGAGATAAATGGTTTCTGTCTAGCGACTCTGTTTTTGTATCCACTCTTGTGTAGAATTCGGCGTACAGTTTCGGCACTAACATTAGATCCACTAGCTTCAGCTAAGTCTGCAACTATAGTAGACGCACTTATTTGTGGATTTTGTTTCACTTTGCGAATTATTTGCCGCTTTTCGATAGTTGATAGTTTTTCTGGTCTACCTTTTCTTAGAATATTTTCAACACCACCTCTATCAGTACACCTCTTTATTAGGGATTGCACAGTTGAAACACTTCTATGAACTGTATTCGAGATATCTTTCAGTCTTTCCATTTTCGCGAAGGTTTAAAATTATTTTTCTTTGTTCAACAGTCGTTTCATTTGTTTTACGCCCCATTGCTTTCGTTTACTACACATACAATTAATAAAACACTAACTGGTTAGAATTTACGAAGCAAATGATCATACAAGTGAGACAAATGCGAAAAAATAAATTCTAACAGAATTCGAAACCTTTTTTTGGTTTCTCCGACAAAACGTTTCCTTTTGTACGAATACTTTTGTGGAGGGGAAAATGGATGCGGCGTCATTCTTAGCCCTGTAACTTCGTTTGTTGAAATAATTTATAAATTTTTTTTTCGGAAAATGGGGATGATGACGTCGTAATAACGAATCGAAAAGAAAAAGTGCAGTAGGCAATGTAATACCTACGCTATTTAATCAGTTAAGTGAAAGAAAAGAAATTACGAATACTTATGTGGAGCACTGTACATCAAGGAAAAGAAGAAGGACGAAAAATCAAAAAAAGAAACATTCAAAGATTACGCCTAGAATGTTTTTCATCGACCAGATTGTCACCCATACCAACGGTGTTCATGGTTGTACATACTATACCCAGTTTAATGGGTTCCAGTTCCACATGACGTTAAACGACAAACGACGTAAGAAACGCCAATCGTATTGCTACCTTCAAATTGTCGCATTTTTAATAGACGTAAACCCCATTGGGAATGGGGAAGAATATCTCCAAAATTTCGAAAGAGTGTTGCAGTTTTTAATAGTAAATTGCATTTTAACTTAAAATTGCTTACCTTTCATTTATTATTGGAATTGTACTAAGTCATCCCGTATCGTTGCAAGTTATCATTAATGCTGTGAATTTGTTCTACAAATGTGCTTGCCTTTCTTGAAATCTATCAAATTCTAGATTGTTATTTTAATTTACTTTAGCTAGACGCTGTTCGTTTCGCCATGTGTACTTAAGCTTTACAATTTAGGGATTTGCGTAAAATATGCTGTTGCTCGGGTGACATTTCTATGATGTCAAAATTGTCCAATGTAACGTGCACTTGATTACTTTTTAATTTAATGTGGGATTGGTCCTCCGAAATCACGTACTGTTTAGATGTGTTTATCTTTAATGCAGTGCACTTGTTCTTCAAATTTGTTTGCCTTTCTTGAAATTCGTCAAATTCTAGATTGTTTGTTTTTTTAGCTTCATACTGTTCATTGCGTTACAACTTAAGGATTTACCTAAAATATGCTGTTTATGGGGCATTGCGCCTGGGCGACAGTGCGATGATGTCAATAATTGTTATTATTAATTGCCGTAAATTAACCAATCCTTGTTGCTCTTCTAAATTAACCTTGGAAAATTGGAACTTCTTCTTATCGTAGATGGTTTACCACATCAAATGTCCTGTTTACACAATAGACATATTTAGTAGAGCTCTACAAAAATTAATATGTATAGCCCGTTGAGCCGTATGAGTTTCTCGTAAACTGTATCGTTAGGAGAAAATCACTCACAATGCGTACCAGCTCTTTGCATTTTTAGAGAGGTTGGAAACGTACCAAGAAAGACGTCATAGATCCTTTAAATTACGTTGCCGCCATATGGAATGTAAAACTGAGCTATCTACGATCATAGTCAGTTGCACCGAACGTGTTAAGCGTAGAACTCCGTCAAATGAATGTTTCATACTGCCATGTTGTTTGCTAACTGCTATAATACTACACACTCAAAACTTGTAACAATAGCAAACTAAGTTAAGAGAATACTACCTTGATCAAAAAGTTTCAGGAATTTATTACAAGTTTATTCTATAGTGTCTCCTTCAAAGTACTCTCCAAATTGACTGAAACGCAATTATATATTATATATATATTCGGCGCAACAGCTCTTTAAGTGCCCGGGTATAGCTTCTCGCAACCACTCGTGTTGTGTGCGTTATATTTTTCACACGAATGGAAGGGACCTACAGTTTTAGTGCCGTATCCGAACGGCAATTTGTTTTTTGAGAAGTTTTTTCGTGACAACAATACTCTCGGATGTTTGTCAGACGTTCGCGAGAGGTGAGATCGTGAAAAAACTTTTTGATGTTTTCTGGGATTCGAACTTGGAACCTCTTGCGTAGTGATCCGACATACTAACCACTACGCCACGACGCCCACGTCTCATAACGCCCAAATAATAAACGTTGTTGACAGCCTGATCTTGTGGCAAGAATTAACGATGCACAACACCGTTGTAATTTCGACTGAAAACAAAGTGGTTTTTTCGGTCTTGACTCATTCGGTGGACGCCATTCACTCGCCTGATGTCTGGATTGTGTTTCGTACTCATAAACCCACGTCTCGTCTCCAGTAATTATGCGTCTGATTAATGTTGGGTCAGGTTCAGCCGGCCGAATCCGTTTTTAACACAAAATTTAATGCAAACTCGTTGTTGCAAAGTTGATCCCATTTTTAAAATCGTAAAAAATCGAAAACACACATGGAGGTAGATGTACTCTCGACTGTGTAGCTTTTACAAATGTCAAGGTACTACGCTAGAATTTGGAGGGAATGTTAATGACAGATGTGTCAACCTAAAAAACCTGTAATCAGATGACTGAAAGTCCCGACCCATAGAATCCGTTGCTGCGTCGTTTTTACCTGACACATAGATAAACTACACGTATTCTTATGGAAGGTGGCCCTAACCGACGCGTGTATGAACTTTGACAGATAAAGTAGGTTTACTTTCTACTTTTTTAGTCCGTTGATCCGTTGGCAGACTGCAAATTGAGAGTAAGCACTTTCATTGGTGGAAGAGAAACTGTTATCCCCGTTGACAATCGGTTGACATTTCAATCTGTCAACCAAGGTATGCGACGGATTGTATGGGACTGTTCTTTCCTGCAATACGTGAACGTCACCATCAACCTTCAATGGAACGACGTTGACGGATTCTATGGGTCAGGGTGTTGAAAGCGCCACACGATAGTCATTCCTGAAACTTTTTGATCAAGGTAGTATGTCTAAATATGTTTGTAACAAAATTTGTTTAATTCACCATGAGAAAGGAGACTTTTTACACAAACGTTAAACTTAAAAAAAAAAAAAACACTAAAATTATTATTTGTTTTTTTTTTTTTTATTTAAATGACTTGGTTTTTATGTTTAATAATTTTATTTGATATACAACAGACAGAGTGTGCCTTTGACTTGTTTTCTTTTCTTTTTGTATATTTTTTACCTTGACTAAGTTTCTCCATTGATTTTTAAAAAATATTTTTATTTTTGTTCGTACATACATGCACATAATCTATGATGACATATATTTATGTACACATATATGACATTTTTCTCTAGCTATCCAAATGAAATAACTTAAGCAATAAAAAAAAAAGAAAATTGAAGTGTACACAACAGTAACAGAAATTGAATTAAAGGAAAACCTCAAAGTGAGTGGTTATTTTAGATCTATTCTCTCGATTCATTATGATTACAAGTTTATTTTCTCGTGTAAGCACCGTAAAAAATTCAATATCAAAACGAAAAAAAAAAACAACATTTTAGAAATTCATTATTTTAAACTGTTGTATACCAAAAAGCAAACGAAAGAAAATCTTAAAATAATTAAAATTTAATTTAATACAATTCAATTAATTTTTTCTTTCAATATTAATATGTACTAACTTAAACATTATTAGTGTTGTAATAATATATATTTATAATATATGTGTTTAGGTTATTTAATTATTTTTTTTTTTTGTTTACTTTTTCATTTTATGATTTTTTTTTTTTTTTAATTTTGCTTTACCTCTTAATATAAAACAATAAAAGTAAACTAGCTAGAAATATTTAAACGTATTTTAATTTTTAAATTTTAATTCATTTAAACGATCTTTCAAATGAAAATAATTCACAAGTTTACTATAGGCGCGTGTATACATATACTTTCTGTTCTATTGACTTTTAGATGGTTTAGCTATTGTTTGTTCATTGATAGGATGTGATTTCTTGTTAAAGTGATCAAGTTAAAAAAAAAATTAAAATTTTTAATTATGAAATCTTCACAGCACATTCAAAAAGAATTTGAAATAATTTGGGAATTTTAATAAAATATGCTAAGTAAGGGGGACTTGTTGTTTATGCTTTTTCCGATTTATGACAAAAAAAAAAAAAAAAAAAACACTATTATTGTTGATTTGGTTTGTTGGTGTTTGTGTTTGTTTGCTTTTAATTTAATTTTGTTTGTCTACACTCTCTTTAATGCTTTCCTTATAGTTAACAATTTTTACTTTTCTACACTTTTACTTTATTTTTAATAACTTAATTGTTTATTAAATATTATGTTACATTATATCTGTCTGTAGGTGTGTGTGTGTGTTTAGCTGTTTGGAGTCTATTGTGTAGTGATTTGTGGCTGGCCTAAATAGTAAATATTTTTTTCTTAAATTTAAATTTTTCTTTACCACTTAATAATCTTTTTTTATATATATTCTTTTAGTATATTTAAGGACACAAAATTATCGAAAACCGTTTTAATAATTATACATTTATGTCGTATATATGAAAATTTAGTGTATTTTATATTTATAAATATACATAGATATTATTTACCGACTACTAAAACTCCCTTCTATAGCATACAATATATTTTAAATATAATTATTTTATTTTTTTTTTTATCAAATTAATGAGATATTTATATGTATACATCTAATAATATTAAAATATGTACATATAGGTATATTTAAGTTTGAATATATTTATATAGAAGAGAGCTTCAGCGAATAGCAGCTACTCAGTCAGTGGTAAGGAAGCCGCATCTTGTTAAACATAACACAAAAATAAAATAAAATAAAATAAATAAATAAATTAGATTCATGCGAACAGAATATTATCTTGCATTGCAATCAGTTTTAACTTCTTATTATTGATGAGTAAGCGTGTTTGTCTCTACGACAATCCAAAAAAAAAAAAACAAAAAAAAAAAACAAAGGAAAATACACGCAAATGTCGGCACAAGTCTCATAAATTAGCATTTTTCTCGGTCTCCTGTATAAGTTTTACGTTTAACAATCAAAATTCGGACAATATTTCAAGTAAACTACAAAAGGGAAAGACGCATAGTTTCTAATTGAAACCAGACAATTACAGGTAAATTTGTAGCTCTTAATTAATCTCTTTTTTTTTTTTCGTAAAAATTTAACAAAATATCATTTGTATAGCAAATGATAAAAATTAAAATTAATTAATCCGCAGGGAAGAATCAAGAGGTGAGTTTTTAAGAACACCATGACTGAGCAAAGCATTTCATCCGAACGAGACTTGATCTTTCCAAACAACTAAATAAAGATTTTAATAAACTCTGGATTGACTTTTTATTTTAAAGTTGCGCAGATCTTTTCGCAGCTATGCTGTAGTGACTAGAGCCGGGTTCTAGTACTTTAAATAGTTACATTCAAATAAAAAAAAAAGTGAATTAGCTTCCTCATTGCGTTTGTTCTATGCAAACAAAAAATAACGGTTTTCATGATTAAGTCGTAATGTTTTTTTTTTTTTTTTCTAAGCTTATTAAGTTTGATTTTTTTTTTGTCCATTTTTTATAGTTTGTAGCAAATTTTGTCATAAATATGAATTTATAATTTAATTTTTTTTTTATTGTTCTATTATACATGGTTAAGGACTATGCATTTACGAATATAATTCACTGCAATAATTATATTTATTTTAATCGCTTATATAATTTTTAATTGTTGTATGTATATTTATATTTTACAAGATAATTTATTTTTTAATAAGAGAATAAATTAGTTTATTATTTGTTCTATTTATTGCAAATGTTTATAACAAAATGACCACTTAAATTACTTTGATAATCCATGCTTGCCATTTTTGTCTCGTTTCCATTTTTTTTTTTTTAAACGAAGGAAGGAATCAAAAAGGTAGTCTTTTAAATAAAACACACAAATGTATTACATTAACTAGGCTTTTTTTTCTTTTTCTTTTTTAATGTTTCTAGGGAAGTAAATACTGCAAGGTTGAAAACAAATACATTCCACAATGCTCAGATTAGATTTGAAAATCAAGCTATGATTTTTTAATAGTGTCCATTCCATATTAATTGATAAAATCGTATTTATCTTATATATTTGAAAAAAAAAAAAAAAGATTTCGGTGAAGGAAACAATAAAACATAAATAATAAAGTAGGATAAATTTGAGGTAAAGAGCAGTAAGTAGTAAGCGTTAAAGTGGCCAAGTTTCTAATAAACTTTAAAAATGGTATACAAATACATAATTGTATATGTAACTTATAATGGCTACCTTGAACTAATGCTTAAAATCTTGGAACAAATGCGATGCAGCAAGACGTGTCGAATTTTCTTTCTCTAACTATGACCGTTTTCTTTTATATAACAATGTTTGAGGGAAGTCAACAATTTTTTTTTTTTTTTTTTTTTTTTTTTTTTTAATTTCATAATCAAGTCTGTAACTACAATTCCCGGCTAAGACATTTCTGACTTATGTATAATTCAAAAAAGAGACTTTTAAACATTGCTCAATTCATGTGTAGTCACACTTTTTCAATATCACTTAGTGTTTGTTTCTTCTATTAAAAAAGACGTTTTCTTACTTATCTACCATCAATGCAAAATTGTCTCTCCCTGTCACAAACCACCAATAGAATTAAACAAAAAATACATTTATATATATGTTGTTTCTGACACAAGGCGTAAGAAAAATAACTACATTTATTTTTATACATTTTTTTTTTTTTTTTAACAAATAAAAATGTTTAACGTCTATTATACATTAATTTGTGTCGTTTTACCCATGCTTTTTGCTTTGCTTGTAAATATCATAATGTTTATTTGCATATATGTATATAAGAGATAGGAGATAGGATCGATTGCGCATTAATTTGTTTTAATTCTTTATTTATGTTATTGTTTCTGTATTTCATGTCCATTATTACGAACTATATTGTTTTTATAACATTTTGTTTTCTTTTATGTTATATTGTATGTTTTATAGAATAAATGTGTAATGCTCTTTAATAATGACAATTGCTAATTAAATTACTAATTATTATATTGAATTTATATTAATGAAAATAATAATTGTGTACAAGAAATAAAGGAAACAAAAAAGGAAATGAGCTAATTTATAAGCACTTCTTCACTCATACATTATTTTTAATTCTTTAATTTTTTTTTTTTTTCATTTTACTTCCATTTAAAAACGAAAAAAAATAAATGTATGTATATAAATATTTACTGGGTTTCTTATGCATGTTTTCCTGATATTCAATATATTAAAACGATCACGTCGACCTTTTATATTGAAGTAAATAGCATTGGTAATTATATTACTTGTTTTTCTTCGTTTTTTTTTTTTCTTTTTTTACAAAATTTAGAAATTCTAGAATTATTATTACCCAATGACTTGATTTTATTGTCCGTCGTAAAATTGTGTAACTTTACTATTAGCTACCTCTTCCCAAGCTGAAAGAAAATATTTATTTTTTATAATGCATATTGGAAACATAATTATTATAAAAATTAAGCAAAGAAAACAACAAAAGCCTACATGGAAGGAATTAACATTTCTGTAAATAATTTAGGAAAACTTAGTAAAATGCGAAGAAATAATATAACCAACACTAGAAGTAACAAGTTAAAACAACTACTGAAAAGGTACAGAAAAAAAAAAATAAAAAAAAAAGGTAAAATGTTTTACAAGAACCTACAACAAAGCGATCAAATTAAATCAATATCAAAATTTCACTCACCTGAACCAATGAAGTTTATAATAGTTTCATTATTTTGTATGGAACTAATAGGTGTCGCTAACGTTGGCGGTATAAAATGCACATCAATTTCCTTTCTTTGCTGCTGTCCTAGGGCTATTCCTCCTCCTCCTCCGCCACCGCTGCCGCCTACTCTTCGACTATATTCTTTATTGCTGCTCATCTGCAGTGATGGCGGTGGAGTAACTTCTTGCCGACTACTATAACTATTGAAATGATTCGCATTACTGTTGTTATTATTTATATTATTTAGTTGTGTTGTTGTTGTTCCCATTGGTGGTAAATTACTGCTGCTCTTCGTGGTATAGTTTTTATTAATCACAGAAGTGGTAGTTTGTTCTGCAGCAACAGCTGCAGCTTTCTTGGCTGCTGCTATAATTGCTGTTTCAATATCATCACATGTCTCCAGTTGTTGTGACGGTAATGAAGTAGTGATGCAGTTGTTACTACTTGTTTGTTGTTGACTGTTACGTTTGTTCATTGTTGATACTCTAGGATTACAGAGACTATTTGGAGTTGCCTTGATTTTGCTACTATCTAATTGGGCCTGCTGCTGCTGATTAAATTGTGGAGAAGACGAGGAAGTCGTTGTGGATTTGGACGTTTTGCCTGCGGTTGAGGATGCCGATGAAGAGGTTGATAATGAAACAGGAACATTTTCTACATAAGTGGACGATGATGAAGACGCCGACGAAGTTGACGACGATGAGGAAGATGATGAAGAAGAAGCAGATGATAAAGATTCTTTGGATGGCGACGTCGATGCGGATGAATTTATAGCATTTTTGCTCACAGCATCTACCGATGAAGATCTGGGGGCAACTGCTGTTGTTCCAGTGGCTTGTTGATTCATTTTCTTCCCCTTTAAACCGTCGTAATTGTTACATATGCCGCTATCGGACGATTGATCTATGACCAATGATGAATTTGGAGACGATGTGTGATGCATAAGTAGCATTGTATCGTCACTGTTGTTTGCCATATCGGAAGCGGTGCTGCCGGTAGTGGTATTGAAATTACCACCCGAATCATCAAAGCTCTGCCGTGACGAAATTATTGCGGCCGTATATCGCTTTTGTGATACTTCTGGAGGTGGCAGCAGCGGTGGCTGCAGTTGTTGTGGCTGACTATCATCAAAAAGCCTCAGCTCCTCTTCGTTAAAGTCACCAAATGTAAATTCGTTACCAATGCATGATGATAGACCACCAGCAGTTGTATCATCATTTAATATAATCACAGCTGGACGATTTGAAAATTTGTTACTACTACTGTTATTACTAGAGTTATTATTATGACTATAACTACAACTAGATTTATTATTATTAAAATTATAATTACGATGATTATGGATTATTTGATTTTTATTATTTATATTATTTATATTGGAGGCAGAGAAGGACGTTGTCGATGATGTTGTTTGCGTTACTGAGGCAAAATTTTCACTGAATTTATCCTTTTTACTCTTTTTCGTCGTTTGATGTTGTTGTTGGTATTGTTGTTGCTGTTGTTCTACTAATACTTCCTCATTTGCTTTGGTATTTGTTTTTGATTTTTTGCTCGTAGGAGCAGGATTTCCAATCGCTATACCACCGCCCATGTTGTTAATACTATTCATTTGAACGGAGATCATGCCTGACGGTGGAGTTATTGTCATGACTCCTAGCTCAGATACACAAGCATTTGCAGTGCTGTGCCGTTTAACAGTCTTTTCAAGAGCTGGATACTGATCGATGCTGTTGTAGAATCTATCAGTTTCCACACTCTTTGATTTTTGCAGAGTCATTTGCTGTTGCGACTGCTGCTGATGATTTTCTGTAATCTTTATAACATCGGTAGGTGTTGACTTTTGAGGCACGTTCTCCGTAATGGACTCGTCGGTTTTGCCTGTTGACGTCAGACTCTGGGAGTAGGAAATCTGTTTTACAATTGTGCTGGTGCTGCTGGTGGTACTACTACAGCTTGTGCCACCTCCGTCGTTTGATATCAATTCTGGGAAGTCGGTTTTTATACTTTTCTTGGATTTTTTCGTTGCAGTATTAACTGGAGGCACAAAAGTCGCGTTGATTTCTAACTCTGTGTGCGAAGAGTTGTTGCTGCTGGTGTTGGATGCGGTGGAATCAATAGATCCTCCTGCTCCTCCAGGGGATACGATCACATCAGTCGCTTCTGTTTTGCGTGCAATCTCGGCATATGATCGTGGTTGATTCTGATGATGATGGTGCACTTGGAGAGGGCTGCGTCCTCCTGCCGATTCGATTGGAAGCGAGTGCACAGAATCCAAATCACTGGAATCTGATTTTTCTGAAGGCGGCATTGAAGAAGTGGATTTCCGGCGCGATTTATCATTGCTGTTGTTATTATTAAACGAGTTTATATAAACGTCACGGTCATTGCTGAAATTCGGATGATATTTTCTGTTCTGATAAATTTGGTTCTTCTGAGTGTTTCCGGAATTATTGTTCCTTCCGTCTTCTGTGAGCTGTCGTTGCTTCTTGGGTTTCTTCTTTTTTGTGACAACATGAAATTCGGCAGATTCACAGGATATTGATTCCATTGACATAACTAGGTTAGCGTCGCTCTTCTTGCGCTTTTCAACAACTTTTTCTAATTTCTCGCCGATATCTTTATCCTTTTCTTTAGACTTCCGCTTCTCTTTATCCTTTGCTTTTTCTCTTACCTCTTCGATAGCGTTATTTTCTCCCAAATAAGTCAGCTCTTCCGTTCCCCATGACCGTCGTTCACCCTTCCGATTGGCTCCTGTATTTGCAGCAGGTGGTGCTGCTTGCTTATCTTTGACTTCCACATTTTTATTCTTAACATTAGTCTTGTTTCGCATGGTAACATCATAACCATCTAGTTTTGAGCATGATCGCAGCTCCTCTAAGGAATTACTCCTCTTCATCTTACTCTTCTCTTTGTCCTTTTCCTTATCCTTCTTTTTCTCCTTTTTCTTATTGGTGTTATCGGAAAATTTAGAGACCTTATCATTTTGTTTCGTGTCCTCAGAGCTCTCAATATACTTTACAAGTTCTTCTATGGGATCTGAGCCACGGTATCCCTCAACCGATTGCACATCCAGAGTTTTCGTATTTCGTTCCGACTGTGGTTTCTTCTTTTTAGCCTTCGCCTGCGATTGGCTTGTTGTGTAGGTCGTGTTGAGAGAGTTGCCGTTCTCGTCGAATTGTTTCTGATGAAGAAAAGGAAGGATTAAATTTCATTAAAACACACTCACACACACGCCTCAAAGTGTACGCTCACCGAAATCGTTTTCGTGGCGGAAAATGATTGCATTTTGACGAGTTCGGATTTTTCGCCCAACACTGATTTGCATGCCTTGTAGTTTTCATCTAATGGTATATAGCTAGCGTCTACAGTGCTTTTGCCACGTTCTAAGGTTGTAAAGTGAACCGCTTCATCAACATAACAAGTAGTGTTGTTGGGTGAAAAATCACTTCTGGTCAAAACCGAACCGATAATGTTCGCCCGAGGGATTTTCATTTCAATTCCATCAAAACGATCGAATTGAATACCCTAAAAGAACAAAACGATTTTTTTAACAATTCCCGCTTTGACTAAGATTACATTATTATGAATGTATGTTATGTAGGTATGTTCTATAGCAACTTCTACAAGAAGAGATTTAAGAAAACCTTAACACTTTCGCAGACATCGGCATTTTTAGAGTGGACTTATCAATCAGAAGGTCAATTTGATTTGGAACTCTTTTACTTTTTAATGCAATGAATTGCGGTAAAAGAGCGAGAAAAAAGCACTGCAATCGTAGCGAATAGGTAGGTGCCCACGAAAGTGTTAAAACAAAAGCAGGAATTGCCGTACGTTCACTAAATAAAAAAAAAAAAAAAAAAAAATTATGCTAACCTGTGAGAGCAAATCATTGTGTGGATCAATGTAATTTTCACTCATTTCGATCACTGTGTCCCCGCCGCCGCTGCTATCAGAAACTATGGCAGTGGCATTAGCCAGGGCGGCACACGTAGCGCTTGATGCGTTCCCAATTGATGCTGCGAGCGAAATAGGGCCAATTGCACCTTCGCAGATACCACCGCAACCACCGGCAAAATCGTTTTTCCTTGTCGCTGTACAAGCACTAGTTACCAGTGATATCTCAGCGGAACCACCGCTGCATATTGTCGCCGCCGCAGCAACGTTTATCCCAGTAGCTGAGTTTCCCGTCCCAATTGTTGCAGGTGACGTCCCACCACCAGGTGCCAGGCAGGCTGCCGTGCTCGTGGTATTCGTTACAACACGTGGCTCGTTCTTGCTGCGTCTTGGTTTAGTTTTTTCCTCGTTCATGAATGGTTGTTCGTATACACTTAAACTACAATTGGAGACATTAACGTTACTTGGCAAGCTGCCACCTTCACGCTGTCGGGACGAAACTGACGAATATTTTTTTGGACGTGAATTATGATTGTGGCGACGGTTGCGTGGTCCACCGCAATTATAATCACAGTCAAGCGATTCGTTACGTACAGCCTCGACTAGATCTTGTAAAGATCCACCTTGCTTTTGGCTGTTCGAAGTAGAGTTGCGTGGTGTGTATCGCGATGTTAATGCACGAAATGCGAATTTCTGATCTTCCTTTTCATTTTCTGCTTTCTGCAGTAATTGCTAGAAGGAGGAAAGTTAACAATTAACAATCGTTTATAATTTACATATAATCGATTGCAACTTACTAAGAAAAATTCACTTTTGTTTTCTTTATCACGAGGATTCTTGTACGAATATGCCTCGTCTAGGAGATGTTTAAAACGACAATAGTCCCAATCTTTCAATCTGCTTTCTTCCCAGGTTTCCGATTTCTGAAAGTTAATTAATATCCATTAAATATTGAAATAAAACATAGTGTTAGGTGTAAATTCTTTTTAAAGTTCTCAAAGGTAAATCAAACTTTCAATAGCTCTTACTGTCTTATAGACTAGGCACATGTACAATTTGACTTTTTAGACCTGTTTGAAACAAATGTAAGCTATTTAATTTTTAACTTTTTTTTTTTTTTAACAAACTGCCCTTTCATCAAAAAAAGTAAAAAAGCGCCGTTAGACAAAATCACAAAATGCACTTAAATGCACCAGTTAACCAGTTAACCAGTTTCGTACAATTTATAAATTATTTTTACCGAAAATTTAACACATATGTAATCAACTTTACTCAACTCTTGAGTTGAACGTGCTTGCTCTGATTACAACAAAAACCATTTAGCAGCAAATAAAAATATTTATTCTCAATTTTGTCGATAATGTGTATACTGTAGAATTTATTAATTATTAACAATAAAGAATTTTGCAATTACTGCTTTCCACGAGACGTGCACCACTATCTAACAATTTAAGATAACAGCATAAAACCGTTGGCAGCGTTATATATGTCTTTCTCTTTCTTGTTTAATTGATAAAGTTTAAAAAAAAAAAATGTTAAGTGAGCATGAATCTTTATAATCGATTATTTGAGTGAAATTAGAACAAACATGAGTACAAAAGTATGACGATTTGTTATTTACAAGAGAGGATGTAACAAAAAAAAAAAAAAAAAAGAGATCTTTTGAAGAAGACGGTGACTGGCAACCTTTTGCAACAATTACTGATATAACATAAAAGAGAATCTCGATTATTATGATCTTTAATAATAATGTAGAGCAAATATATGATACACACAATAGGAGCAACATAAGAACATACAGAAAAGTTACAATTCGCCCGAAATTTATTGTATAATACCCTATCGCTCATCTAAACTCCAACGCTATTAATTTAGGCGCGAAATTTGTTAAACATACATTTTTTAACATACGAGGGCAAGGTGAAAAGTTCTAGCCCTGACGCAGAGATGGCGTTCCAATCAGCAAAAATTTATGTTTCCTGCCTGGGTGCACTTCTCATTAGTTCGTATGACAAATTTCAACTTGTTCTCTCAAGTAGTTTCTTTACACGAATTTTTGAAGTAGACGCCTTGCGTGTTTTTCGTTAAAATGGATAAACTTGAATATCGTGCGGTGATAAAATTCTTCGTTTTGGATGGGTTAATCCCTAAGGAAATTCATCCAAAGTTGACAAAAGTTTACGGGGACTCTGCTCCTTCCATGTCAACCGTTAAAAAGTCGGCAGCTGAATTTAAACGTGGTCGCACGCCCCGAAACCATCGAAAAAGTGAATGATATCGTGTTGGACGATAGGCGAGTGAAGGTGAGTGAGATAGCTGAGGCTGTGTGTATATCGGAAGAGAGGGTGCGAAACATCTTGCACAAAAACATAGGGATGAGAAAGCTCTGCGCAAGATGGGTGCCGCATTTGCTGAATGCCGATCAAAAGCAAATGCGCAAACGTTTGTCGCGGAAATCTTTGGACCGATTCAATAGGGATCCGACTGATTTTGTGCGGCGATTTGTCACCATGGATGAGACATGGGTCCACCACTACATGCCAGAAACTGAACAGCAGTCGAAGCAGTGTCGATCGCATCTGCCGGAAAGGTCACGCAAGAGGCCTGGCTTGAAGAAGAAAAAAATCATCTTTCACCAGGACAATGCACCTGAACACAAGTGTGCGTTGGCGATGGAAAAACTGCGGGATTTGGGGTACGATTTGCTCGGCCATCCCCCCTATTCACCTGATTTGGCACCCTCAGACTTCCATCTGTTCCCAAACTTGAAGAAATTTGTTTCTGGGAAGCGCTTCGCATCCAATGCAGAAGTTGAGAGGGCCGTAGATGAATATTTTCACAACCTTCCAGACTCTCACTTCCGAGAAGGAATACTGATGTTGGAGAAACGGTGGACTAAGTGTGTTGCAGTCAAGGGAGATTATGTAGAAAAATAAAATCATTTTTTAACTGAAAATCGCAGTCTTTCATTGTCAGGCCGAGAACTTTTCACCTTGCCCTCGTATCAGGTTGGCAACTAAGTAATTACCGATTTCACACATAGATGTCTTTGGCCATATTTTTTAATGGCTTCTGTCAATGACATATTTTTTCCTTTTGATATTTGTTAGCTGTCAGTCTTACTTTGCTTTAGAAGCAAATTGCGCGTATTTTTGTAGGTATTAGTTTGGCCGTTAGCGTCAGTTTTAATATAGAGTGCAAAAACGATAATTTTCGTCACATTTTACTTTTTTATTTCCGTAATAGAAAGAACGCAGCGCAAGCTGCTAAAAAGTTACGTGATGTGTATGGTGAAGAAGCCTTAAAAGAAAGACAGTGCCGGAATTGGTTTGACAAATTTCGTTGCGGAGATTTTTCACTGAAAGATGAACAACGATCAAGGTCGACCAGATGAGCCTGATGATGATTAAATTAAAGTCATAGTAAACGAGAGTTAGCAAAAAGTTAAATATGTCACATACAGCGATTGAGAAACATTTAAAACGTATGAAACTCGTTAAAAAACTTGATATTTGGGTTCCACATGATTTGAAAGAAATTCATTCAACGAAGCGCATCAACGCTTGCGATTTGCATCTTAGACGCAATGAATCTGACCCTTTTTTGAAACGAATTATCACTGGCGATGAAAAATGGGTTGTCTACCAAAAGAAGATTTTGCTCTCAATTTGGTGGGATTGGAAAGGTGTGGTTCATTTTGAGCTGCTTCCAAGATGTGTCCTGTCAACAATTGGACAGATTAAATACAGCGATGAACGAAAAACGGCCAGAGTTGGTCCATCGAAAAGGTGTCATTTTTCACCAGTACAATGCTAGGCCACATACATCTCTGGTCACACGCCAAAAATTATTGGAGCTTGGTTGGGAATTGATTTTACATCCATCATATAGCCTTGACCTAGCTTCATCAAATTACCATTTATTTCCATCTTTGTAAAACTCTTTGGATGGTAAAACTATCAATGATAATGACGCTGTGAAATCGCACTTGATTCAGTTTTTTGCCGATAAAGCTCAGAAGTTCTATGAACGTGGAATTATGAAGATGCCCGAAAGATGGTAAAAGGTCATCGAACAAAATGGAAAATATATCATTGATTAAAGTTTATTCGTTGTATTTAAAAAAATGTGTTTTATTTATCCGAAAAAATCGGCATTTACTTAGTTGCCAACCTGATACATACTCGTATATAGTGTTCCGTCGATTGTGAATAGACTTTTTTCAGAAAAACTATTTTCATCAAATTACTGGAGTATGTTTTTAATGCGATGTATTTATGATTTCTTGCGCTTTCAGGAGGTAAGTTGAATAAGTCGGAATACAATTGTTAAAATTAACCAAAAAAATACTAAAAAGTGGAAAACAAATGGAAAATACCATGGTATGGTTGGGCGACAATAAAGTATTAAAAAGGGATATAAAGAGGTCAACCAAACACAGATTTTTCCACTTCTGTCACAATTTGCGTAAATGCCAAATACACAAAATTTCGAAATTTGAGGTAAACGGCTAAAATAATGTAACAGCTCAAAATACTTGATTTTTCCGTATGAGCAAAATAAGAAAATCACATATGTTTGTACATATGTACAGTGATGAGAAAATAAATAGTACAGTTATATGCACTACATAAGATAGTTTTAGACCAATGAGTGACCTCCCTGTAAAGTAACGGTACATATTTCTACTAAAACATTTTATGAATTTGGTATATCAACGATAGCATGGGACCAGGAAATCTTTTTACGGAGGATTTCAGGCAGTGTGTTCTTGCCTATAAGAATGAAGGCCACTCAAATTCCGATATAGCGCCGTGGGAATTGTAGTATTCGAGAAAAAATGTAATTAATGAAATCCAACATTGCGAAGAAATGGGGTAGGTCCAAAACAAAGTGCACAAGGATCGGACGCGAAAGGCCACCTCCAGACTCTACCATTGTTCGTTTGAGCAAACTCAATCCATTTTTGACAGCACCCACAATAAAGCAAAAAATCGAGGAAGAGCTAACTATAAATATTTCCGTAAGCACAATTAAAAATCGACCCCATGGAAAAAAATTGTTCGGACGGATGGCCAGGCAGAAAACATTGGTGTCAAAACGTAATCAATATATGTATAATAATATCACACCGTTTGGAGTTTGCACGCGATTACGTTAATAAGGATCCCAACTGGTGGTAAAATATCATGTGGACCAATGAATCGAAATTTAATCGGTTCGAATCAGATGGGAAACAATATGGCGCAGGATCAATTTATCGGATTGAGGGCATTATGGACCAAATAAAATACAAGGACATTTTGAACAACATTATGATACCCTACGCTGGGGAGGAAATGCCATTGAAATTTCAGCATGACAATGACCCGAAGCATACAGCTAAATCTGCGAAGAAGTGGTTATTGTGTCAGAATTTTGACATTTTAAGTTAACCAGCGTTGTCCCCTGATCTTAATCCGATTGAGAACTTCTGGAGCGATGTAGACAAAACAATCGACATATCTGCGGACAAAAATTTGGATCAACTTTGGGTGGAAATTCAGCGCGATTGGAGTGCAATATAGGTAGAACTATGTCAGGCCGGTGTGCTGTAGTCATCAAAAATAAAGGCTACCCGACTAAATGTTGATGACATGAATTAATATCTGTATTTCTAAACTGTGCAACTTATTATTATTATATTATATATTGAACCTAAGAATACTTTTTTAATTGTTTTTATGAAGATCAATGAAATGTTTATAGATTATGTTTTCTTAAGACTATGCCATATTGAATTTTATTGCATATGTAAAATCTATTTGTACGCTATATGTACACCCCGCGCAACAAAAAAAGCCGCACATGGTAATTTTTAACAAAATGGAAGAAATTTAATAAATGATGACTAATCACTGCGTAGTCACTTTGTATTTTTGATGTTTAACATTTAAGTTAACACATTCCCCAATTTGACAATACATTTCGTAGCCTAATTGAAAAAAAGTCATGATCGTGAAGATTAGACTACAAAATATCAGATATTACCCAAGTACTATCAATATACATAAATTAAAAAAAGAGCAACAATTTGAAAAGCAAATTTCTTTTTTCATATTTTTATTAACTAAGAAACCTTTTTACATAATTTAAGACTTTCATAATACTAAAAAATGATTCTAGTATTTCGTAGCACCACCCTTCGCCCTAACAACGTCATGAACCCTGTTTGGTATGGAGGCATAGAGATTACCGAGGTAATTGTTATTAATTTCATTGAACCACACTTCTTCAATGATGCTCTTTAGATGCTGCATGGTTTTTGGTTTTTTATCTTGGATCTTCTTTCCCATAAGAGCCCAGATATTTTCCATGGGGTTGAGATCTGGACTATTTCCCGGCCAAATTAGGGATTATATTCCTTATTCTTCTTTCAAAGTTTTAATCTGTGGAGGAAATTTAAAAATTAAAATCATAAGATTTTCAAAACACCCATAAATATGAAAAAAAAAACCTCGAATTACTCACAGATTTTGCTCGGTGGCAAGGTGCTGATTCATCTTGAAAAATTGGTTTTGATGTTTCTGCTGTTATCATTTCCATACTCGGTACAACACCATCTAAGATAATTTGTTTGTACTGCATGGCGTTAACAGTGCCCTCGAGCATAATTAGAGATCCAACTCCGATTGCGGTGATGCATCCCCACACCATAACATAAGGAGAATGTTTTACGGTGTGAGCTATGCATTCGTCGCTGTAGCGTTCCCCTTTTCTACGACGAACTACCTGCTTCCCATCCGGTCCGATTAGGTTAAACTTGGACTCATCAGAGAACACCACATTTGACCAATCTTGAACACTCCAGTTTTGCCTTTCCTTAGCCCAGCTAAGGCGCGTTTTCTTCATTTTGCTGGTCTCCTTGCTAGCAAACCCATCTCGTTGAGACGATTCTGGATAGTTCTGACGCTAACTTCAGCCCCAGTAGCTTCTCGCAGGTCAGCTCTTAACTCCAATGCATTTTTAAACCTGTTTCTCAAGCTTAGCCTCTTCAGTTCCCGGTCCTCCCGAACAGTGGTACATCTCTTCAATTCTGTGCCAATTTTTCTGTCCAGATTGTGATCCCGACGATATTTGTTACAGAATCTTCTTACAGAACTCTCATTGCATCCAATTTGTCGAGCAATTTCACGAAATGACTGATTCTGTTTGGATAAGGTGATGATAACTGCCTTATTTTCTTTACTCAATTGTACCCTTTTAGACATCGCGATATACTCTTTTCACTTTTATTTAAGAAATACAACTGCACGCACTGTCAAATACTGGCAGAATGAATTCCGACACATTCCAAAATGTGCATTACCTAACCCGGAAGCAATAAAATATAATTCGGCGAATCCCTTAAAGGTAATTAGCGCAAAAAAATGGAAAACCCGTATGCGACTTTTTTTTGTTGTGTATATGTAAATACACAAATTTGAAGTAAGAAAAAAAGAGACCTGGGTATGCTATTTATTTTGTCGCCACTATGTAACTTGAATGCAGGGTTCGAGCCCGGACGGGGAACAGCAATCACAGCCACCCGAACATATAAGAGAAACGAATAAAATCTGAGTTTCTCCAACCACTACACCAAAAAGGAGTTTCTGCCTGGTAGTACAATGGACACAGCAAAATGGAATCTGAGTGCTCCGGGATTTGGAAATTTCCTTTTTATAAAAAAAAAAGAAAGTAGATTGAATCCTTATGGGTGTAGTCCATTGAATTTTGATCTCTAGCTTCGAGATTTGCAACTTAAGAAACACAACTGCACTATTATATTGTAGATCCAAACCTCGCGAATGTGAATATGGTTATCGATGCAAAGCTGCAACCAGCGTGGCAACTAATGGAAGGCTAAAGCGAAGGAGATTTTATTGAAATTCCTTTAACGAATTTCTTAAGAACCATTATAATAATTGTTTGGCAGCATTTCAATTGTACTACTTTGTACTTTCGTTCTTACTTTAAATAAAGATCTCTCTTCTTCTATTATACTTTATTGAAGTCACCGACTTTTTATTTTAGCTCGTGGGTATTTTCTCTATTTTGAAACTATTTGCATTAGGCTATCGATCCAGTCGCGGCTGTAAATAAAGGTAAGATTATAAATAGGCTCCGTGAAAAACACCAAGATTGCCAGGATTTATTAAGATTATTATTGTACACGATAAGGGAAAAGAAAACGGCTTTCAAGGCTTGGTCAAAATGTTTTTCTACTGAAAAAGCTAGCCTTGAAGTGATATATAGATGTTGCAAAGGTCTCGCGAAGAAGTGTGTCCAATTTCAAGCAAAAAGTATGGAAGGCCTCTATCGGGAGTTAGAGGAAATATCGTCTTCGGCGTCTGATAGGAACCAGGCTATCCAGGAGCTTCGACAAAACAACTTGAATAAGGGAACAACTATCTTCAAAATAGCCGCCCAGAGAAGAAGAAATGCTCAGGAGATTCGTTCCCCAAAGTTCATTAACAATGCTCAAGACCAGTTTCTTATGGAAGACTACGAAATTCTCCATAGATGGCGACAGTATTGTGAAAGACTTCTGAACGAACAGTTTCTCCTGATATAAGTACGAGGGCAAATTAACGGGAGCTGAGATGAAGATGCTTCACATGACAGCAGGAGTAACAAAGCTTGATAGAATAAGAAGTTCGAAGATACGAGAAAGCCTTCATGTAAAAGAACCCATCACAAGCAAGATAGAACACGACCGGCTCAGTTGGTATTGTCATGTTCAAAGGAGAGATCATTCGAACCCCATCAAAAAGGCAATATCAATCAACGTTCCTACACAATCGCGCAAAACAGGCAGACCAAAAAACAACTGCATCACACAAATGCAAAGCAACACCAGCATTTGATTGGCCTCAGTGACGAAATGATCCGAAACCGGGAATCCTGCCGGTACTTCCTGAGGTCAAACCGGCAAAATCGCACAGGCGGACCAGTAGGGATGCAGTAAAGTGCGAGGGATGCGATCCTTCTACTACGGATCATAACTTCGACGTAAGGAAAAGAAGAAGATTATTGTAGACGATAGCATCAAATTTGCCGGTCATTGAGAAGCTGATTGAACATATCAATTATGATACATGGAAATTTACTGTGAAGACATTTCTGGAGCACGAGGGACTGTGGCAATATGTGCTTAAAACCAATGGTCAGAAACCCACTGAAGATACGAAAGCCAAGACGAAGATCATACTGTTAATCGACCCCAGCCACTACTGGGAAAAACGTATGGTGACAGTCTACAGTCTTTTCAGGACTCTGGACTAACGAGGAAAGTGAGCTTGCTGAGAATTCTCATAATGAGAAAAAACAAACAATATTCGTAATTGTTCATTGATATTCATTTAATTCGATCGATTTTGTTCGAAATCAATATTTGAACCATATTTGACATATGCATATGTACATATGTACAAGATTATGACATACCAGGTTTGGATTTTTTTTATTTTAACGGATTTAAAAAAAAAAATAACGATTTTGTTCAAATTTTAAATCTGAGGCAATTAAACAACATATACACATATATGGGTATACGAGTATACAGTGGTGGTCATTAAAATATTACTCATAACACTATATAAAAGCAATTGTTTAGACTGAATGAAAAAAAACCTATTTGAGTAAAACTTAAACATAATGTAGTTTATTAATTCCTAAAAAAAACATTAACTCGTAGAGGAATAAAAATGATCCGAAAATAAGAAAAGAAAAAATTATGAATAAACTCCTGGTCAATGAAATAGAGCCAGCCAACTTTTTTACCAGTAAATTGAACTTCGTAAAGAATAATATTCAGACCAACATTTAACTGGACGACCTTCATTAGTACTTGGTTGCAAAATCTTTGTTTTTGATCACAGTTTCACAACGTCTGTGCATTGAGTCAACTAACGATTGACACAGTTCTATGGATGATATGGATGACCATTGCACAACTTCCCACAATTCTTTTGCGTTTTTAACGTGATGCTTGCTTACGGATGTCTTGAGTTCCTGACATAAATTTTCTATCGGATTTAAGTCCGGTGATTGAGATGGCGGCCAAGACAGAACTGCAAAGTTGTGATCCTCAAATAACTTTTATGCCTTTCTCGGATCATTCTCTTGCTGAAATGTCCATCTCAAAGGCATGTTATCCTCAGCATAAGGCAGCATCACATTCTCAAGGATATTGACATATTCGTGTTGATCCATGTTTTGCTTAATCCAATATATTGGACCAAGCCGATACCAGGAAAATGATGCCCAAAGTTTAATATTGCCACCTCCATGTTTTACATATTTGTTTTTGTATTTGGGCGAGAATTCTTCATTAGGAGGACGTCTCACATTCTTTTTGCCGTAAGACCCAATTAGGCCAATCTTTGTTTCGTCACCCCATAAAATATTTCTCCATTTTTTAATTCCTTCTGTGCCTGTCCATTGGAGGTGGTCATTTGCAAACTGCAAATGTGTCTTTATATGCCGTTTACTTAGGAGTGAAACCTCTCTCGCAACTTTCCCATGAAGATTTGACTCTTGCAATCTTCATCGAATTGTTCGTTCACTTATTCGAAGGACATAAACATCGTGTAAGGGTCACGTGCATTTTTTAAATTTAAAACCTTGTCATAATCTTAAGAAAAGAACTGATTATGATCGATTATGATCCTCTAAAAATTAAAAATTCATTTTAAATTTAAATTTATAGTGTGCCCTTAATTGTTATTTTAAAAATTTATAACACAGAAATTGTTTTTTTCTTTGGAACCATAGAACCATTTTGTGGACGTCGTGGCTCAGTGGTTAAGTGCGCGATCACTGAGCGAGAGGTTCAAGGTTAGAATCCAAGAAAACACAAAAATAAAAAAAAAGTTTTCTCACGGTTCCACCTCTTGTGAATGTCTGACAAACACCAGAGAGTAAAACTGTCATGAGAAGCTTCTCTCAATCGAAAAAATTGCCCTTTGGAAACGACATAAAACTGTAGGTCCCAACCATCCGTGAGGCGCACAGCACGAGTGGCTGCATTGGGCTGTTAGTGCCAAAAATATTATATTATTATATGACAAATATTTCAAGCGCTTCATTTTATACTCCCAACACAAATGCATCAGTCGAAGAGTATAGGTACAGCTGGTAAATTTTGTCATTCAAATATGTTCCTATAAGTATACTAAAACTTCCGCATCTGTGGAACGAACTTTTCAATATTCAAGGGTCTAGTCTATAAGCCAATCATCAGATTCTTGTAATTTATTGCAACAAAAATATCTAAGAGTAAATAGTTTCAAGAGTTGTACATACATATGTAGTTATTAGATACGTTTGTACGAGTATGTACAAACAAGTACCTACAGTTCTATTTCAATTATTGTATGTGTAGCTTCATATATTAATTGACAAATATGTTCCTTCATTTAATGTTCTTCGTTTATATTTCACTTTGATAAATTTGAAATAAACTTGCATTTTGTTAATTCTTTTTTTTATTTATTTTTTTAAGTGCATATTTATGTTTTTTAAAGCATACATACATACGAGTATGTGCATTGAAGTGGTAACTTGAGTCGTGGGAATAGGAAAAAGCCACAAGGAGCCATGTCAGTTGAATACGGAGTTTGCGGAACGGTATGAACGTTGTTTTTGATCAAATAGTCGCGTACAAGATGAGATGTGTGAGCCGGTGCGTTGTCGTGGTGAAGAAACCACGAGTTGTTTCACCACAATTCTGGCCTCTTGCGACGAACATTTTCCCTCAAATGCTTTAATACGCTCACGTCATACTTCTTATTTACTGTCTGGCCTGACGGAAGAAATTCGGAGTGGACCACACCACGGCAATCAAAGAAAACGGTCAACAAAGCCTTGATTTTGGATCCACTCTGTCGTGGTTTTTTGGGTTGTGGCTCGTCTGAGAAGCGCCATTCCGATGATTGTTGGATAGTTTCGATGTCATATTCATAGACGCATGTCTCGTCACCGGTAATGATGCCATCGATAATTTTTTGGCCAAAAGAAAGCATTTCTTTAAAGACATCAATGCGATGCTGTTTCTGCAACAAATTCGCATAACACAACAAACACTGACTTGTTTACAAAGCTATCGTGCACAAACTCTCGAATCCTGATGTCAATAATCATCTATTTATTTCGCATGAAGTAAATAAAAAAGTCGACTAATTGCGAAAGCTTATGTCAACTCTACTGCGAAGGCATAACACTGGCAGTAGGGCGGTCATATGGCTAAAATGCAACTTGATCGTGATGATGACATCAGGAGGACGGAAAAAAAATACTGTGAATCATGAGCAACGACAAAAACAAAAACAAACAAACAGATATTTGAGCGCCAGATGACGATGTACCAACCTAAAAAAAAAAAAAGGTTTTGACAATATCTCAAGCGCGGTTTATTTGAATGGGAAATTCCGGGTACTTTTTGATCAGAAGGTGGCTCTAATAATATGATAACCCACTGAACTTTCGGTTCGCCACATAATATATTTGTGCAAAATTTCAGCTATCGGTTCAAAAGTTACAAGCGTGTGAAATACAGACAGACAAAGACACCGTGTTGAATGCATAAGTTTTCCGTTTTACACTATTCTGATACGGAACACTAAAAATTAAGTTCATAAAGAATTGCAAAATAGGCATTAATGGGTTTTTGCTCATAATTTATGTATATTGTGTGTTGAGATTAACCCGGCCCAGATCTACCCCGTACTGTAACGCCATCTAATGTAAGTAAATTAAACGATTTTCCTCCTTTTCCTCAAAATTCAAAAATCTGAATAATGTCGTGAGGGCATTTACGCAGATTACAAAAGACTTGCTTTGCACTTTTTTATATTTTTTGTAATCGGGTTTTTGGTTATTTTTAATTAAAATGTTTTTTACTTGCACCTATAAGGGCAAGTATTGGTTTTCTGAAAATGTTCGATCTTAAGATTTTCATCAAACTTGACATTACGATGAGAGAAACTCAATAAACTGAGTCTTTAACCTTTTAACCTTTATGAAAATTGGCTATTTCTGTTCGAAATCAATATTTGCTCCTAAAATATTGTTTTTATGAAAATATTCGATCTCGAGACCTGAATAGATCTTGACATTTATATAATAAGGAACTCAAAAAAGTAGGTCTCGCAATTCTGTCTGTCTGGCTGCTGCATAAATGGCTGGGCGGATTTTCATCAAACTTCATATCTAGGGTTTGTGTGATAATGTCCAGAGGAGAAATCGGAATTTTCATTCTAAACCTAAAATTAACGGTACTTTATAAATTTTCTTTAAAACAGCTCCGACGATTTTAATCAAATTTCATATTTCAGGCGGGGCGGATGTATTCTATCAGATGGCGTACCACGTTTTTGCCAGAAAATACGTATAACGGTACTTCACTTACTGTCTTTCAATATGATAGATGATTTTATTCAAAATCGATACTTAAGCAATATTTAATATGCAGTAGCGACAAAATAAATAATACACCCAGGTTCCTTTTTTTCTAACTTGAAATTTTTGTATTTATATAGCGTAAAAACTAATTTTACTTAAACAATCAAATTCAATATAGGATAGTTAATTTAAGAAAACATAAACTATAAACATTTCATTGATCTTTATAAAAAAAAATTAAAAAAAGTATTCTTAAGTTTAATATTCGATAGACAAAATAAAAGATAGATTTTACGAAAATTATTTGAATTTAAGAAGAACAATAACGAAAAACCCAAAGTTGATCCAAATTTTTGTCCGCAGATTTTTCGATTATTTTGTCTACATCGTTCCACAAATTATCAATCGGATTGAGATCAGGGGACTGGGTAGGTAAACTTAAAACGTCAATTTTATGACTCAATAACCACTGCTTCACAGATTTAGCTGTATGCATTGTCGTGCTGAAATTTCCATATCAGTGACATTTCCCCCTCAGCATAGAGAAGCATAATGTTGTTCAAAATGTCTTTGTATTTTATTTGGTCCATAATGCCCTCAATTCGATAAATTTGCAATCCGTCCGAACATTTTCATTTTCACGGAGTCGATTTATAATTATGCTCACGGAAACATTTATAGTTAACTCTTCCTCAATTTTTTGCTTTATTTTGGGAGCTATCAAAAATGGATTGAGTCTGCTGAAACGAACAATAGTAGAGTCGATTTTAGAGGTGGTCTTTCGCGACCGATCCTTGCGCACTTTGTTTTGGGCCGACCTCATTTCTTCGCAATGTTGAATTGCATTAATTACCTACCTTGGTGTAGTGGGTTTGAAACTCAGGTGGTATTAAGTTTCAGTGAACTACAAGGGTGATGTCCAGATAACTGGGGAGCATTTTCGTTTTGTTGTTATTGTCATTGCTCATTATTTACAACGTTTTTTTTTTTTCAGTCATCCTGATGTCATCATCTCGGTCAAGTTGCATTTTCAGCCATATGACCACCCCACTGCCAGTGTTATGCTTTTGCAGTAGAATTAACATGAGGTTCGCAATTGATCAACTTTTTTATTTATTTGACATCAGGATTTGAACTGTGAACCTGCAGCGTGACGCGACGAGCGGTGATGTTACCACTACATTTCTTACAAAAGAATCCCTTTATTATTCCTTACCTTAATAATATCAGGAATTCGAGATAAAATGGACAAATAAACTGAGGTAAACAAAGGGCGTGCTATTTAAATTGTAAACACTAAATCTGTCAGCTTTCCCAAAATTATGCTTATTTTTAAAAGTCAGAGGTGCTTTAGCAGAAACATGTACCCTTATTTTACAGGGAGGTCAGATATCGTAGACTTAAAACTATATTATGCTTAATCGAATATACATACATGTGATTTGGAACATAACTAATGGATACCATATAACTGTGCTATTTATTTTATCGCCACTGTATGCAAGACCATAGCATACTAAGTTTTGAAAAATTTTCAACATATTTTTTTTAGAATTTTAACGGATTTTTTTAACCAATTTGTTTAAATTTCAAATTAGTCTTTGCAGATAAACAGCATATACAGTAGCGAGCATAAAAGAGTACATATTTCAGGAATTTAAAAAATTGGTTATAAACTATTCATAACAGTAAAAAATATATGTATGCTTTATAATTTAAGACTTTCAAAACCAATCTTAATTACTTAATCTTGCACTTTTCCTCCTTTCTGTTTAAAACCACCGTTATTCTTTATCTTTCTTTGTGTCTTTTTCTTTATTTTGCTTTATTCTTTAAGTTGCATCTCGTTCAGACCTAAGGTAAATGTTTTTGAGGGGAGGTCTTTCTTCAAGAATAAGCGCTGAACGGATGTAGGTCTGTCCCCGCACTATCCTTTTGTTGAAACAAATGAGAAGTGTGTAGTCCAGGAACAATGCTCCAGAAAAACTGTAAAACACCCAAGGCAGCTGCAAAATGCTTGAGCAATAATGTCAGCGAGTAGACAGCCAGGAGCGCCTTGCTAAAGATTGGTTTGGAAGCAGCTGTTAAACAGAAAAAGCCAGCTGTGCCTGATAAAAATGCTAAAGTACGCCTGAATTTCTGAAAGCTAGTTATTTGGTCAGATAAGTCAAAAATGAATATATATACATACATACATTAATATAAATGTAAACCTCAAAAATTATCAGGTGAAAATTCTAAATTTTTATTTTTTTTTAACATGTACTAATTTTTTAGTAGCAAATATTACATTGTTTACCAAGGGGCATTGCTAAGAAAAAAACTTTAGCGGTATTGATAAGCGAAACGAAAGTTGTTGATTATCTAGTGGAGATTGTCAACTTTTATAAGGTAGCTTTGAGAAAAACACAGAAATAATAATTTTTAAACCGGGTGATGACCTCCCGCAACTACCTCGGAAATATTTTATTACGAAGCCAAAATAGAAAGAACGACACATTCGGCGAAAACACCGGAAAGAGCAACATCCAAAATAGAATTATACTCGTACATACGAGTAGTTAATCTGTATGCTCCTTTGTTTTTCCCTACGCAACACTGGTGTGACTGTAAATGCAAACGAAACAAGTACCCACTTATTAAAGGTTAAAAGCCATTTTTGTAAGCTTGCTGTTGGTTTATTTTAACGTGATGAAATCATTTACGTTGCACATGAGAAGGAAAAAACGTTTGGAACCACCACTGTTAAAATATTACACCGATTTTATCACGAAAATAGAACGCTTGTTTATTAACCTTCGTTTGCAATGAAAACGCCGTACAAGACAACATTGCGTGCAATCGTTTCAAAAGTTCCTAACTACTCATATCTTTAAATTAACCCGATTTGAACTTGAATAACGTGCATAGAGGCATTCAAATGCACATTAAAGCAATCCGAAATGATTGCCTAATTGAACTTAATAAAAAAAAACATTCAATACATATAAATAGAATTTCATCAAATAAAAATACTCATTTGATTATTTAAAATCCCAATTAGACAGAAATAATAGTCATTCGCCCAACATTTAATCGTTAAATATGAATCCTTTTTAAGCCAAAATGCAATTACTTCCTCCTTTTCATTAGACAAAAAAAAAAAAAAAAAGGAACTGGTGCAGCATTCCCTTATTATGTCTACATAATTCACGAAGGGACATTTCCTTATTGCACTTTGTCCCAGCTAAAAAGGACTAAAGCGAAAAATAAAAAATTGCAAAGCAAAAAGAAAGTATAAAGACAGCAATTAATTGGAAAATCGCGAAAAAGTAGGTTATTTTTTGCCGCATTATTTTGTATTATATGTCGATGATGTCGTAATGGAATCACAAATCTATTTATATATATTAAGAGAAAACAACAGCAGAAGCATCAGCAACCGCAGCAGAATCATCAGAAATATTAAGATTCTTTTTAGCAACACACCAGTTCATTTTATTTTATTTTATTTTGTTTTATTCTACTTTTATTTGCCGCCCCGCAATTCTTCATTTTGTACTTATTAAACGCTACCCCATTCTGTCCAAACAGCCGATGATAGACTATTTGTTTATTAAAAATATCTTCTAAATTTCATTAGAAAGTTGTGTTCATCACCTTATCTTGCTAAAAATATATTTCTTGTGACCCTAAAACTTAATAAAGCTTCTCATCAAATCAATTACCTACGAACGTTTAACAACTTTGTTTGATGACGAAATGTCTTGGTTCAACAACTTTTTATTATTATTGTTTTTTTTTTTCTTATTTTTTACTTTTTGCGAAAACTGTTCGTTCAATGAAATAAAAATGAGTTATCCACCACAAATGGTTGCGCATGATATTATTTATCCATGATCTAATTCTGTTTGCTGCTTTTATGGAGAATGAGAGATATTTGGTTTGCTTGTCTACGCTTTGGGTTTTGTTTTACTCCGTTGGCTTACTTCGTGTTGCATATGCAACTTCTGAATTTTTCGTTTTCTTGCAAATAAATATTGATATGGAGAGCATGATTGATGACAAAAATGGAAATAGAAATAAAAAAAACTATGAACTCAAAGATTTTCTTTTCAACACGATCAAGTGCACTTGACGAAGTTACATGAGAGCAGGGCCTATACAAAGTGATATTAGTCAGCAGCACATGACTTCACGCATAGATAAAACTTTGGTAGTGAAGACTAAGCTACTATTCGTCATATGACTAGTGGTAAAAATAAGCTCGAACGCTGTTGTGTTAAGACCTTAACTGTGTTTACTTTTACGTGCCAAAAAAACATCAACAGTTGTGGCGGACTAATTAGGATACACTGTCAAAATGTTGTTAAATGATACACTGTGGTATACTTGGGATTGAACGCTTCATTTTTTGGCCGTCGAACATATTGTTTACCATCGGAACCGACTCTATTGATTTTAGTCCCATCACTCCAGAGTATTTTTTTTTCCATTGTGAGATGGTCCAGTCCTTGCGTTCCCTTGCAAAAGCTAACCTGGCCTTTTGGTTTTTTAGCGAAATTAATGTTTTTTTTTCTGGCTGATCTCCCAAAAAGCTGACTCTCATTCAATCGCTCTCTAATAGAGCGTGCAGAAAGTGCATTTGGATCCAGCCGAAAACTTCTTTTCGAAGACTGTTTGAGCTCAAAAACGTTCGATACAAACCATTGTTTTCGAGCAATCCTTGCATTATAGGATAATTTTTCAACATTACGAAGTCTTATTATGGCATTCCTTATGCCTACAGTGCAGCTCTTTTTCTTTCCCATATCTCGTCCAAAATGTCTTTAAACGTAACAAAAACTAATAAGGGTGACCGTGGTGTAGTGGTAACATCATCGCTTGTCACGTTGTTGTCAAGAATCATCTATTTATTTTGCATGAAATAAATAAAAAAGTCGATCATTTGCGAAAGCTAAGTCAACTCTACTGTGAAGGCATAACACTGGCAGTAGGATGGTCATATGGCTAAAATGCAACTTGATCGTGGTGACGACATCAAGAGGACGGAAAAAATACTGCGAATCATAAGCAACGACAATACTAGCGAAAACAAACAAAATTCTCCCCAGTTATCTGGACAGCCACCCTTGGAGTTTACAGAAACTTAATACCATCTGAGTTTCAAACTACACCACTCTGTCTCTTCCCCTTTCCACAAAACGCACGTGTTCTAAAAATTAAAAAAAAACCCGTGGATAGCGAAATTCTACAAACAAACCTGTTTATGAAACGTTCTTAATTATATCGCCAAGTGAATAATGGACCAATATGCTTAAAAACAGATTTAAACTGTTAAACAATGCGCAATAACTTTTGGTAGTTACAGTTTTACATGAACACAGACATGAGTGAATAGATAGCGGCACTTTTCATTTTAGTTGCCATCTGTCATATTATTCAAGCGATGGTGTTGCCAGTACTTACGATCATTCTTAATTAGTCCGTCACAACTGTATGTAGCACTCTCCGGTAGCCTATCTGTTTACAGATTGTAGCCTGTTTCAGAAATTTATAGATCACAATATTTTTCCAAAAGAACCCACGAAATAAAAATAGTTTCGTTAAATAAACATATACATACGCACCCACTCATCCACCGGTATTGCTTGTGATCTTTTTTTTTGCAAAAACCTATATTTGTGATTACTACCCCGGTTCTAGAAACCACAGATTAATGACAAACTCTTCACCAATTAACGCAATAATCAGAAAATTAAATTACTAATATTTATAAAAATAGTCAAAAATTCTGGATCCTAAATTTACTTCTGTTAGCCTCTTGTCTTTGTGACAAATCGATTAATACACAACGTATTCGGTCAGGGTAATTTCTTAGATTAATTAAGACTGACTACTGCTCTTTCTAAGTTAAGGCAATAAATACACAAAGAACGGCGCCCTAGCACTGGTAATCGTTGTATGCGCATCAAATATAAAGTTATATTTTCTAGTCATCAATAATCTATCGCAAAACCTATGAATATCAGATCTAAAAAATTAATTTATTTAATATATTCGAGAGCAATGCATAGCAAGTAGGAAGAGGAGCTCAAGAGGCTCACTAATTTCTTGTTTTTGTTTGCATTGATTCTTAATTCATTTACCATTAATGAAAATGTTTACGTTACGATTAGCGCCATTATTTTCTACATTTTTTAAAAAAAAAAAATGTTCTGTAGTACTTACGTATTGTATTCCACCTAAATACATTTTTTTTTTTTTTCTAAAACAAAAAAAAGTGCTCTAGTTCTCGACAAAGTGTTTTGTGAACAGTTAAGGAATTTGACGATTGTTTTGTGCGAAGCAGATAAAGGACGTATTCTCGCTCTTCATGGCGAAAATTGTTTAAATAGGCGAATCGCAGACGTTGTGGGATGCCACGAAAGAACTGTGAGACGGCTTTTGAAGAAATTAAGCTTGACGGGCAGTACGGAGAGGCGACCTGGGAGCGCAAGACCCAACAAAAAAGCCAAAACGCCAAGATCGGATTTTGGAGCGCATGTCTCTGAAAAACCGGTTAGCCGTGGTGTAGTGGTAATATCAACGCTTGTCACGCTCTTGGTTCACGGTTCAAATCCTGATCTCAACAATCATCTATTTATTTCGTCTGAAATAAATAAAAAAGTCGATCAATTGCGAAAGCTTAGTCAACTCTACTGCGAAGGCATAACACTGGCAGTAGAGTGGTCATATGGCTGAAAATGCAACTTGATCGTGATGATGACATCAGGTGGAGGGAAAAAAATACTATGAATCATGAGCAACGACAAAAAGCAAAACAAACTATCTATTAATATCAACACGCGGAGTGTTCAACGCCGGCTAAATGAAGTGGGTCTTCAAGCCCGTAGATTTGCAAAAAAAGGCGCTTCTTTCTTTAGTAATGAAGAAAAAAAGATTGATGTGAGCCCAGCCAACAATTGGAAAAGGGTCATATTTTCCGACAAATCCAAATTTAATTTGATAGGACCTGACGAAAAGCAGACAGTGCGAAGGAAAGCTAAGGATCGATATTTAGACGAATATTTGCTTTCCACCGTTGAGCATTCACCATATGGTATGGTTTGGGGATGCATGACAAATTGGAATCTTGGCCATAGTTTGCTCTTGGACGGTTCCGTAAATGCAGCTAAATACAAAGAAATCATTGTTGATGGTGTTATTCTTACAATAGAGGAGTTATGCTGCTACATCCCAAATTCCATATTTCAGGATGATTCCGATTCCCCGTCATCGCGCTCATTCCGTAAGTAAAAACAAATCTTGACCTTAAATTTAAACTCAAAACCACTTCTAAATATTTTTTTCTTTCAACAGATAACCCAATGCAAGGCAGATATTGGATTTGAATCCATAAATTGGCCAGGAAATAGACCTGACCTTAATATAATAGAGAACTTGTGGTCAATTATGGGTCAGAAAGTACGCAACAAGACACTTTAAACAATTGAAGAGCTTAAAACAGTCATAGAGAAAGTGCTGACTAAAGATACATATAACAAGAAAGGAAATTGAAAAACTTTATGACTCTATACCACGAAAGGTCCAAGCGGTCATAAAGGCTAAGGTTGGTGCTGCAAAGTACTAAGGAAAAATAAAAACTGGACTCCCCGTAATAATTAGTTATGTGTTATTCAATGTTCCCTAATTACTTTTAATAAAACAAAAAGTGGAAAAAACTACCCTAATATATCTGCTAGCGGCTAATGCTCTTGCACTTTTGTCGCATTTATTTGAAATTTGGCCACAAATAGGTAGAGGAAGGAAGGACAATGCCTCATAAAAAAAATTATAGATATACTTAAATTTCAGTGAAATAAAATACGTTTTAGAAAAGATGCATGGGTGTGGCGTTTTTTTTTGGCACGGAGTGTAACTTTAACACTTAGCATGTATACGTTGACAGTCGAGAAAAAGCTAATTTTTTTTAATTTTTTGACCCTGTAAGTATATAAATTTAAAATGTGTAATATTTTTTTCTAACATAGTTCAACAGTTATACCACAAAAAGTGATCTAAACTTGATTTTCTTTTAACCTTGAAATGGCTGTAGGAGCTCAGGGGTGTATTGTATTGTCTTCTTGTATTGATCAAGGAATCGATTCTTGCCCGGTTGGTCTCTTAACGTAAGACACCCTGTATAATAAAGCGCTAATGTTTTCATGTTTAATAAAATTCGGTTCGTTCTCTATTTGTGTAATCGCTTATACCTCAACGACCAATTGATCGATTTCGATGCGGTTTTCTTCTCCGTAGTGGGAAATTTTCGGAGGACCTACTACCCACTAACGTTCGTTATCGTAACACTGAGCCCTGAAGATTAATGTATACCGAAGTCGGTGCAGTTAAGGCTAAACTATAAATCAGTTTATGAGAGTTTTAGAATACGAAGAAGTGTACAAAAAAAAAATCCAGCGGAAGCATATACTTAAGGTCACTAGATAACTAATGAAGAGCATTTTATACGTTTTCAACGCTTCGCACCATATAACTTGAGAACGGGTGAACCGATTTTAATGCAGTTTTCTCCACCTATTGATTATTTCCCTGGGTAGGACTGAAGCTTCATTACATTATTGCTCTAATCCGGCGTTTTGTGAAACTTTACGATCAAACGTCTCACAAAAGCTAAACCCTTATTTGGTTTTGCTCCATATGAATGAGTTATTTCTACTTCACCTGTTAGAACGCGAATGATGTGAGGCGTCAGTGAGATTTAGGCTTTAGCCTTAATAAGTAAATTCATATTGAATTTTCCCGAAGGGACCGGACCGGCCTAATGCGAAGTTGTAATTCGACGTTAATAGACGTTGGGTCGTAGAAAAATTATCCCACTGATGCCACTCACTAATGCTAAAGCAAATCCAAATATTCAGTGAGCTAGTATTTTAGTATTTTTTCGGAGCTGTTTCCCAGACCGCAAATGCTCAGAACAAGTGTAAATAATTTAATTTTGATTGTTGTCTTAATTCAAGGTCAGTCGTGTGAAAATGAGAAAATAATATGAAAAAATGTATGCTAAGTTTCTTTTCTAAAAATACTTTACGCTGGAAGATCTCATAACTAACGTTGCATAAATGGTGCTGTTATTCACATTGCATTTAAGATGCTGCTACCCAAGCATATGTGTTGTCCCCGAGCGACAACCGCGATGGTGTCTACGTGCCTGATTATGTATCATTATAATTACTTTAAATGTAATTTTAATAGCCATATCAAATCCTAAATCAAAGTTAGTGATTAATTTGAGGACCATCATCCTAAAAATTCAAGAAATGTGCTTCAACCCTTTTCTACTGGCGGAATTCGAACAATTTACCATGTAGCAAATCTTCAGGTTCTCACCGCCGCTTCAGTAACTGAACCTTTTACAGTATGATTTTTTTTTTAAATTTCCATTTTATTGTGGGGGGATATCTTTGACATTTTATGTCGAAATCTTGAGAAGATGTTAATGCTCCCATATAACTCAAATACTAGTAGTCGAAGTTTCAACACTTAATCGAAATGCATAAACTTTGGAACCTAACACCCTTAACTACACTATTAATTTCGACTCAAACCACTTTGGGCATATATTTTTGGGACATTAATCTATGTCAAATCGATACCAAATTTTCCCAATCGTGATTTCTACTTGCCTTCTAAAAGAATTACATCCTCACAAAACCGTGCGTACCTAACTCATTCCAACTGACATTCCTTCCCTTTTACAAACACTTTTTTTTGTAAATGGAACCTCGTTCGTGGGAGTATGAACTAAGGTACAGTCGAATTTTGGTTATATGGAACTCAGTTCTCAGTTATATGAACTCATACAATTTTACTTTACCTATCCTACTATTTTCGAATTTCGTTTAAACATTTTCTGCAGAAAACTACTTTGTTTTCCGTAAGATACCTGGCGACGACTAATCCACCTTGCCGAGTGACAAGGCTTAAGTAAGGTCAATGATTCCGAGGAGCTACGTTGGCGGGAGTAGTTATTCACTCCTAAGTTCAGGGTCTCCCACGCCGAACAGATCCCGATTGAGACTCTGAAAACCAAGAACTTAGTCAACCTAATTTCAGCGGCAGTAAGAGTAATTTTTTTTTCATCATCATTTCCGGCCGTATTCGTGGGAACACAATTAATTCAAAAATAAACAAACAGAGGGAGAGAGAGAAACTTTCGATTGGGTCGGTCGGTGGCAAACGCTAAGTAGCCGTGGAAACCGACCAAGCAAAGGTGGAAAAGGCACTTGAGGGCATCATAATGGACGAGAAGATCTCAAAGGAATTGGAGGAGCGTTAGTCCACGTAAATAAACCAAGTGAGGATAGCCTCGACAAGAAAAAAAAGGAAAATAGGACATCTTCGCAGGTATGCTGAGGCTGGCAGAATACAAAAAAGACATGCACTTTAAGCGCATAGTGAAGCACAAAGACACCATTTTGCTGTCCGATAAAGGGAAAGACAAACTGCTGTGGGCCGAAGAAACCATCAAGAAAGATGAATTATCAAGGCCGGTAGCTGGCGGTAAGGTGCCCGGAAAGGAACATGGAGAGGTGACCATAAGCAAGGATGTCATCGATAAGAACAACCCTAGCATAAAGGTCAGCAAGTACAATGTTCGCGCTGAGTCACAGAGAAGAAGTCCAAGGTAGGCTCCAGTGGGACTCAAACGAGCAGCAACGTTAAAGCAAGCTGACACCAAAGTCGATAAGACAGGTAAAAGGTAAAAGCAAAGCCCATGTGCCGGCGAAAGAAACAACCAAACTAGTTGGCAGTTTGCATCTGCCAACTAGTTTGGTTGTTGAGAAGCTTTCTCAATAAAAAGGGAAAGATCCCAGGAAGAAGGCGGTAGACCTTCAAAAAGACCGACAGCTAATGCAGCGGTTCAGTTGAGTGAGGCTATCCGGAATGCTCTACACCTTGCCGTAGTGGATTTAGGTAAGTCCAACGGACAATATACGTTTAAAAACGGGACGTTGATCGAAATGGCTATGGCCAAAGCGATCTTCGACCACATCCGACCGAAAGTTGACCCCACTGCTCCGACATTTTACCTTTAGATTCCAAACTAAGCTGGAAAGAAAACATTGATGAACGAACCAAGAAAGCTTATGTAGCTCTTTATGCATGTGTTTAGGAATGAACGCAGCTTCCAAACTATCAACACATCTTATTTGATAGTCCTCTATTTATTTCATTTTGCCAAACAGTGCGTATTTTCTTTTTTTGCATTTTCATAACTACTTTGATTTTGTACTGTTCATATTGTATAAGAGTTTGAAATTGTATAACTGTTTGATCAACAAAAATCTTTTTATGTCGATTACTCGTCCATTTAACATAAAATCGATGGTAAAGTAAGAACTCGCTCTCGTTTCATTTTCAATTGTCTTTCTTTACTGGTCTTATCTTCGCCTTACGCTTTCCTCGTTTAATTATCAGACAGCATGTATAAGGGATTTCGAAAAAACATGGCGTTGATCCATATGTTAGACACATCTTAACATATGGATCAACTGTATGGTGGAAAGCGCCGAGAAGAAATGCTATCTCGCGAGTGTTACGAAGATTCAACGGGCAGGCTGTTTAGGGGTAACGGGATCAATGAGATCAACACTAACGGCAGTTCTGGAAACGATACTAAATCTTAAACTTAAACTTATTGCGAAGCCGGTCTCTGGACAGAGAGCCCTTACGGTCATGCCTTAGTCCACAACTCTTGGTAGTAACTTTTTCTCAGGTCTGGTGGACCTACGTACTATTGAGCTTAACAAACTTCTCAGATTCATTCAGTTATCTGGGTGATTTAGGTTGGTTGGTTGGTTGGTTGGTTTAAGAGGGTGAGCTTATGCTCTTCACTTAGGCCTCCATTGGGCCCGTTGTGTTCCCCTCATCTAAGGAACTGTAAGGAATAGTGCTGTGCTTTGGGAATTATGTGTTGAGAGGACTTAGGTATTGGGATCATGGTATCAATGGGAAACTATATCGTATAGTGATCGGGGAATCGTAGTGTTCGTCTGGCGAACTCCAATATATCCCAGATTCCTTTCTTGCTGAGGTGTGTAATATCCGGAATCCTTGGAGATTCCAGCATTTTCAGTCTTAACCCCGCTATAGCAGGGCAGTGGCAGAGGAAGTGTTCTATATCTTTCTCCTCCTCCTCCTCACAGTTGGCACAGATTGTTGTATCAGCTATCCCGAGTCTGGACGAATGTTTATTGAGATTGATGTGCCCTGTTAAAAGTCCAACCATCAATCTCAATTGTGTTCTGCTTAAGTTAAGAGCTCTTTTTGCTGTGTTGTTACTCGGTTTTGTTATTACAGATCTAGCCACTTTGTACGTGTCTAGATTCGACCAGTAGTTATTGAACTCCTGTCGTATCTTTTCGTTGATTATTGTTTTAATAGTTGTCAGAGGGACCCCTATTGTATTATCCGGGTTTAGTTCTGTATTACCCGCTCCTTTCCTTGCTAGTTCGTCTGTCTTTTCGTTACCCGGTACACCTTCATGCCCCGGTACCCATGTAAGACGGACTCTATTGCGTCTGGCAAGTAAGTTCAATTTAGTTTTGCACTCCCTTACTAGTCGTGATTTCAACATGGGGTTTGTAATAGCCCTAATTGCTGCTTTGCTGTCCGAGCAGATGTCGATTTGCCTCCCTTCGCTTGTGTCTTCTGCGAGTATTTCAGTTGCCTTCATAATTACATAGAATTCTGCTTGGAACACCGATACAAATGGTTCTGGGTGAATAGCAAGTTCAATCGGTGGGTTAGCACTGAAGATGCCAGCCCCTGATTCCCCTGATATGTTAGAGCCGTCTGTATATACCGATACCCCATTGGAGTTTCTTATCGTTCTTTCATACATCCAATATTCTCTTGCGGGGAAAATTGTTTCGAAGTTGTTGGAGAACGTATACGATTTTTCAACAACATCACTGGGGCAATTGATGAATGGTGTCATTACACTTATCATTTCGGTGATTTTTCGATGTCCCGTATTTGCACCATCGATGAAATGGCCGATAGTTCTAAGCCGTGAGGCTGAAATGCCGGCAATCTTCTTCGCTTCGAGGTGCACTGGTAGAATGTTTAGGATCGCTTATATGGCCGCGGTTGGTTTTAAGGATTGTGCTCCTGTAATACCCAGGCAGACCATACGTTGCACCTGAGTTAGCAAGTCTCTTGCAGGCTTTTTGCTCATCACTGGCCACCATACAACTACACCGTAGAAGATGATAGGTTTTATTACGCATTCGTATATCCAGTGGACCTGTTTCGGTTTCAAGCCCCATGACTTCCCGATGGCCCTCCTGCATATCCAATATGCTCTCTTGGCTTTGGTGACTCTTTCTCCCAGGTTCTTTCTCTGGGTGGTTTAACTAACGGTTTAAAACTTTAGGTTACCAGGGTTTTCAAACAAATTGGGCACAATGGGCTGTATGTGGTCTAAGTGAGCCGTTGACAAGGGCATTCATTTACCTAACTTAACCTTTCCGGAAGATGCATTTCTTTCTGTCCAAGCACAATTATTTGAGGGACTAATGATTCAAGTGGTATAAATCATTTTACCAACGTTAGTCATAAAAAATAGTACTACCCACACAATTAGTTTCACAGCTGCCCTTCACAATTTTACGTACTTACGGACATGAAAAAATTATCGGCAAGATGGGTAACAGTTGATGAATCCTGGATATACCACTACACCCCAGAAATGAAGCAACAATCAAAACACTGGACTTCTGCAGTCGAACGTGCTCCAAAAAATGCAAAAACGGTTTCGTCGGCCGGAAAAGTCATGGTAACGGTTTTCTGCGATTCCCACGGCGTAATCTTCATTGACTATTTGGAAAAGGGGAAAATCTACCACCGGACAGTACTATGCCAATATATTAGATAAATTTAATGCAGAATTGATGGAAAAACGGCCCCATTTGAAGACGAAAAAAGTGGTGTTTCATCACGACAATGCACCGGCTCATTCGTCCGCATTAGCATTAGCAACAGCAAAATTAGCTGAATTTACCTATTCTCCAGATTTGGCTCCGTGCGATTATTTTTTGTTTCCTAATATAAAGAAATGGCTCGGCGGAAAAAGATTTTCATCGAATTATCGATGCAGCAAATGCCTATTTTCTTATCGTTGGGAAAAGTGTATCACGCTGAAAGGAGACTACATTGAAAAATAAATTCAGTTTTGAGAAAAAAAAAAAAAACAAGTATTTCATTTCAAAGTCACTGATTTATCGAACAGTTCTCGTATTATTAATTGTAGTCAATCAGAAATTGTGCTACAATACGGCACAATTTCCCAACTTCGATTTGGATATAAAATTGTAGGTATACACAACTTCGCCACATACACAAAAGTATGGCGAAGTAGTGGTGTGGTGTAGTGGTAACATCATTGCTTGTCACGCTCTTGGTTCACGGTTCGAATCCTGATGTCAATAATCATCTATTTATTTCGCATGAAATAAATAAAAAGTCGATCAATTGCGAAAGCTTATGTCAACTCTACTGCGAAGGCATAACACTGGCAGTAGGGCTAAAATGCAACTTAATCGTGATGATGACATCAGGACGGAAAAAAAATACTGTGAATCATGAGCAACAACAAAAACGCCCGTGTCCTAAAATTAGTATAAGGGTATTCATAACCCCTTCACACGTGTAAATTATATAAAAAAAAAAAAAAAAAAAAATGCTCAACTTCTTAAATTGAACAACTAATTGTTGTGTGGATTGGACGACACTTAATTTGCTATTCTGCTTTATTTTGAGAACTTTAACACAGCTATTATCATTGTGTTCGGGTCTTTGGCGAAAGCCACTAGCCATCTCGGCCACGAAGGTGTTATGGTTGGGGAGGTCAAAAGCAGATTTTTTGTTTCTATACATATGCATTAATTCATCATATAATATCAACCTATGTGCTTCCTTCAACAATGAAATCCACCTAGCTGTCTGTGAATGTTCTTAATCAGCTACAACTAATAGCAAGGGACAAACACACAAAAGCAAAATAGTGATGTTGAAGGATTGATCACGGGGAAGAGCGTTAGTTGCTAAAACCAAATCTATTAAAGACTCAGTCCCTGCCTGTTTCTATCTAGCATTCGAGCAAAAACTCAATTCCTTTGAATTGAGTTTTTGCTTAAGATTTGTTCACTTGATATGCAGGTTCTAGATTCTCCCATGCATAGCATGTAGTTGATGTCTATCTTGGCTTCACGGATTTGGCATATTGGTCGAATTTCTTTCCTGAGAAGATGTTGATGCTGTATGACCTAACCTTAGACTAACGAAGACCGAGTTCATGGATTTCTCATTGTGGTGGTCGGAGGGCGGGTGAGATCTTTTTTTTTTTTATAATCTGCGCGCGCCGAAGGGAATATGTATACCCTTAAACTGTTTCAGGGCACGGGCGTTAAGAAAAGGGGGAAGAGGGGCAGAGGAGGAGCCTGTGCACATTGGCTTTAAATGTTTGAAGGTTGTATTGATGGGGAAATACAGAGCCTGGTAGATCATTTCACATTTGTGTCGTTCGGCTTAAGGGTGAACTGATGTACATTTGAAGCATGACGAGTATTGCGGGTGAAATTTTGAAGGGGAGGAATGCAATTGGTTATTTCGCAGGAACATTTTTTATAGAAAAAACGATAAAACAGGGAGAGATATGAGACATTTCTCCGATGTTCAAGTGAATGTATAGAACTCACAATGTCTCTATCACCTATAAGTTTTAACGTGCGATTTTGTATCCTATCAAGAATGTGCAGAACGGTCTTGGGTGCACCAGATCAGATATGGGCGTTATATTCCAGCTTAGGGCGGATGAATGCCTTATAAATTGAGGCCAGATCAGACAGGGTAAAATATTTCTTGCACCGTTTAAGGAATCATAGACATTTTGCAGCATTTTTGGCGACCTCGAATTGGTGATCGTTCCATCGAAGATGGAACACATACCGAGAATGGCAAATCTTTCGGTTTCAATTATGCAAGTACCATCCATGGATAATGGTTGAGGGTTTTGGCTTCGCTTGAGAGAACCACTCTGTTGGTTGAACCCCATTTGATTATGCTGTCCAGGTCGGAATTTAATGTGTTTAACATACGTTGCCGTTCCCCTTCTACGGCCCAAGAGCAAGGACGTGAGTTAGGGAACGAATATGAAAAACTGAGGGTACTGTCACCAGCGAAAGAATCGATTTGATTAGAAGTTGCAGACAAGAGGGTGTGTTTGTTTTTTGATAAGACATCTGTGCCATAATAAAGCATGTAGGTTTTATTATTTTTGATGAGCAGTAGTAATAACTATGTTGTCCTCAGTAAGTAGGAAATGGCTGATTCGAAACGTTTTGGGACGTTGGAAGTGATTGCAGAGTTAACATCCTTATCAATAGTTTCGCTCTTGCACCTGCAATACGCTTTATTATGTGGTTTTTGGCGAATTTCCATAGATGAACAATCCATAGTCGAGTTCGCTTAAGACTAGAGATTTAGTAATGTTGGAAAGAGTGTTAATATGAGCGTTAAATTTGTTTACTTGCTAGCTAGATAGTTTACAATATTTGCCCTTGTACCTAAGCTCTTTTTAAGATCCAAACAGCGATCTTTCCAATTATATTTATTTTTAAAATGGTGTCAATAGCTTTTTGGAGTAAACTTTTTGTTTTAACCAAATAAATTTGTTTACAGAGAATGTACATATCCTCTGCGTAAATAAATAATACCACCGATAGTGGGGCACCTTGTGGGAAGCAGTTGTTAGTTTTTATACTAATTTTTCTGTTACAAAGAAAAGACTTGATGTTATTGAACATTTTGGCTCCAATACTTAAAATTTGTAATTTTTCCATGACTCGAAAGCCTTTTTAAATTCCTGCAAGAGAATGGTGCTCAGTGAGCCGCTAAGGAACTAATTACTTTCCATGCTAGAAAAAGTATTTAAAATGCTTTTCAAATACGAATATTTCATGTTTCTATCACTTTTAGTTTTCGTTTTACTTGAAAATGATTCCATCTTAAATTCCCTTAATATAAATTTTGTATTTAGTACCTATATGTATGACCTATATATTGACATAAGATTTCTTATATCCCTAAAAACAATTGCTAACTTATCTTAAGGTGTATTTTTAATACCCGATTATAATTTATGTATACGTGTTCATGAAAAGCAATATTTGTTTGATGCCTAAGTTGACTTAACATGATTTGCTCTAGAATGTTGCTTTATATTTTGGCATAAAGTATCTTGTCACATAAGACCACGGATATGGAAAATACATACTCAAGCTATGGCAGTTTACAGCACACCAGTTAAAAATTACTTGCCTCCCATCCAACTTGATGGTATACTAATATTCGATTTGGATTTATTACTTCCACGTTTCTCTTCCGTGGCCATGGAGCGGTTCTTCATTGTGAGGGGCATTAAGCTCTGGAATAGTTTACCTAATGGTATCAAAGATTTCTTAACTATTTTTATATTTAAAACTGAATCTTTCAGATTTCTCATTGCTTTTTAAAAGAATTTTTTTGTTCTTCTCAAATTGTCATTCTTTGATGGTACACTATTTGATTTCTGTTGAGGGTAATGTAAATCTGAACGCACGAGATGGGGTATTTATTGGTTCTGACTTGTGGATAACTTAACTTACTATAATATTTATTTTTATTTTTATTTACTATTTATTAAAATGTAAATAAATTATAATTTTAATTTAGAAGCTACAGCGCTAGCTACCTAGGCTTTCGGCTAGTTTTATTTATATTTCGGTATGCTAAGAGTTTTTTTTAAGAAAGAAAGACCAGAGCAGGCCCTCCAAACGCACACTGGAAATTTACAGTACATTCCTATGAACAGATGATCCATAAGTTTGAGATTAAATGTTTACAGAAGATCATCGGGACGGCCTGCTTTTTATTAAATTTTTTTGAATGATTATATATCATTTTCTAGTTTAATAAGGGTTAGTAGTTTGAATACCTTAATAATGATATTTTCTTCAGAAAGAAGCGATAATGTTTTACTTAAATTACTATTACCGAACAGCTTTTTTGAAAGGGTTTTGATTTTTGGGCAGTCGTAGATTAGGTGTCTGATGGTCGATGGATAGGATCTTGTTAGTTCGGCAAATATGGCAATTAGGTGGATCTGTTTTGTTGAGCAGATGCATATATATAACATTTGTGTGTCCTAGGCGTAGTCGTAGGAAGCACTTGGTCATCCGTCCTGTTATGATTAGAGCTTTCAAGTTCATTTTTTTTTATTTATCATTATTTCAAAATGTATTCAATTTATTTTTTTTTTTTTTTTTCTAAATGTGAATAGATTGTCATCTAAACTTTGTTTCAGCCTCACGTCTTAGGATTATCGGCCATTTCATCCATGGTGCAAATATGGGATATCGAAAAATCACCGCAATGATAAGAGTAATGACACCATTCATCGATTGCCCCAGTGATGTTGTTGAAAAATCGTATACGTTCTCCAACAACTTCGAAACAATTTTCCCCGCAAGAGAAAACTGGACGTATGAAAGAACGATAAGAAACTCCAATGGGGTATCGGTATATACAGACGGCTCTAACATATCAGGGGAATCAGGGGCTGGCATCTTTAGTGCTAACCCACCGATTGAACTTGCTATTCACCTAGAACCATTTGTATCGGTGTTCCAAGCAGAAGTCTATGCAATTATGAAGGCAACTGAAATACTCGCAGAAGACACCAGCGAAGGGAGGCAAATCGACATCTGCTCGGACAGCAAAGCAGCAATTAGCGCGATTTCAAACCCCATGTTGAAATCACGACTAGTAAGGGAGTGCAAAACTAAATTGAACTTACTTGCCAGACGCAATAGAGTCCGTCTTACATGGGTACCGGGGCATGAAGGTGTACCGGGTAACGAAAAGGCAGATGAACTAGCAAGGAAAGGAGCGGGCAAAACAGAACTGAACCCGGATTATACAATAGGGGTCCCTCTGACAACTATTAAAACAATAATCAATAAAAAGATACGACAGGAGTTCAATAACTACTGGTCGAATCTAAAAACGTACAAAGTGGCTAGATCTGTAGTAACAAAACCGAGTAACAACACAGCAAAAAGAGCTCTTAACTCAAGCAGAACACAATTGAGATTGATGGTGGGACTTTTAACAGGGCACATCAATCTCAACAAACAGTCGTTCAGACTCGGGATAGCTGATACAACAATCTGTGCCAACTGTGAGGAGGAGGATGATGATATAGAACACTTCCTCTGCCACTGCTCTGCTACAGCGAGGTTAAGACTGAAAATTCTGGGATCTCCAAAACAAACTGAAATAGCAAAAGAAGTGGATTGTTCACGTTGTGCAGTGCAAATCGCAATTAAGTTGACCAGCAAGACTGGTTCGCACGTAAATCGCGAAAAATCCGAAAGGCAAAAAGATTACCACGCTTCGGGAGGACCGATTTTTAATACGATCTTCGCTAAAAATCGAAAGAAAACCTCATCTGAGCTTGGTTCTGAGTTGTCGAAGGATCGAGAAAAAAAAAATGTCTTCAAGAATCGTTAGAAGAAGACTTGAGGAAGTTGGACTTAAAGGATGCAAAGCAAGGAAGAAGCCGTGGCTCTCGGAAAACAAAACAAGATTGGTCCAATATACTGTTGTCAGATGAATCTAACTTTGAGGTACATTTCATTTATGGATCAATTTTAATTGAAACACCAACAAATTTAACTAATTTTGATGTTCTCTAGATGAATTTATATTTTTTAAATACCTTTTTTTTTTTTCAATTTTCAGATATATGGCACCCCCGGTGTGAAGGGTTGGAGAAGAGTACAACCCAGAATGCGTTGTAGTATAATGATCTTTGGATGCATGGCTGCCAGCGGTGTGTGTGAAATTCATGTGTGTGATGGTCGGATGGACTACCGCAAGTACATAAATGTGTTGGAAAATGTACTTCAACTTTCTTTTTCCAACATTTTCGGAGACACCAACATGGAAAATGTCAAATTCTAACAAAACAATGCACCCTGCCACAAACCAGCCCTAACTATGAGGTGGTTTGAGGAGAATAATATAAAGTGAGTGGCCTGCGCAGTCCCTGGATCTCAACCCTTCTTCTTCTTATGGTTCCTCTCCGCTCCGGAGGTTGGAAATCATCGATGCAAGTGTTTGTTTATTGCTGACATTTCTAAACAAATCTACCGTTGAAAGATTGAACCATTTTCTTAAGTTTGATAACCATGTCACTCTCAGTCCTCCGACGCTTCTGCTCCCTTCGATCTTCCCTTGTAAAATTAGCTGGAGTAGCTGGTATTTGTTGTTTCTCATAAAGTGTCCTAAGTATTCAAGTTTTCTTTTCTTGATTGTTAGCACTATTTCTCTTTTTCTTCCTACTCGTCTTAAGACTTCTATGTTAGTTATTCTGTCAACCCAGGAGATCCGTAAGATTCTTCTGTACACCCACATTTCGAAGGCTCCTATTTTTCTTATCGCTGCTCCTTTTAGTGTCCATGTTTCTGCTCCATATAATAAAACCGACCAGATGTAGCATTTGACAAATCTTATTTTCAGATTAAGATTTATTTCTCTACCTGTCAATATTTTCTTTACCTTGCAGAATGCTGCTCTAGCTTGTTCAATTCTGCACTGAATTTCTTTGTCGGGGTTTGCATTGGTGTTTATTATTGTTCCCAAGTATTTGATGGTGTTCACCCTTTGTACTTCAACATTGTTTATTTTTAATTCATAATTTTGTATTTATTGACTTTTAACAATTACTATGAATTTTGTTTTACCTGCATTTATTTTCAACCCGTACTTGTTACTTTCTACGCTAAGTTTGTTCATAATAATGTTTAATTCATTTATGCTAATTGTCATTATAACCGCGTCATCCGCGTATCTAATGTTGTTGAGTAAGACTCCATTGACTTTAATTCCTCCATCTGGGCTATAGCTAGGTTTTTGAATATTTCTTCTGAATACATGTTAAAGAGAAGTGGTGATAATATGCAGCCTTGTCTGACTCCTCTCAGAATCCCTATCTCTTCCGATTCTTTGTTCTCTATTGTTCCAGTAGAGATTCTCAATTATTCTGGCATCCTTTCTGTCTATGCATTTGGCTCTTAAAATTTCCATCATTTTATTATGTTGCACTTTATCGAATGCCTTTTCATAATCGACGAAACATACAAAGACTTTTTTGTTCATCTCTAAACTTCGTTGGATTATAACATTGAACGCAAACAATGCTTCGCGTGTTCCAAATCCATTCCTAAATCCGAATTGAGAGTCGCTTATGCCTTCTTCGAGCTTATTGTAAATCCTTCTGTGAATTATCTTCAGGAAGATCTGCAATGTATGACTCATCAAACTTATTGTCCTGTAGTCAGCACAGTTTGTTGCTTTTATTCTTTTTTGGAAGCGTGACAAATGTTGACTTCAACCATTCATCTGGAATTCTGCCGTTTCTATAAATAGCGTTGAAAAGCCAAACTGGTATTTGAATGTTTTCGTCTTCAAATAGTTTGAGAAGTTCACTCGGTATTCCATCAGGGCCTATCGCTTTTCGATTTTTTGCTTCTTTCAATGCTTTTATGACTTCCTCTTTAAGTATCTCTGGTCCTTCGGGTCCATTATATGGTTCTAATTGACTTCTGTCATCCCAGAAAAGGTCTTCGATGTAGGCTTTCCAATGTTCTAGTTTTTCGCTCGTATTTAATGATATTAAGATGAAACAAATTCCACTTTGCACGACTTCCACTTTGTTCAATTTCCACTTTTCACTCCTTTTTTATTCTATACACTTTATATTTCTTTAAATTTTGACCAATTTTTCTTCCGCTATAATAATCCACGTCTTCACACTTTGACAACTGTGTGGTTCAACCCTACAGAACATCTATGGAGGATTCTAAAGCGTAGGATCCACGAGCACTCGATTTCATAAAAAGAAACACTTAAAAAATTTGTTACAGCAAGAGTGGAGTGATATTTTTTCGGAAGAGTGTCGCAAGCTAGTCAACACTATGCCCAAAAGAGTCGCCGCAATCATAAAGGCCAAAGGCGGCCCAACTAAACACTAATAATCTCTAATAAAACTATTTATTTATCATATCTGCTTCCTTTTATTTCATTAAACTTTTTGTTTTTTGAAGATATAACGAATTTTAAAGGGTGCCTAATACATTTGGCCAAGGCTGTATATGTATAACAGGTTCCTAGTGGTTTGAAACGTAGACAATTTTCAAGACACGAGGAATCAAGGTTAGGGAGAAAAACTGGATAAATCTAGAGTAACTCTTGCTAAGAGAATTCATGTAAGGCATAATAAATGGACCTAACAAATTGTGCTGATTGAATATTGTCTTGCAGATATACATTTACATACATACATATGTATATCTAGTTTACATACAGAATCAGCGAAGAGATCAGACAACAATAATGTTGTGATCGAATTGGATATACGAAAGCAACTAATAAATGCATCGACATGAGCCGGAATCAGTTCCATATCTACAGCAGATGATAATAATACCATACATAGTACCTAGTTCGTGTGTATCTGAGTCACATCGTGGTAACAGCTAACGCCAGAATTTTTAGAATGGTCAAGCGACGATAACAATGCAAATACATACATATATTTAAAACAAAATTTCGAATGTAACTCAAAGTCACACCACGATGAGATGAAAGACCGTAAAATTACATTTAGGACAACCCGCTTTAAGATAACCTGAACTATTGACGGTATAAGTAATTTATATGTGTATACATACATATATTAGAGATTCTACTGTATTTGGGGGTGATTTACTGCAATGATTGAAAATACCTGATCCATTTCTCAACTCAAGCACAAAAAAAAAAAAAACAAGCTTCTGAAACGATTGATTGGAAAACTGTCCACATTTTATCATAAGGCATCGAAATCAAACATCCCCTTCTTTTTTTTCATGACCTGATACTGATGAAGAAATTATTGATTTGCGTGAAGACAGCTTCTTTCCTTATTTGTTTCAGGTCCCTGCTAATTTTAATACAATTATCGAGAAAACTTCTAACAAAAGCAGATAGACTCAGTCGTCACCGTACAATACAACCAAATGTAGGAATAGTATTTACAAACAACAATGAATGTACTTACTTTTGTTTTCTCGTCATTTGGTCCAGTTGTAGGAACAGCAGCTGATTTAGCAGCACTGGCAGAAGTATATATCGAAGGTGATGTAGTGCTAATTGTTGTTGTCGAATGACCTGCAATCGTTGATGATAAAGATGAATTCGCATCATTGGCATTCACCGCTCCTCCAGCAGCACCAGCACCGCCAGCAGCAGCCGCATTATTAGTTGCTGTAGTTGTAACCGATGAGCAACCAACAACAACAGACGAGGTCGTGTTATTATCATTGTTCATTTTTGATATTCAACTTTTAAATTGCATTTGAAATAGGAATCGTTGTCCACTTCTGTTCTTCAAGGGTTGGACTACAGGAGCGGCTTGGTCGGATGCTTTATCGGCTAATTTGCAACCAACCTACGCCTCAACTCCTGGTTTTCCTTTTTTAAAACTTAACCAAGTACCCCCACTTCGATGAGGATAATTCGGTTTTGGGATGACAACTACTAGCGATGCTAATGATGATGTGATGCAATTAATTGATTTTCAGTCACGGGGAGCAGGAATGTGTTGATATGACGCCACACACCAACACCTCTAACTCGGTAAACCCCCGAATACGTCGCTGCTTGCAGTTTATCACTCGCACTTTTCCATTGCTGGGTCGTAATTTAATTTCAACACTTTTCGCAAAGTAATAAACTTTATCTATTTTTTTTTTTTTCTTGTTAGAACCGTCGTCCAATTAAACTTTTTGACAAATAGCTTGATTTTTTTTTTTTTTTTTTTGCCGATCCACTAATTTTTCGTTTCAGTTTTTCTCATTATACAAATTCTTATAAGCAGACAAGTCTTACTTCTTTATGCAACGCGAAAAAGAGATAGTTATATAGGCTACTTTATATATATGGTAGTAGGTATGTACATTAGAAATAAGCAAATATTTTTATAAACGCTTTGGATTAGAAAACAAATCTAACTAGGAACTAGGAATATACATTTCTTTTTTTTTTTAACAAAGAGATCGTTACTGACGAGAATAAAATTCAATTGCAATATGAAATGCACACCGTACGACAAGCGTATGTCTTACTCAGTCTAGCTCGACATATTTTTCACTTGTTTGAAACAAAAACATATGTCATCGCCGTTTAACGCTCACACTGAATGGAATGAGAGAAAACGCAGTGACAAATCCGCACTATATCCGTCTCCCTCTATATTGAAAATTTACAAAACACACACGTCATTTTCCTCACTGCTCTGCTTCTTTTTCGTTCGTCTACGGACTGCGAACAAAAAAAAAAAAAAAGCAAATTTACACCTCTTTTCTTTTTCAACAGGATATCTTATCCCGCATTGTCCCGTCCCGAGCAACAATTAGTTCCTGTAAATTCCTTCTTTATGCAAGAAATCCTATGTTCTACGAATTTGAGACACATTCGACTCAATGAAATGCTGCAAAATATCGATGCGATCGCTGTCAAACTGTTCCCACAAGCCACTGAGCTGCACTTTATCGAAAAGATGTAGTTACTTGCACTTTTTCGTTACAAATCCCATTCGTTCTACAAAAATATTGGAAAATATCTCTTTTGTCGCATTTACATCACTTTGGGATTTTTTTTTATGAAGAAAAAAAATATATGTAATTACTTTTTTTTCCCTATTGCTCCCGATTTCGTTATCCGACAAAAATGTTTTACGGACTCACACAAACACAGTTTGAGCAGATGATATGTAAGTTTTTATCTAAACTAACTACACAAAGTTCGAATTAATAGTGAAATTAACAAATTTAATGGTCAATTGATTCGTTTTTTCGAAAATTCTGCACAAAAATTCACAAGAAAAACGACGGCCATGACCAGAAAATCTAGTGGTAAGTAGCACTTTTGCTTTTGCGATAAAGTTCTTTTTTCCTCCAATGATGGGATGAAAAATATATCCCTGTGAAGTAGGCGAGAGTTGATTTTAGAGTTATCGGTGAATTATGGCTCGGAGTGTACTTTGAAAAAAAATAAAAAAAATTGGCAATTTGATTTAAGCAAACAAATTTTAAATAAAGGTTGTTTGTTTGACGTATTATTGAAATTATATAGTTTTTGACATGTCAATTCATTGCGGGCAAAGTGTTTCAAAACGCGTGGACCACAAATGAAAACAATATAAAAAGAAATTACGAGTTCTAAGTTCTACAGCAAAGGTGGGTAGTGTGTTCGCTTGTGACCCGAATTGTGTGGGTTCGAGCCCGGATGGGGAACACCAACCAGAGTTACCCGAGCATAAAAGAGAAACGAATAAAATCCAAATTTCTCCAACCACTAAACCAAAAGGTGTTATTTCTGGTAGTACTCGCACAATGGATTTCCGCTGAGTCTGAAGGCTCCAAGATTTGGAAATTTCCTTGTGTTTAAAAAAATATTCTAGGGCGGATGATTAATAATAATAAAACAAATGTATAGTTCAATATCTAGAAAAATCCCTTCATAGTATACAACCACGCACGGAACTTTTGACACACATAACAAATGTCGAGAAAACTTTTTTTTAAGGAAATTTCCAAATCCCGGCGCACTCAGACTCAACTTGATCGTACATTTATTTTTTAGTGAAGTGGTTGAAGATTTCTCCTAGGACCTTATACTACGTTTTCACTAGAGCCAAATGAAATGATTACGGCAAAAAATCGCAAACAAGGTGCTAAGTTATGTCATATCCCATACATTTCCTCATATGTATGTATGTTAAAAATATCTTATTACCACCAAATGAAATGGCAAATGTGCAACTTACCTTTTATTGCATTAAATGAAAAATGTATGCCAGAACGGAAGCAACACATAGTTTTGTTTGCAATGTCATACCTGACGTCATTGAGGTAATTCAAACAATGTCTATGCACTGATTTTTACCTCATGTACATAAAAGGTGTGTTTTTTTGTGTTATATAAGCTTACCGTTAAAAGTAACCTATATCGGCTAAAGATATATCTAGATAGGATAGAAAAAAGTGCACCTATATTGCATTTTCACATGTTATCCATCCACCATTTTTAAGGACGCAATTACAAATCAAGAAGTGGTTAAAAAATACTGGATGAATGGAAAACATTGAAATTTCATTGAAATTATATGATTTGAGTTTTACATCTTACTGTTATTTTTCCAAGCACTTTCTTTTTATAGTTTTCATAAATAGCTAATTACTAGTATCATCGAGATGCATGTTATGCCAAGTTTCTATGTGCGGAGGTTCGGATGTACGTTTTTTGAATTTTTTTTTATAGCTTATATAGAAACCTACAAAAAACACAAATAATGTAAATCCTAAAAATGTCAACTTTGCAAATGTGTGCTTCGAATGCACTTACAAATAGACAAGGATAGCTCCCCCATGAGAGGAGTATCAAATCTGAGTCCCGAGTTACACAATTAATATATTCTCGTACATACACCTGAAACGCCCTCTTGTCATGTGAACTGTCAAACCAAATTAGATTGTAGTGAAAACACCTCCAAATGAATTATTTAAAATTATCGCATTTCGCTCTAGTGAATACTTATTATTAAGGATTGTATTTCATCCATCTCAAATAAGATACTCAGAAGAAACTTGCTTTCAAATTGGAATTAGAAGCTTGGTTTGTTAATACATATCCTTTCTCTTTTTCTTAATAAATCAGTCTTAACCCATATAAATAAAAGGTAATGACGAATTTTTGTCCTGTTTGCGTCAGGAAACGATATTATCATGTTTGTATATATGAGGGGTGGTACAATAAAATTGCGACGGAAATATCTTAAAAACATTGACCGGTTTACATGAGGAACGTATCTTGACTCTGCGAGTAAGACAATGTTGGGCTAAACCCTTCACAGAAATTCGTCATTCTTATTTACAAGATTGACAAATGCTCGAAGTCTTTAAACATCCATTAAGGACCTACAATGTCACGGCTTTAAATAACAGGATATATTTAACTTTTCAATTTCGCAATGAAACATCTGAAGAAAAAAAGCACATCACTAGAATAAATCTACTACTACTATAATAATTTCCCTTCCTGGTTGCCTATTATTTTTTGCCCAGTAAAAATTGTTCCCCTTCGTCAATGAATTAATCAACTGTCAAACAGGTAGAACATAGAACTCGGTGATTTGGGTTTTGGTTCTACTTCGCAGTATTTGCGTTCTTGCGCAGAGTTCGTTTTTCCATCAATTATCAATTATTTGCGGAAAACCGAATCAATTGGAGGTCAATTGAGTGCCGCGTATTTATCATTTTCGTAAAATTTAATTGCATTTCGTGCAAGTATTTAAAATTTTGTCTCAACAAATCTGATATCTTTGCCCAAAATGACACCAGAGACCGAAAACATTTTCCTCTTCATACCAAATTTGATTGGTAAGTTGACCCTTACCTGTACAGAAAAACACGTATCCATTGCTTACAATTCATAATTGAATTATTCAATTATCTATGCAATCTTCATGGACTACATAATTTCATTGTAATTTATTAAATATTTGGAAATTATTTTTCAAAAGTTTACATGTTTTATTTTGGTTGGTGTTTTAGCTGCTACTCGCACATACCCCTTGTGTGTATTCTAGTAGGGAAAATGATTTTTTTTTATCTATTTCAGGATATGGACGAATTATTCTCGCAATTATAGCCTTTTGGTTTATGTCTACTAATTATGTTATTTCTGGATGGTGTTATGTAATTAGCGCCCTTCTGGACAGTGTTGATGGACATGCAGCCAGAACTTTTGATCAGAGTAAGTGTGCAATCGTATTTTTCTAGTTAGACTTCTACCGTTCCAGAACGTGAATTTATGAAAGCAAAGAACCAACAATTGGTTAGAAGACGTCAGAATATTTGCATAAGCAAACTGTAATTTATACTTGAGCAAAGTGCTGTACGCTAAATTATGTATACCTATGTACCTTCAACAGTAATTCGTTTGTTGTACATATAACACAAACATGCATGCGCTAAATTTATTGATGAATACCCGCGAAAAAATTGATTCACTGAAATTAATAAGCGAAGGTCATCTGCGTAGTTTCTAGTTGAGTAGGTGTTTTATGCGCTTGTTGGACGTTACATACAAGACTGAGTGGAACTGCATGGACGATTATTCTGTTTCATTGGGAGTTTCCCTAACATCTGTATGACATTAGGGAAAAATAGTTTGATTATCATTTAAATGCATGAATCAAAATGTCGTACATAAGTAAAACATGAAAGAATTTCAGATTATCTTATCGTATTTGTTTTCTAAATTTTACTTGGAAGCGATAACTTGCTTGATTATCTTATTTTATTATCAAATCTTAGAATGTAGTATAGCATTTTTGATTCAAGAAGAAAACGATTTATTTAACTTTAGGCATCGCTGAACTACCAAGTGAGTTGGGGTCAGAGCATGCGAATTAGATATGGAGGCTTTGTCACCCAATCGACAGCTATCCAAAGACTGAGCATTTTTTTCAAAAACGGTTAACTGAATGGTCCAAATAAGTTTATTAACATTTCGACACTCTTGCCACTTCTCTTTATCCTCTCTATAAAAGATAGCATTCGTCAATGAAAAACACCTTAACCCTTTCATTACCAACATTATTAAATTGCATATGTAGACATCTTGAGAGCGCCTCCTGAGCACAAGTTTGAAAAAAATTGCAAGTACATATGTTTAACCTTTTCAGAGTTATGTAGTGATTTTGCTCAGAATCTCCTCAGGCCTAGCAGAATCAAATCAAGTGCAAAATCTTTGAAATAAATCACTTTTTATATCAACAATAAATCGCATAATCAAAATGTGTTGTGTTTAAAATAATGACACTAACAAATACTCGTAAATACATAATTGTCATTTGGCATCAGTTGAACTTTGGAAGAGAAAATTGGTACTCACACCAGTAAAATCAGTTTATTTGAACAGTACTCAAGTAATTCTAACCTGTTATTAAAAGATAACAAAAATTGGATGATAGTTTGAAACGATTCTAAAGATTTTGTCAGCGTTATAGGTTCGCCTTCCCTCAGAGAAGTGTGTAAAAAAAATACGATATATTTTTAAGAAAAATATACAGCTTTACCGTCGGGCTGCTATAAACAGAATGACCAACGTATTGCGGTTACTTTTAATGTACCCTCGTATAAAGCAGGTTGACACAAAAATCTAATCAAATATACGAGAAATGACACCAGACACCGTGCACAGTTCGGGCTCGATAGAGCTAGTCTGCGTGTGAACCTGCCCGGAACTTGATTATCTATTATCTCCATAGTATGACGGAACAACTAACTTTCATTTCTACATAATAGCATCTATGAATTACTATCCCAGCTGCCAACTGGTGACATTTCTGGTCAATTTCCAAGTGGATATACATATACATGTATAACAGCGGCTATTCTATTTTTGAAAGTCTTAAGATTACGGAAAATGCAGACCTTGTTGTCCTATCAGGGAGTTTTTCTTAATTAGGTTCAACTATCATTAAGCCAAGGGGGAATTTGATGGCAAACTATTATTGAATTCAACTAGAGTCAAACGTCATCGGAGCAGTGAAGATGTTTGAGGCAAATGTGAGATTCTTCTGAGGATTTGTTTTCAAATTAATTGAGGAAAATTCTCTTTAACTTGGTCATGCTTAATATCCATTTATGTCATGGACACTTGTGATGTAGATTGTATTTATCGGACAACTTTATATTTCAGGTACTCGATTCGGAGCTATGCTTGACCAATTGACTGATCGTTGTGGAACTATGGGTCTCTTGGTGACACTGAGCTACTTTTATCCCGATTATATGTTCTTCTTTCAGCTTTCGATGGCCATTGATGTTGCCTGTCATTGGTTATATATGCAAACGTAAAACATTTCTAATCGCAGTGCTATTATTTTGCATTTAATAATTCTAATTTCTGTAGGAGCGTCACTGTTGGTAAATCATCTCACAAGTCTTTCGATGTAAACGAAAACATTGTCATGAGGCTCTACTATCAAAAGGATGTTCTAACCTTCATGTGTTGCGTCAATGAATTATTCTACATTTGCCTCTATCTGCTTCATTTTACTACCGGTCCAATGTGTAAGTACATCTTCGAAATTGTACTGTGTACTATTTTTTTCTTAAATTTCAATTCCAACCAGTATTTAGCTGTTCACTGTTCAAAATCTTGGCATTTGTAACCGCACCTTTTGCGGTCTTAAAATCCCTTATATCCTGCCTCCATGCATATGTTGCTAGCATTGATTTAGCCGCTGTTGATGTCCGTGAACGCGAGGAAAAGCGGCAACAAAAAGATCTATCAAAAAAGGCTGAGTAAGGCCAAAGAAAACTGTTTTGATCAAAGAATTCCAAGTGGCGAAAAGGGGAGACTGCCCTTTACAATTAACTTGCTTTAAATATTCCTTTATAATTTATTTGATAAATGGTAATTTAATTTTATTTAATACATTTACACTAAGAATGTCTACAAGTCGTGTCAAAGGGTATATTTTAACAAATTAAGCTGTATTTATTTGTAAACTAGGACACTAGTAAAGATGCACGTTTTAAAATATTCGTTTCTTTGTGATTTAAAATTAAGGACTAAACTTTTTTTTTTTGTTACTGTGTATTCAAAATTTGTCTTAAAACTCATTGAACCTACTCGCGATGGCATTTAGCAATTGAAATTGTTCCAAACCAAAAACAATCAAAGAGAACTGTTGGAAGACCTACTAAAATAAGTGCAAAAGTGAAGGACTTGACACATTTTTCGAGACATCAACTTGCGAATAAGAACTGAAACCTCCAAACAGTTTCCTTTTTTTTTTTTACAGAAAGCCTTTTGTTTGTTATTGGGAAATAGTGTCGTTATACGAGAATGTGTAGTTTACACGAACAACAAATAAGATTTTATTGTTGTATTAATAAATGTGAATTTTGAAAAATAAAAAAAATTAAAAGAATAGAACAAACCCATTTGTTATTCATTCTCTCTATTATACTCTTGATATAGATTTCAGTATTAATCTTCATATCAGAAATGAACTAAATGAACTTTGAGCTGTAATATCTAAAAGCTAAAAAAATAAATAAATCCTGGGGTCATAGATGGCAGGGGATTGCAAGCTAACTAAAGGGTGGTTAAGTTTTAAGGGCCGATGTTGATTTTGAATAAAATACAAATTATTTAGGAAATTACTGTCATTTCTTTTTATTATGATAATATTGGTATGGTTCAATTATGTATGGAACAAAATATCGGCCAAATGGCCGCCGCGACCTCGGCGGCACACCTCCATCCGATGGTCCAAATTTTCGATGACGCTGAGGCATAATTGAGGTTCTATGCCGTTAATGTGCCGAATTATCTCATCCTTTAGCTCTTGAATTGTTGCTGGCTTATCGACGTACACCTTTTCTTTCAAATAACCCCAAAGAAAGAAGTCCAACGGTGTCAAATCACATGATCTTGGCGGCCAATTGACATCGCCACCACGTGAGATAACACGGCCATTGAATTTTTCGCTCAAATTTGCCATTGCCATTGTTTCGTTAGCTGTGTGGCAAGTGGCACCATCCTGTTGAAACCAAGTGGAGAAATTTTCCCATACCTTTTATAAGTCATTCCTAAAAAACGGGTTCGAAAATAAGTTTTTATGATGATGTTCTTTAGTGGAGATGGGCGTTTTTCGGCTTTCTTTTAAAGCGCATAGAATACTAAAAACACCCATTATCACTTCATTGAACTTACAAACACAGATTGTCACCCAGCTCAAGGACCTTACTCTGTATTTCATTCCGAAAGTCAAAATATTCGAAAGCGGATGAATAGCACATCAACAATTCAATTTTCTTTCGGAAAATTGTCATTCTGTCATTCGGAACTAGTGTCAAAGTCACTCGCATTTCGCATATTTCATTCGTTAAGTGTTTCGATTGTGGATTGACTCTTTTTTCTTTGAAAGTGAAAGATATTTCTATGGAAAACGGAAACAGGTTATTTGAAAGATGTCAGTTGATAAAATATAATACAAATTCGTATTTTATTAGTTTTTGTTGGTTGTATTTTTCGTCAAAAACTATGAAACTATGTTAAATTTGGTGAAAATTCACGTTGGCTTCCAAGGAGCTGTTAGACATTTTATGAAATTGTTAAGCACTCACAGGAACACATCGCTTAAAATAAGATTTAAGCATATACCACAATTAATTCAACATAATCTTTTCATATTTTTCCACTGAAATCAAACATTGTTATTATCATATCATAATATACATACATGTACATACATATATCATAATATTGCTAAAGGCAGCGTAATTCAAAAACATTTTTAACAAATATGCAGCGCACACCCATCTTCATTGACGTTGGTCACTGACATTTCAGAACGCGGAACTCGCAACAAAATCCGAAAGTTGTGGGAAGTAGTTTAGCAACGTACTGCATTCGCTTCGAAAGTGTTAGATAGTGTCAAATCAAATTAGAATCAAAAACCACTATCGATAAGCTTTTAAATTTGAAACGGAATACAGAGTAGGGCCCCAGCCCAGCCGACTTAGAGAATAGAGGTGTAGTTCTTTTGTATAAAAAAACATTTGTGTTTTAAATTAGGCCAGTTCTAGCACAATTCATGGGGTAAACACCTTGTCGTTGGTGCGAGGGCTTAAGCCGACTCATCGAACCTGATGACTGGATCAGTACTGCCAGCTGCTGTTGTTCTGGCAACGGTCCCAGGCAGGGCTGCCTCTTTCGATAGGGTGAAAAATACGGTGAACTAAGGATGCTCACCCCCTAATCTAGGGTGTTAAGCGAACTCTGTCCACTAGATAATTTGCAGCCAGGGGGTACACTGGTTGTGTGAATGCGGAGGGAGTACAACGACTGTGTGACTCGATGACGAGTCACATCGAAGAGTAACCATAGCCTTACCATGAAAATGCGGCCTCTGGCATGGCAGACCGTTTGAAAGTTCTAGAACGGAGAGCGGGACCCAAGCTCTAGCTCTCCAATCTCTTGGCAAAGTAGTTGTGAAAAGAAGGCAACTCAGACCCAAGCCACAAAAAAGCGGATATGCACAAAAATTACACTACCCGGGCGACCTAGGGGCAAGGACGACCCTCTAAGAAAAGGACTGATGGTACCTGCGCTACCTTGAAAAGAACTGCACCTGAGGAACGAGGAAAAAAGCAGATGAGCACAAGGCTAAGCCTGACTCCAATGTCACACCAGCGGCAAATATGACATCAGGTGGACGGAAAAAAATACTGTGAATCATGAGCGACGACAAAAGCGAAACAAACAACTCCCCAGTTATCTGAACCTTGGATTTTTTCTGAAACTTAATACCATCTGAGTTTCAAACCAATACACTAAATCTTTCTTTCTCTCTCTCTCTCTTCACAATGCCCGTGTCCTGTAATAGTATAAGAGTATTCATATCCTCTTTGGCGCGCGCAAATTATAAAAAAAAAAAATAAAAAAAAATAGGAGTAATACAATAATGCCCCCTGCAAGTAATTTGCAGAAAAAGCTGAGGATGGAAAAAAAAAATAGTCGAAAGGCCCTGGGTAAAACCTTCGAAAGCTAGGACTATTTTTTTTTATTTTATTTTTTATATAATCTGCGCGCGCCGAAGGGGATATGGATACCCTTAAACTGTTTCAGGGCACGGGCGTTAGGAAAAGGGGGAAGAGGAGCAGAGGAGGAGCCTGTGCACAATGGCTTTAAATGTTTGAAGATTGTAGTGATGGGGAAATACAGAGCCTGGTAGATCATTTCACATTTGTGTCGTTCGGCTTAAGGGTGAACTGATGTACATTTGAAGCATGACGAGTATTGCGGGTGAAATTTTGAAGGGGAGGAATGCAATTGGTTATTTCGCAGGAACATTTTTTAGAGAAAAAACGATAAAACAGGGAGAGATATGAGACATTTCTCCGATGTTCAAGTGAATGTATAGAACTCACAATGTCTCTATCATCTATAAGTTTTAACGTGCGATTTTGTATCCTATCAAGAATGTGCAGAACGGTCTTGGGTGCACCAGATCAGATATGGGCGTTATATTCCAGCTTAGGGCGGATGAATGCCTTATAAATTGAGGCCAGATCAGACAGGGTAAAATATTTCTTGCACCGTTTAAGGAATCATAGACATTTTGCAGCATTTTTGGCGACCTCGAATATGTGATCGTTCCATCGAAGATGGTTATTAATACACATACCGAGAATGGCAAGTCTTTCGGTTTCAATGATGCAAGTACAATGGTTGAGGGTTTTGGTTTCGCTTGAGAGACAGAAGGCAGCATTGTGTTTTGGAAGCATTAAATTCCACTCTGTTGGTTGAACCCCATTTAATTATGCTGTCTAGGTCGGAATTTAATGTGTTTAACATACGTTGCCATTCCCCTTCTGCGGCCGAAGAACAAGGACGTGAGTTAGGAAACGGGTATGAAAAACTGAGGGTACTGTCATCAGCGAAGGAATGGATTGGATTAGAAGTTGCAGACAAGAGATCATTTATAAAAATAAGAAAGAGAGTCGGAGACACAACAGAGCCTTGGGGAACACCAGCATTTATTTGGTGAATTGCAGACTTGAAGCCATCCAAAACAACTTGTATTGAACGCCCCGAAAGGTAATTTCTAATCCATTGAAGAAGAGACTCATCGATGCCATATGTACGCATTTTCGATAAAAGAGCCTGATGCCAAACTCTGTCAAATGCCTTTGAAATATCAAGCGCAACCATCTTAGTTTCGCCGAAGGAGAGATTGGTTCCACTTCTCGGTGAGATATGCCACCAAATCACCAGTGGACCTGTTGCTACGAAAACCATACTGCCGGTCATTAAGGAGTTTTCGTGAATCGAGATATTTCATAAGCTGACGATTTATCATCGTTGCCATGACCTTGGAAAGAAGGGACGTAAGTGCAATGGGTCGGTGTTGTTTTCCATCTACTCGGAAAGAGCCCTGAAAAGTAGGACAGACAGAAAAGCTTACGCAGAGGTTTTGCCAGCGTAGAAGAACAGCTCTTCAAAACTATGGGGGAGATACCATCTGGACCAGCGGATTTGTGTATGTTGAGACCTTTGAGTACTCCTGCAACTGTACGAGTGCGAAAGTGAACTTGTCCCATGGAAAATTTGACGCTCTCAAATACAGGTGGAGACAAAGCATTATCTGGCAGCGTGGAGTTCGCTGCAAAGTGAGCAGCAAGCAGATTAGCTTTGTCTAAGGAGCTAACAGGTGGAATGTCATTGTAAATGAGCGTGGGGATGGCAGACGAGGCAGAATTTTTAATATTTTTGACGAATGACCAACAATTTTTACTACCTTTGGGACATTGTAGGATTTTTTGCCTCAATTTTTGGTCATGTAAGAATTTTACACTTCGAATATGAGCATTGCAGTCTTTTCTGGCTTGTTTAAACTTTTTTCGGTTTTCCTCAAATTTGTTGGCTTTATAAGACCGAAAGCTTACTTCTTTCAACCTGATAGCCTCTTTACAGCTCTGGTCAAACCACGAGTTTGCCTTAGGTTTAATGCTCTTTATTCTGTTAAGAGTAGAGTCATTTATACCTAAGAGGATAGTGTTAGTGATCATATCGGCTGCGGCATCCACGTCGCTATCGAGGAAGCATAGCGACCAGTTAAAACTCCTAAAGAAGCTATTAAGGCCGCTCCAGTTGGCGTTCTCGTATTGCCATACTTTTCTTTTAGGAGTTTTTTCTTTAACTGAGTGTTCGGAGTACGAGAATTTAGCTGATACGATATTATGGTCAGACCGACCTAGAGGCGCTAAAACATCAATATTGTATTTATCAGGGTGCGAAGTAAGAAACAAGTCCAAAGTGTTGGCGGAATGACTTTCAGTGTCCGGTATAGGTGTAGGCTCATTTACAAACTGAGTCAAATTGTTTACCGCACTAGGGCTTCTGTAAATAAAGCAGTAGTGAATTATTTGCTTACGGACGGTGAATTTGAGCCATTTGAAAATAAATTCCGGGTTGGAACAGTGGCCATACTGTGGTGGAACTTGGTAAGCAATATCACTACGGACGTAAATGGCGAGGCCACAGTGGGGAAAGAAAAATGACACTAAGTTATATCCAAGGAGGTTTCAAATCGGAAGATTCTTCAACTACCTGTGTTTCGCTTAGTGCCAAAACAGCTGGTTTATGGGAATGGGCGTGGGCGTACACATCGAAGAAATTCATTCGAAGCCCACGAATGTTGGAAAAATCAACCCTAAATTCCCTCATCACTACAACATAGAAACACAAAAAGTAACAACTCTGACGTATCTAAGCGAAGCTGTGAAGTGAAGATCCAATGAATAGTTTACATTCACAGTCCGCTATGCATCAAATGTTACACTCTCTCAGTCATCGCAACTGGAAGTATGTACATACATAGCACGTACTCCAATTGCGATAACAAAGAAGCGCAACAGCGGGTGAGAGGGGGTGGAAGATGGAAAGCACCGGCACTGAATTATTTTTTTATTTTTTCCACTGCACTTTATAGCACTGGTTTTTTTTTTTTTTTTATTTCTTTTTCCACTGCACCACACTGAATGCAATTTGACGCGCGCGAACAGTTAATGATTGTCGATGGAATTATTATTTTCTTTTTTAATCTTTTTTGTAGCGATCTTTTTCTACGTGCGCGCACGACGATAGGCAACAGACCACTCAGCTGGCAAAAGCTAAGCTGCGGTTGCGAAGGCTGACCAGGTTGCAGTACTCCCTGTGAAATACCCACCTAACACCTATGGAAGTTGAAAATATGGCATATGGTGGGTCTTATCACATGCAACAGGACAGAAATATCATGCGTCCATTCCATTACCATCATTCTACCACGCAGCGCAAATCAGGAGTACAGAAATTCTCTACACTCCTGGAAGCGCAAAACGACCTGAACGTCAACGCGTGGACTCCATGGCCGTAACGAGGGGACCGGGCAATTACTGGCTCTCGGAATTGACCAAGAGTCCTTTAATGCGATCAAAGCTGCATCATTGAAACCGAAAGACTTGCCATTCTCGGTATGTGTATTAATAACCATCTTCGATGGAATGATCACATATTCGAGATCGCCAAAAATGCTGCAAAAACCTTAAACGGTGCAAGAAATATTTTACCCCGTCTGATCTGGCCTCAATTTATAAGTCATTCATCCGCCCTAAGCTGGAATATAACGCCCATATCTGGTCTGGTGCACCCAAGACCGTTCTGCACATTCTTGATAGGGTACAAAATCGCGCGTTAAAACTTATAGGTGATAGAGACATTGTGAATTCCATTCATTCATTAGAACATCGGAGAAATGTCTCCTGTCTCTCCCTGTTTTATCGTTTTTTCTACAAAAAATGCTCCAGCGAAATAGCCAGTTGCATTCCTCCCCTTCAAAATTTCACCCGCAATACGCGACATGCTTCGAATGCACATCAGTTTTCCCTAAAGCCTTACTTCGGTCGTACTGTTAAATATAGGGATTCGTTTATAAGCCGAACGACACGAATGTGGAATGATCTACCAAGCTCTGTATTTCCCCATCACTTCAACCTTCAAACATTTAAAGCCAACGTGCATAGGCTTCTCCTCTGTTCCTCTTCCCCTTGTCCTTAAAAGCCCGTGCCCTGTAAATGGTTTAGCAGATTAGCTTGAGTGAGCGCTGGGACTTTTGTACACACAAAATTGCAAATTCCACATTTAAAAAAAAGAACTGAGTTACATTAATTTATGTAACTCGCATTAAAAAAACTGAATTTAAAAAAGTATCTTCGAAGAAATTAAAAATTGGCTTATTTTTCTGCGAATAAGCGAATGCTTCTTGGGAACTGTCAACTGTCAAATGTAGAGCGCGTTTCACATTCTCGTGAATGAAACATTCGCTGGAGTCTGACCTCAGAATTAATCATTATATATTTTCAATACCAATTAAACACTCAGCAATCGTTTTTTTTTTTTTTTTTTAATATTTGTTAACTCATTGCCGTTATACACTACTGTTTACAAACACAAAACCAATGACAACTAAAGTACTCAGATTGGAGCGGCCATGCACAAAAAATGGTTGTGAATGCGTGCGTTCGCAGCAACCAATCAGAATGCCTAAATCAACATCTTAAGATGGATGTACAGGACAGGACTGACTGACTGGTTTTTTTTGACATTTACGGGCAAAAATTGAAGTGGAGAGGTGACATGTTACATCATCCGGTTTTTAAGATTTTTTAAAATGTTTGGTTTTTGTCTGACGTTTGAAAATGTCAATCGATTGTCACTCGATAAAGGTGTTTAAAAAGAAATTGTGAAAATAAAAAAATAATTCCGTAGTTTCACTATCACTGCTATCACTTTTTTTTTTTTTTTTTAATTTGCACGTGTTAAAGAGGATATGAATACCCTTATACTAATTTTTAGAACACGTGCGTTTTGTGGAAAGGGGAAGAGACAGAGAGAAAGACAGAGTGGTGTAGTTTGAAACTCAGGTGGTATTAAGTTTCTGTAAACTCCAAGGGTGGCTGTCCAGATAACTGGGGAGTATTTTGTTTGTCTTCGCTATTATTGTCGTTGCTTATGATTCACAGTATTTTTTTTCCGTCCGCCTGATGTCATCATCACGATCAAGTTGCATTTTAGCCATATGACCACCCTACTGCCAGTGTTATGCCTTCACAGTAGAGTTGACTTAGCTTTCGCAAGTGATCGACTTTTTATTTATTTCATGTGAAATAAATAGATGATTCTTGACATCAGGATTCGAACCGTGAATCAATTGCGTGATAAGCGATGATGTTACCACTACACCACGGCCACTACACCACGGCCACTACACCACGGCCACCACTCATTTCTTAATTAAATTTCTTCAAATTTGCGAAGTGACATTGGCAATTAACATGTAAAAATAATTCCGCGGAAGTGTTCAGACAGGACTATCAGTCTGAACACCGTCATTGTGTGAATACCGTCATTGTTAGACCAATGATCAGGTATGGAGCAATAGCCTTCCACAATGAGGAAAACACTCAACAAACAGCAACACGAACAAAACAATCCTAAGAATGACAAAAGAAGGAATTGGAAGCGAGAGGTGCATTAGATTAAAATAATTCGATTCACTCCCCCTTCTGGCAATCCCTAGGGATGATAGTATCAGGAAATTCGACATTGAAAATAAACCCGCGATAAAGCTCAGCAATAAGAAAGACTGGAGCGATGAATCCACAATCTATATACTGGGCAAACATATAATAAAAATGTATACAGATGGCCGTGGTGTAGAGGTAACATCATCGCTTGTCACGCTACAGGTTCACGGTGCGAATCCTGATGTCAATAATCATCTATTTATTTCGCATAAAATAAATAAAAAGTCGATCAATTCCGAAAGCCTATGTCAACTCTACTGCGAAGGCATATGGCTAAAAAAATGCAACTTGATCGTGATGATGACATCAGGACGATGAAAAAAAAAATACTGTGAATCATGAGCAACGACAAAAGCAAAAACAAACAAGCCCCTCAGTTATCTGGACAGCCACCCTTGGAGTTCACTGAAACTTAATACTAGCTGAGTTTCAAACCAATTACACCAATCTGTCTTTCTCTCCGTCTCTTCCCCTTTCCTCAAAACGCCCGTGTCCTAAAATTAGTATAAGGGTATTCATAACCCCTTTCACACGCAAATTATATAAAAAAAAAAAAAAAAATACAGACGCGTCGAGAACTGAGGAAGGAACTGGGGCAGCAGTGTTTACTATTATGCGTAATAGTAGCAGCATTTTTCCAACTGAAATATGTATACACTATAAATAAATGCATTCAAATAAATCTTGACAAAAAATACAGAAATTGCGGCATAGAGCGACGGCGCTGATCAGAGATCTTGCAATCTCTACGAGCTAGCGATTGACGAATTAAGGGAGGTATGGCCTAGCGCTAGGCTCTATGTGGTTGCAAGGGAGGATATCCCATGTAGACCGAGAAATCGCACGACGCAACCACCTTAAAGGTATATAAAAAGGACGAGTTGGAGGTACGCAAAATGCCTCCCCATTCTTTAGGCTCAACTAATGAGTATAGAGCATCGAGATCGAGATATAACCGTAGTGATGCTAGAAACCGTCAAAAACTCCTATTACGTAGCATCGGCATATCTCTCCCATGACTACATGGATTCTCTTCCTGGGGATAACCTGGAAAGACTGGTCTCAGCAGCGGAAAAGTACAAAACTGGACTTATACTTGGCTGTAACGCAAACGCTCACCACATCGCATGGGGCAGTTCTGATATACAGTGGTGACAAAATAAATAGCACGATTAAGCATATTATAACTAACTTTGATGTAGTAAGGGACTTTGTCTACCTTGGATCTGCTGTAAATTCTGACAATAATACATCAGCAGAAATAAAACGAAGAATAAATCTTGCCAATCGCTGTTTCTTTGGGTTGAAAAGGCAATTGAGTAGTAAGGCCCTATCTCGAACAACTAAGGAGATATCATCCCAGTCCTGCTTTATGGCGCTGAAGCATGGAATCTGTCAAAAGCGGATGAAGATCTCCTCGGTTGTTTCAAGAGAAAAATTCTTCGGAAAATATTCTATCCCATTTGCGTCGACGGGCTTTGGTGAGAAGATTCAACGACGAACCTTACGAGCTGTACAGGGATATGGACCAAGTTAAAAAACTGCGTATTAGTCGCCTAAGATGGCTAGGACATGTAGAGCGAATGGACACTAATGCTCCGGCACGCAGAGTCTTCGAATCTAACCCGGTAGCACGCCCAAGTAGAAGAGGATCTCAACCAACTTGGAGTTCGCAACTGGAGGCAATTAGCTAAGGACCCGGCTAACTGGAGAGGATTGTTAATTGAGGCCCAGCTTCACTCCGAACTGTAGCACCACCTAAATATAATAACTAAACATAATTTTGTGAAGCCTGGCATATTTAGTGTGGACAATTTAATAGCGCATCCTTTGTTTACCTCAGTTTATTTGTCCCTTTTAACAAATTCTAATATAGCGCGGGAATTGGAGTGCTCGAGAAAAAAGATAATTAATGATATTACGAAGTAATGGGGTCGGTCCAAAACAAAGTGCGCTATGATCGGACGCGAAAGACCACTTCTAGAACCGACACGACCATTGTTCGTTTGAGCAAACTCGATCCATTTTTAACAGCTCCTAAAAAAAATCAAGAAGAGTTAAATATACAGGTTTTCGTGAGCACAATTAAAAATCGCCTCCGTAAAAAAAAATTGTTCGGACGGATTGCCAGACATTGGTGTCGAAATGTAATTTACCACGCCGTTTAGAGTTTACACGTGATCACATTAATAAGGGTCCCAACTGGTCCAAAAATATTATGTGGACCAATGAATCGAAATTTAATCTGTTTGGATCAAATGGGAATTAATATGTAAGGTGCTGGATCAATCAAGAATTCAATTCTTGGTACACCATGAAAACAGTGGATCATGGTGGAGGCAACGTCCTTGTATGGGGTTGCTTTACTTCGCGTGGTGTTGGCTCAATTTATCGGATTGACGGCATTATGGACTAAATAAAATATAAGGACATTTTGAGGAAATGCCACTGAAATATCAGCACGACAATGACTCGAAGCATACAGCTAAATCTGTGAAGCAGTGGTTATTGAGTCAGAAAATTGATGTTTTAAGTCGGCTTGTCCCCTGATCTCAATCCGATTGAGAAATTGTGGGACGATGTAGACAAAACAATCGACAGATCTGCGGTCAAAAATTTAGTTCAACTTCGAATGGATATTCAGCGCACTTGGAATGCAATACTGGTAAAACGACGTCAAGAACTGGTATTATTTGAAAACGCACTCTGAAGTCTTTGGCATTACGTAATGGGTATGATTGTACCTCTCCCACCAGGAAGACACTCCGTGTTAAGAGCCTTGATGAGGCTAAAAGTGAGTTCAAATCTTTGTTTTTTACTTAACCACTTAAGGGCATCCAGTATGCATTTGATTGGTGTATATTTGTTACATTATAGAATGCTTCTCATCGCTTTGTTTTGAAGCTTTTGCAGTCTTTTCACCTGATCTTGATTGCAGCATGAGTATAAAATTGTACCACAGTACTGAAAATGTGGTTTCACTATGGTGTTGTATACTATCACAGTTGTGACGTCATCCGTCTTCTTTCTTATTCGTTTGAAAAATCAAGTTTTTTTTGACAATTTTCTTGCATATGTAATCTATCATTCCTAAGTATTTATGCTTCTGACGTTTTCGATTGTTTTACCATTTAAATCAATGTAAGCCTCGTTATTTATTTATTCATAATTCATTCATTTTGTTTTTTGTTAATTCAATTTTAAATTTTAATTGTTTCTCTCTACTTTTGGCATATCATTTATATAATATATCACACAATATAATTTATAATTTAAGCAGTATTTTTCGGTCTATTGTTTCAAATGCTCTTTTGAAATCGATTCGAACCTTGAACCTCCCTCTCAGTGATCGCGCAATTAACAATTAAATCGAAAATTTGTCAAGCGGAGACACGTAAATAGGGGTGTTTCCATGATCGCATTAAGACAATGCGCATTATGTAAAGTATAAAAACATAAAATATGTTACAAAACATTTTTGTTAATATTAATATATCCTATGGAATAAGATAGGATAGGCTACCCATAAAAATCGAAAAGTACCGAAAATTGAATCGTGCATTGTTTTTGCCATAACAAAATATGACTGACAGAAAAGCGAAAAAGAAGAAGACTTTCGTCAAATTCGATGCCAACTGTCATTTTTGTTGATTCTTGCAGTGGGAGCAAAATGGAAATAATTCCATCTAATTTTAATAAAATGTGCCGTGCTTGCATGGAAATAATCATAGAACCTCTCGAGCAGATATTTCATTCTAAAGTCGACATATCAAGCCAAAGAATATGCACGTCAGAAGCACTTGCTGCAATTTCAACACTTCCAGTCGACCCAAGTGATGCTCTTCCCAAGGGAATCTGCACCGAGTGCCTTGCGAGTATGGTAAAGGCGTATAATTTCCAGAAAATGTGCATAAATTCGGATGTATGCATGCGGAGTGCACTCGCAGAGCAGGCTCTTACCGAACAGAAAATCAACGCCGATATTCTGCTGACCGAATTATTGTCCCCGGAAGTTGGCATAGACGTCTTGGATGGAAGCAGGACTTTAAAAACGGAGAAAACGACAGACGATTATGAAGAAGACAAGGAAGAAATGTAAGCTAAACAAGGATGTTGACTATTACAAATAATTTACGGTGCCATCTTTCAGCTCTGAAAATGTGGTGGAAGCAATGCTGAAATTGAGTTCCGCGGCCAATGTGGTTGCTATGAAAGAAGAATGTGAGGTAAACACTTCGACGGAGCGTAATGATGATGTGGAAGAGGAGTCGGATAATAGTGTGAGCTTTAGCAATGATGAAGAAGTGAAAAGCCAAACAGAAACTGTCCCCGATCCAGTGGATGTCGAAATCGAAAAGTTGTACTCACCGCAAACGTTTTGCAAAGTAATTTTGTCAATGTTTCATATTACAGGCCGAATCCTCGGAATCGTCGTAACGCCTGTCATACTTGCGAAGCTTGCGGAAAATCATTTGATCGCAAGCACCGTCTCAATCGTCATATGAACGTACATAAGGCGGAAGGGCGACCTCATGAATGCGCACACTGTAAGCGACGTTTTACCAAAGAAGCGCATTTGCAGCGCCACGCTATAACCCATGAAAAGAATTTTCAAGAAAAGACCGAACAATATAAACAGAATCCCGAGGGCTTTAAGTGCCCTGAATGCCCGCGAAAATTCCTCAAACAAGAGTCACTTGCTTCCCATATGCGAAGTCATCGCAAAAACATAGATCCTGCAAAGAGTTACCAATGCGAAATTTGTTCGAAGGTGTTCGAGAGATTATATCGTCTCACAAGGCACAGGAAACTGCACCAGGAACATCAAAAATTGAGCTGCGACATTTGTGGAAAGACCTTTGGCTTGAGTTCACATCTGATTGATCATCTTAATAAGCATAGTGGTATTAAGCCGCACGTTTGTCATTATTGCGATAAATGTTCGTCTGTAATGAATCAGGTTCTATCGGTGTAATAATTTACATTATTTTCACAGCTTTTTTGCAAGCATGCACACTTAAAGATCACCTGCGTACACACACCGGCGAACAGCCCTTCCTATGTTCAGAATGTGGCAAGGCTTTCAACAATGCCAGTAACCTGCGTCAGCATCAACTACGGCACACCGGTATTAAACGCTACCAGTGTCCGGAGTGTCCCAGCAAGTTCACATGCAAAAGTGGACTTTCTTCGCATATGAGCACTCATCGCAATCAAAAGCCATACGTTTGTGATATTTGTGGATCAAGATTTACCAAACATTACTCACTCAAGAAGCACGAAAGGATACACACTGGTGAGAAGCCATACAAGTGTGATTACTGCGAAATGAGGTAAGATCGGTTTGGATTTGTGTAGTGCTATATTATTAACTTGTATTTTCCCAGATTCAATTGCTCGGATCACATGAAACGCCACAGACGGACGCATACCGGAGAAAAACCGTATGCCTGCAAATACTGCGAGCGGTCGTTTGCTCAGTCGAACGATATGATAAAACACCTACGATCGCATGTAGGCGAGAACGTCTACAAATGCGAGCAGTGTGATGCATCATTCCGGTTGAGTACAGAGCTGAAGAGACACATAACAGAGCATTACAAAGTCGAAAAGGCCCAAATGAAGGATGGCTTGCAAAATAGTGCGTAGCAATAGATTTTTAAAATGAATTGGCAATATTTTTAATTAGCAATACCGTGAGCATGTATTGCATTTAAGGTATAATGATCATCGATTTTGTTGTAAAACAAATAAGTTATTCCACAGCTTAAGATGTAGGTGAATTTATAAATTGTGAAAGCAAATTAACTTAAATAAATATTTTAAGAAGCCACACACAAAATAACTAAATAAATCTACGGTTGTGTGACCCATAGAATCTTAATTCGTATGAGTACGAGTGCAGGATACGTACGGTATTGAAAGCCATTAAAAGCATGAGAAGAATGTAGTGGGTAATGTGTTACGTTTCTTGAGTGGTAGGTTCTAGGCTCAAGTATCTGTCTGTTTGTTTTCCAAATAAAAAAGTCCCTTCTATCCATCGGGTATTGAAAGAAACGAAAAATGAAAAAATCAATGTTCTCTAACCGCTGTACTAAACAGGAAAAGGAGGCGAAACGAAATCAGCACGTGGGTTCAAGGTATTAAGCTGAATATTTACCGATCTATGTACATATTTGTATATTAAATGCAATATAACATTATTCCGAAATATTAATGCAATCCGAAATATCAACAATCGCACCACAAAAATCACAAAAATTCGGAACAACATCATTCGCAGCTCAACGAATCTACTCATACTCTCGATACCAGGTCATTCTGGCATCCGCGGGAATCAACTAGCAGACAGTGCTGCTCGAAATATCACCGCACAATCAAACATCACACTGCACCCACCATCCGAAACAGACTTTACCAAACAACTAAACGCACACTGGTATCTGGAAAAGAAAAGAGCTTGGAGCCAATTCACTCACCACTACTCCAGGATCAATCCAACTGGCGAATTTTCTTCCTATCCAACAAACACTTCAGTCAAAATGAACAGGTGTTTTTTCAGACTGAGACTTGGGCATACACAAATGACGCACAAACACCTTCCAACTGGACAACATTGGATGCTGTTTTGTCAACCAAACATTTTGTATTATATAGTTAATCAATAGTGTAATGAATTATTTAACAAACAATTTATAGATCTTTTACTAACATCCCCAATTCAAAATCGTATACAAACTTTTACAGGAACTTAAACTCGAAAATTATATTTAAGAAAATAATTAAGTTAATTCTAGCCGATAGCCCTGGTAGCTAGTGCTGTATCCTTTTGATTAAGATGTAAATTAATTTATGAAAATGTAGAAAATTTAAAATATGTATTTAAGAAAATCTAAAAATATAAGAAACAAAATGATTTCATGATTTAAAAAGTACAATACAAAGCCTTGGTTGTAACTTTAGGGTAATAGGATCTGGTGTTATAGCATGTTGCGTGACAACGAAAGGGACCTAAATTCATATTTCCAAAATACAACTTCAAAAATAAGTTGTTATAGCCAAAAGTGTATCTCTTTTTTGATTGGTCTTGTTTGGTTGTAACTGGATAAACAATATAATAACGGAGATACAATTTTATCTTTGTTAGTTGCACTGTAAATTTTTTTCCAGACGAATTTCGCCACAAGAAGAAATTAAAACTGTCAAATGTGTGATAACTGAAAGGTTTAACAACGAAAGAATTAAAATTTTTGGGTAAATTTCGCCTAAAAAAAGCTCAATAAACTTGAATAGATTTGATTTGTGGAATCTGCGATTTCTTTGTTTGGGAAAAAGTAAAAGTTTTCGTTTGACATTTATTTATCCCAGCCACCTTAAATTAACGTTTCTCAAGATATAAAATCTTCAACAGCAGCAAGACGGAATTAATCTGCTTTGGAAATCCAGTGACAGTTACGAGGAGACGGAACAATTCCGAGGTTCGCACCAAGACAACCACCAAATCACGCTGAAATCATCCTAAGGAGGACCAATTATGCGCTGCATCTAATTCACTCATTAATCAAAAAAAGAAATGGGCTCAGCAACACGACTAAGTTGTTTGTTTAAAAGCATCTGATAAGACCAGTCATCACATATTGTTGCACCATATCGCCCACCACCATGAAGAAATTTTAAATGTTCGAACGGAAGGTCCCTCGAATTTGTTCCGGAGTGTGGCAAAATGCACCCACTAGGAAGTATTAGCCTAATGGTGTTCTATGCGACAACGCCGGTGTGAGCGCAATCGAACAGTACTTGATTCAGCTTTCAAGCAGACTTCTACAAAATTTTGTTGAACATCTCAACGAGGAAATACAAGAACCAAGCCGCCGATACCTGAGTGCACGAACAATCACCGAATCGAGATTTGAAGACATCATGAACAACGAAGCGACACTATTCTATCAGCTTGGAGACAACGCCTCTTATCGGGGATAATCCTAATAATAAAATCCTTTCTTTTCTTAAAAAAAAAACAAATGCCAAATACTTTTTATTTTTGTTAAATTAGATTAAGAAGCCAATAATACAAATTTTTTTTAAAAAAAAAACCTTGTCAAACTAATCAGTAGATATACGTTGGGCCCCTATTGTTGACCCAACATTACCTTTATAGTTATAATAAATTCTAATTTTATGTCAATTTGTATACAAAACGACTAAATAAAAATTAATTCTTAATCTCTAAAATCGAATCTTTCGCGACAAGTCGAGAAAGTCATACAAAATCAAATCGCAAATAGTACATGCAACATGACTCAAATATGAAATTTGGTCAAAATTGTTACCGCTTTTTCCTTGCACCTATAAGAGCAAGTATTGATTTCTTGAAAATTTTCGATCTCGAGATGTTGATCAAACTTGCGATTTCTATGATAGAGAAACTTAATAAGGGGGCTCTGTCAATTTTGTCTGTCTATCTGTATGTAAGACTGCAACATAAACGAAATTGGAATTTCCATTCGAAACCCAAAATTAACAGTACTTTACTAATGCACGGTTTTGAAAAAAAAAGAGATTTTCTCGAAAACGGCACTAACGATTTTGATCAAATTTCATATTTCAATTGCAGCGGACATATGCCAACAGATGGCGTAGCAGGTTTCTCAAAAAGATACGTATAAAGGTACTTTGTTTATTAAACTGGCTTTTCAAAATTGGCTATTTCTCGGCTACGAATCAATCGATTTTGTTCGAAATTAATAACTAAACAGTATTTAATATATGCAAGATCATGGCATACCACGTTTTCGAAAATTGTAAAAAAAAATGTTTGGCAAGAATTTTTTTTTATTTTAACGGATTTCAAATCTGAGTTTTTGCAGATAAACAATAAGTGCAATTACGTGCAACTCAATCGTTCACTTTTTCAGAAAATCTAGTTATTTTTTTCAAAATCTGCTTTTTATAAAGTGAATACAGCTAATTTTGGATTTAGAATATAAATACCGATTTCGCCCCTAATCGTAATACTACAGATTTTGGCATTCCTTCGATATTTCTATAAAGACTGCTGCGAATTTGATTAGGTAGCGAATGAATTACATAAAGTTGGGAACGTACTCTTTAGAGGAGTCAAAAAAAAGCACATATATAAAGTGTGAGCAAAATTCGTCAAGCAATTTAGGCTGCAGTCGGCTATACATTATACCATGTATACCAGTATACCATGTTTCCATGGCTAGTTGACCCCTGGTTGAACTTGAGTTAGCATCCATGAAAAGGACAGTCGAGTTGAGTTGGAGTTCAACGAAACTGTCTAGATTGAGTTGAATTGAAAAAGCAAATGGCCACTACAACACTTTTTTGGACAGGCAAAAATACATTACTTTATGTGTTTGTAATAAAATAAATGGCAACTCACATTGTGCAATTCTAAACTCAGCTCTAATTCAACCAATTTAGAACAAAATCTAAAGATTAAAACATACCTACACTTCCTTTTCAGACAGCATCATTTAAGAAAGAAGTGTCACCCTATAGCAATTTCAATTCAACACCATCCCACCGTTAATGTACTGTCAAAAATCATATATTCGTGTTATTTTGCACACAAATTTCGTAGATTAAACTAACAAATTATAGAAATAATCCAATAGATTTGTCTTAATGCCAGATTCGGGAACAGCGTCGTTACGCATTTGCCAAGAAGGTCACGCAAATGCTCTTGCCCTCAACAAAGACTACACACAGATCGCGGTAGCCGGTCGGAGTTGTAAGTGAGGTCGTCAGCGATACCCTTATCTCTTGTAATTTGTATCCCTTCTTTAATTAGTGCTAAAGGTGTTCTCCATCGATAGCGATGGCTTCACCGAAGTGTGTAATATGCGTGGTGGTAAAAACCAAAATCTCAGCTACTCATCCAATGACGTTGCATGGAGTACGTTGGACAGCAATATACTTGCTACAGCTGCCACTAATGGAGTAGTGTCCGTTTGGGATCTCTCAAAGTTTGGAAGACAAAAACAGTTACTTGTCTATAATGAGCATGAGCGAACTGCGCATACAGTGACGTTCCATAGCAGTGAACCCTACTTGCTAATTTCCGGATCGCAGGACGGCACCATTAAGTGCTTCGATACGAGATATGAAAAGTCTGTGTTTACATACTTTAGTAATTCGGAGAGTGTGAGAGATGTTAAATTTAGTCCTCATGCAACGAATATTTTCTCTGCAGTCTCGGAGAACGGAACTGTCCAACTTTGGGACTTGAGAAAGTAAGTGAAAGTAAGGGATAATGAGAGGGGCATGTGACTATCGTTTGGTTTAGGTCGGATAAATGCCTTTTGCAGTTTACGGCCCATAGCGGACCGATTTATACTTGTGACTGGCACCCTACAAAGAACTGGCTGGCAACGGGAAGTAGAGACAAACAAATAAAGGTGAGGGGACAGTCAATGCTGCTCCTAATATGTAATTATTTAATCGTGTAGGTTTGGAATATGGATGGGAAAGCTTCGCTGGAGCATACCATACATACAATCGCCGTGGTTGGTAGAGTGAAGTGGAGACCTGAAAGAACGTAGGTGTATAGCATCAAAGTTTGAGAACTCATTCCCACTTTTTTTCTACCGTTTAGCCACCACATTGCCAGCTGTGCGCTTGTTGTTGACTACAGTATACACATTTGGGACATTCGGCGGCCTTATATTCCCTTTGCTTCTTTCAATGACCACACAAACGTAACTACAGGGATTGCTTGGAAAGGAAACGACTCACATATTCTCCTATCGACCAGTAAGGACTCCACGATATACAAGCACGCTTTCAAGGATGCCGCACGACCGGCATTGAAAGCAAATCCTCAAGGAGCAAGCTTGAATCACAAAGATGACATCTTGCATGCGATAAAGATAAAAGTGAATGTTACTCAAGCTCCACCAAACGCCAAGGGAAACGCTTTGCTGTAAGATATGGTCTTTCGAGTTAAATACTTAATGTGGTTGAGAATCTAATTAAATATCTTTTAGAGGCAAGCAAAAATCATCGCCAGGCGTCGACCAGTTTCACATGGCACAATCAGTGATGCATAAGTTCCTACTGAAACCATCTGTAAGTAGACTTCATTTTGCAAGGATATCTACTTAACTGCTGCCTGCATTAGTATACAGGGTACATTGGTGACCAGAAACAATGCCAGCTGAAGGAATATGAATGCTTTATTGGCTGTGCGAAAGAGTTTATTCTCTCAACAAGAAAATTCACGGATATATGTGATCATAATGCAAATGTGTCCAAAAAGTTTGGAAAACACAGTGTAAGATTATCGAAATACCTTACTAATTGGTCACTTTCATATATTCCTTCAACTGCTGTAGGCTACAACTTTTTGGAAATTCGTTAAAATGCTGTACGGCACATCAGAGTTCAGCAATCAAAAAATCGAGCAGAGGAGTTCCTTCTCCACTCAAAAGAGTGTGATATCTAATCGTAGATTGGCTCAAACAACGCATCAACTTGAAAGCGACTGGGATAGTCGAGAGAAGAACACTGTAAATGATGATGATGAGGAGGAGGACGATAGCGCCAAGGACGACCTGAACGATGGCAAGCAGAATCCGCAATTCAAATCTGTGATCTTGTCAGAGAATCAAATTCTCGACGATATAACATTTGATAATTTTGACATGCTCCGAAATGGGTTTTTATACATGGGTCCACCTGATTTCACGAAGGCTTTATCGTTGCCCGAGACAGCGTTGCATCATGATGTACAGGCAGCACGACCTCAACAGGACATGAAGTCCGAAAAGCGAGAAACATCTCCAGTAAGAAGCTTTTAGATACTGTTTGGTCAGACGTCAGTGCTTTTCTTTTTTGTAGCCTCCTGGTAAGCCGTGTCTGCTGAAAGTCTCAACCGTACCTGCCATACCGATGTGGGAGCCACACCAGTTTATAGCTGATTCCCTGAAGCTGCAGGGTGATGTTGGCGATGTTCAAACAGCACTCTGCGTCCTCATTGCAATGGGTGACGCTCGCAAGTTTCTTCCCATTGAAGAAAGCCTTATAGTATGAAGAGTCTACTTTAGAGAATATTACTTCATTTGTTTGTATATTCCAGGAAGAATGGTTTCACTCTTACATAGAGCTACTGCATCGCTATCAACTATGGAACGAGGCATGCCAGATAATCAATCTCTCGTGGATACGATCGGTTAGGGAACTCAATCAACAGTCCACTTCGGTGCACACCAACTGCGGTGATTGTGGACGGCCGTTGAATGGATCTGTTGGCTGGTATTGCGCCAAATGCAAGTCTATGCAGAGTTCAAAGTGCTGCGTCTGTGGGTTGGTTGTGAGAGGATTGTATGCCTGGTGTCAGGGGTGTTCACATGGGGGCCACCTGGAGCACTTAAAAGAGTACTTTTCTTCGAAATCTGTATGTCCGAAATGTGGACATTTGTGTGAATATAATTAGTAGGAAAATTATAATAAAACCAACATTTTTCTTAAAATCATTTTTTCTTCCCTCGAGACATGGAACTGTTTTTAATGTTCTTCACCAGAATAATATAAAACGGAATACTAATGGTTTTATCACGGTGTCTATCTGTCTGTTCTTGTGTCTGCCACACGCTTGTAACTCTTGAACCATTAAACTCAATAATGTATGTAACCCAAGAAAAGGAAAAAAAAGTTCCAGACCATCATGCGATATATCAACGAAAGCCCGGAATTCGAATATACATATAAAAAATAGTTTTTTCTGACAAAGTTTTTTGAACAAAGAAAGCTCAAAAATTATCTTCGAAACTATTATTGCCAATAATTTGACAAAATTAAGAGTACGTAAAATCATAAGCAGGTAAAGGTCCAATTATAACGAATCTGCCATAAGCAGATTTATCCGATTTCGATAATTTCCAAGTCGTGTCACTAACGTATTAGTCACAAGCAGTGGTGGCCACGATATAAATGGTATTCTACGTCGAGACTGAGTAGTCCGGGATTTGGAAATTTCATTAAAAAAAGCTTACAAGCTAATTTCTTGTGTTAAGCGACTAACAAAAATGATTTGAAAGTTAACAGTCCATACAGGAACTACAGTTTCATGCCATTTCTAAACGGTCATTTTTTTTCCATTGAGAAGTGCTTTTCATGACAATTTTACTCTCGGATGTGCGTCAGACGTTCGCGAGAACTGAGAATCCTTTTTTTTTATTTATTTACTTATTATTTATTAAAATGTAAATTACAATTTTAAACAATTTTAGAAACTACAACGCTAGCTACCTGGGTTTTCGACTAGTTTTATTTCTCGTATGTTTAAAAGAGTTTTTTTTTTTAAGGAAGAAAGACCAGACCAAATGCACACTGGAAATTTACATCACATTCTTATGAACAGATGATCCATAAGGTTGAGATTAAAGGTGTGCAGAAGATCATCGGGACGGCCTGCTTTGTTATTAAATTTTTTAGATGGTTATATATTAATTTCTAGTTTGATAAGTGCTAGTAGTTCGAATACCTTAGTAATATTTTCTTCAGAAGGAAGCGATAATGTTTCACTTAAATTACTATTACCGAACAGCTTTTTTGAAAGGGTTTTGATTTTTGGGTAGTCGTAGATTAGGTGTCTGATGGATAGGATCTTGTTAGTTTGGCAAATATGGCAATTAGGTAGATCTGTTTTGTTGAGCAGATGCATATGTGTAACATTTGTGTGTCCTAGGCGTAGTCGTAGGAAGCAGTTGGTCATCCGTATTGTTATGTCAGTGGGCTAGAGTGGATGTTCACCTCGGAGGTTGATAGTCGAGTAGTGATGTATGTATATACTGCCTTCAGGTATATCGTCTTTTTTTGTCCCAGGTTTTTTTTATTTGTCTACATAAGTCCCTTTTGTTTCTTAACATGAAAGGTGATGAGCAGTTCTTTTGCTGCGAGCTTGGCTGCGGCATTTGCTCCTTCGTTACCTCGGATGCTAGTGTGTCCTGGAATTCAAATAAGTTTTACATATTTTTACGAGTCTTGTGATGAGTATGCCCCGAATGTTGGTAATGATTGGTTTATTGTTGTGTATGTTTCTTATCGATTCAATTGCAGACAAACTATCTGAGCAGATGAGCGTTTTATCGAATGTTGCTTCTGTAGCGCGGAGAATTGCTAGGGCTTCTGCTGTCAGTACTGATGCGCAATCAGGTAGTAGTCCTTTGGATATGGTATTGTCTCTATCATCAACGACATTTCGGTTTTAAAGCCGTCAGTAAAAGCCAGATTCCAAATCGTTTATTTATGTTTATGTTCGATTTCTCCGAACATTTGCTTGTAAACTTTCCTATTTGTTGAGTTTTTAGGAAGTGTTGCAAGATCTTTTATGATGGATCTTTTTGGGAGTAACCAAGGTGGGTGATTTTTTGAGAATGTAATGGCATTATGGGCGTTAGAAAAAGTGCCATTTAATTTGATTCGAAATTTTCGATTTGTTAAGACGGATTTAATGTATTTAAAAATCCTAGGACCAATTTTCCATTTAAACATTGTTTTTGTCGATAGTGCGGAAGTTATTTAGCTATCAATATGTAGAAGTGCGTCGATTGTGCCACGACCTCGTTTGAATACAACTTGGTTAATATCAACGAGATTGTTTCTTTTTCCAGAAACGGTAGCAGCCTGTTTGAAATAATTTTTTCCAAAATTTTTCCATTACATGGGAGGAGATATTGGTCGGTAGCTGTTGGCTTCAGTGGATAGTGTATTTGGTTTAGGGATAGGTATGACATTAGCGATTTTACATATTTGTGGGATGATTCCAGTGTCTAGAATTTTGTTATAAAGTCATAGTAAGTGATGTTTGAAAGTAGGAGGAGTTCTAACCTTGGAATAATCGATCCGATCAAATCCGGGAGTTTTTCCTTTTACAGGGATATTAGTAGATAAATCGTTTAACGGTAGAAATCTAAAGTTTTGTCTTGGATCAATGTCCAATTATCTTTATTGGATAGAAATTTAGGAACGAGCTTAGTATTTTCGGAGTTGCTGCCAAATGATACTAAGACGATTACGGGATAGTGGTCACTGCAGTATAAATCTGGTAAGATTTTCCAGTTTGTGTATGGGATGAGTTGAGCAGATATTAGAGACAGGTCAACATGAGTAAAAGTTTTATGAGTCGTAAAATGCGTCGGACTGCCATCATTTAAAATTATTAAATCCGTATTAGCTAGGAAGTTTTCAATGATCTTACCTCTATTACTAATCAATGGTGATCCCCAGAGGGTGTTCCATGAGTTGAAGTCTCCAGTTATCAGAATAGGAGTTATGAAGGTGCAGATAATATTATCTAAATCTGATGCGGAGAAATTGTTATTTTCGTTCTTAAAATTTATTTCCGCTGTAATCGCTGATATTTGTGAGTTAATGATTTTGAATTTATGGGGTATGGATTTGTATACTAATAAGCTCGGGTGTTTGAATTCATATTGTGGAAGCAAGCGGAGAATTGCTTGGGAATATACGGAGTTGTATTTTTAATCAAGTGGGTTTCTTGATTAATAGTCGCAGTTCATGACGGTTATTGAAGTACCCATTCATGTTCATAAGTATGTACATATATCGGTGTCTCCATCGGCGACGGACTAGATGTCAGACGATTATCAGCCTCGTGGTGCTGCCAGACGACTTAGGCCCACGAGTGTATCGTCACAACATGCCATCCGTTGTCGATGGAGACACCAAGCTTGTGGGGGTTTTACAGTTTTTCATATATGTATTAGAGTCAGACTCGCTGTCTTTCTTATAGTGCGGCCAAGCAGTCGGCACGATCGGCACCGCATGGGATTTGGGAAGTACTCGGTGACCACTTTGGTACTTTGGTCTCATTTTGTACTTTCATTTCTGATACGATTTCTTCTTTCAGCACGTTTATAAGCCATGGGGCATAAACTACTCCTTTTGAGGCTGGTTGTGCATAGTGATAGAGACTGGAAAAAGATTTGATAGATTTTTTGTACCTACAAACCGATCTGCTATTTTTTTGTTTTTGGTCAAAACAAGTACATATTTTACCGTCTCTTAGTTGTGTGATTTGTTCATACTCTTTGCTAATGGCGTCAATGACTTTTTTTTAGCGCGAGCTCTCTTTCAGGGGAAATGAGGACAAATCTGGGGTTTTTGTAATTTGCTCGGGGAATTATTGAAGGGAGCAAAAGGGTGACTTTGTTTCCTTTTTCACGAGGTTCGGAAAGGGAAACTTCGCAAAATTCTTTGAAACGATTTATCGGCTTCATTTTTGCGATTAGTTCTTGCCAAACTACACGCGCAAGGAGGAGAGACCGACGCACTTGAATCAAAGAGAAAGAATGCACTTTAATGAAAACGGGAAGCTGAGGTTGAGAGGGCTTAATTAGCACACAAGAGAAAGCAACCTATTGACAACGATGTGTACAGCACGAAAGCTAGTCAGTGACTATTTTTTTTGTATTTTCTGCGATTTGAACATTGAATCTCCCGCTCAGTGATGGCACACTTAACGACTGAGCCACGACGCTCACATAAATGATTTAAAAATTTTTAAAACCGCCCTCGTTCTATCCCGTTCGAGCAAATTCAAATGGACACAATTAGCCTTTGCTTGCTTACAGTCAAAAACAGGTGGTAAAGCAGAGTAGTCCGACCGTGACTTTAGAAATAGAATGATCGTTATAAAAGCTGATCAAACATACGCTTGTCTTGCCTGCACTGGTAACTGAACAATTATGTAGACCAATAAAAACTCACCAGTGTTTATGTGATTCCTCTCGAGGCTTAAAGATTCCGCCAAATTTGACATCACAAACAAATAAAATAAAATATTTACACGTTCACTTAACCTGACCACATTTAAAATTTTAAATTTTAGCAGACAGCTTGACTGAATTCAGAAATTCAACATGTTACTCAATCGGAAATGTTTAAAGTTTAAAAACCTGGAAATCTACCATATATGTATATGTATACATTATTTTTTTATGTGCCGCAAATTCAAATTAAATATTTAATTTGGTCAATTTGAAAACATTACCGATTCCGCAACAATACGGCCATGTTGAACTGAATTATTGTGATCGTGTGACGAGTACATTGACTCTTAAAGAAGGTGTGTTCGACTAAACTATTGCCAAATTTTACTTGTTAATTTAAAAAAGAGCTGAATTTTGGGCGCAAAAAATGGTTTCATTGTAATTGGGACGAATTTATTATAATTTTTTACGGAACGATTTCTCTGATAAAAAAAAAAATTGTAATCTATGGAAATAACATATAAAATATCTGTATTCTAATTAACAATTGAAGTTCCCAAAAGATGTATAAACGGAACGCATTCTCGATAAAATGACAAAGATTAACATATACCTACACGTATATTAAGTTTATGATTTTCTATGAATGAAGCCGTGTTCACCTAGCCAATCATAAGCCTTCCAATAGTCAGTATGTATGATTGTCCCTGTATTTTGTATTGCCTATTTCTGGGCAATATACCTAATTTTTGAAAATTATGACTTCTGTTTTTTATTATCTTTATTTGTTTATTTCTACTAGTTATTCATAATATTTTACAGTTTTAAAACAAAGTATATGATGTTAGAAAGTGGAAATTAAAGAGAAATTGTTATTTATCTGTGAAAAATACCTCGAAAATGCGTTGCGTTTAAATTTCTTTTGGAACTTCAGTTATTAATAACTTTGTTAATAATAGTTTCCTCGCAAAAAAAAAAAAAATATCAATTTCGTGTTTAACAGGCCATTTCAAATATAAAAACATTTTTTTCAAGTTATTCCAAATAGGCCATAATGGAAAGCACAGCCGACAAATTTAAAGAAATCCATGCCGTTTATTTCTTTGCTTAGAGAATTTTGCATTTTGGGGTGGCACAAGGATCTATTTTGGACTTAATATTGTTTCCCCTTGTCATAATGATCTGCCCAGTGTAGGCCTCATTGCATGTGTACTTTTCTAAACCAATTGGACTAATTGAAGACTAAGTTTTGCGACTTAATGAAGGCTTACCATACATACCCATAGAATGTATAGGTAAATGGGCTAATTTCAACAAGTTCTGTCTGGACCCGACAAAACCCTTGTTATTTCTAATAGCTGTATATGTAGATATAAATTCTACTAAATACCAGCTAAATCTTATGGGTAAAGTGATTGAATATATTTTGTATATTATCTTTTAGAAAATTGAAATTAGAATTTAACTCAGCAATATGTTATGATATGGTCTCCGAAAATTTGACCGTTATCCTGGTCCATTACTGAAATATTAAATATTAAATTTAGTCAGCCCTAACAATAAAGAAAAATCCTATTGTGTCCTTAAACAACAGAATAACTATTTCCCTGTATATTTTTGTAAAATTATCATTAATAAAAATATATTCACTACTTCTGACGTTTAATTTATAATTCTATTTTGAAAATGGATTAGTTCAATATTTGAATAAACATTTATATTTATTACAATTTATTTGTCATTTAGATATCATTTTGTAAAACAAATCAAAACAAAATTAATAATAAAATAAAGAAGGTAATTATTTTGTTTCCGGTTAACGGTCATATTGGAAGGAATTTCAAAGAAAAAACACAGTCATGTTTCTATTTCCTTTTTATGTATACTCGCATGTTTTCAGGGTTCAGTAAATAAATCACTTAAACTATAAAAGTTGCATGCATGATTTTTACATAAGTCATGTAAAATACCCAAAAACAAGTCTGATGTAATTTAAAAAAAAAAAGAAACTTATTTTTGAATTTTTGCTTTAATTACCAACTTTATACATATCAGACAACATCGATTTTTGTGTAAGATGTTGTCTTCATCTATACTGTTTTCTTGTTGAATAACAATGTGACAAACTTCATATTCGGTATTAAGATGAATGGGTAGGTAGGTAGGAGTGGCGGTTTTAAGAACCCAATTAGCACTAGGTGCCGTTTTGATACCACAACTCATGTAAACCTGTCTATTAAGGTGTGTTGATGAGAAGTCTCTAAATCCAACCTGTGGAATTTAAGAAAGTTATTAGTTCTTTAATATTTTTCCCTGAGATCTCCTCGAGTGAATTGAAAATGGTTTGCCTAATGCTCGTTGTCTGGCCCTAGCTAGAGCCGGACAGGCGCATGTATGTATAGTGAGTGAGGGTTTCTTTTTCGGTTGCGACCTTACAACTGCGAAAATGTGTATTATGTGTAATGCCTAATCTGGTTGCGTGGTCTCCTATCGGCCAGTGTACCGTGGTGACCTTGCCTTGTTGTAGTTTGGCCACATCTTTCTATATATGACACAGTTTGTTAGCCTAGCCCACCTGAGGTTGGCTTTTCTAAGGAAGATTGAGGAGATTTTTGCCTTGACTGCTCCCAGCGGAACGTGAACTGGTTCTGCGAGAGAACAGTGAAGGGCTGAGCCTTGCCTAGCCAATCCGTTGGCTTGTTCGTTCCCATAAACATTACTATGCATTGGAACCCAAATCAGGGTTAGCCTGGATTGACCATCTAGCGAGGCTACCTCACTTCGGCATTCTTTTACTAGTTTGGATGATATAGTAGCCGAAGCAATAGCTTTGATAGCCTTGGTGTTATATTTGTATGTAGTTTGATCTGGCGGCAGGCTTCACGGATAACGAGTAATTCCGCCTGGAAAACACTGGCGGTGTCCGGATGTCTATATGATTTTGAAATGTTCAAGGATTCGGAAAACACACCCGCACCCACTCCACATCCCATCTTTGAACCGTCTGTGTAGATTGTTTGATCGAAATCCTTGACCACCTGTCCATCTTGCCATTCTATTCTTAAGGGGAATTGTACGTCAAATCGTTTTATAAAGATCATTTTAGGGGTAATGTAATCTGTTGAAGCCGTTACGAGTTCTCTTGGTAGAGAATCCAAAATATTACTATGGCCTTAGGGTTTCGCAGTCCAGCATCCAGAATCTCTGAGTCTGATCGCGCTATTTGCTGTAATGTTTATTATGTGTAGATCTAAAGGTACGAGATGCAGAAGAACCGTTAGAGCATGATGATGCCTAACATGCAGCTCGCTGAACCTTGTTAGTTTGGTTATGTTGTAGCCTTTTCTTAGAACCGGCCTCCATACTATTGAGCCATATGTGAGGATAGGACGTCCACGGCTGTGTACATCCATAGGGTCAAATTTGATTGCAGGCCCCATCTTTTGCCGAAGGTCCTGTTACAGGCATAGGAAGCTATACATTCTTTCTTCACCCGTTGTTCTATGTTTAGTTTGCAGTTAAGTTTAGGATCCAAGATAACTCCTAGATCCCTGGCACTGGGTGATAAGGAGAGTGGTTGGCCATTTAATCGAGGAAGTGTGGAGTCAGGTATTTTGGTTTTTGGCTACATAAGTATTTATGTAAAATAAAAATAAAAAGTTCGTCAAATGCGAGTCGTCCCGTTTTTTTTAACTGCAATATTAAATTGGCAGTGAAGAAATTTTCGTCGTAGGGGCGGGTTTTCAAAATGTTTAAATCATATTTATTGGCCTTTGAACTCAAGAATTCCTAAACAATTTTGGAAGCAATTTGACTTGTAAGTAAATACTGGAACAATAGGGCGTCTCGTTTGATAATGATCTAAATCGGATGGAGTGGAGGTAAGATATGGGGAGTAGTTTCAATAAGCTGTAAGAACTATTCAATGGATTGATTGATGAAATGTGGGCCTTAAGTTAAGTCAGGCATATATGTAGATGTTCTTGTGTTTGTGCCAGCAGACCATTCACATTTTTCGCGTACCCTTCTTGGTCAGACAAACTCTAAATTTTGTTTTAACATTTTTCGCGTTAACACCTTAGGAGGTAGAGGAGGGGATTGCTTTGGTTTTTAAGACCCCTAAACAAATATTTTTTAGTTTTTCTTCCTAGTTATGATATATTAACGGACAGAAAGACAGACAGACACCTTGTTAGATTCATTAGTGCTCCGTTTTATACCATTCTGGTGCGGAACACTTAAACCAAACTTTGAATAGATGGAGAGTTCCGGAGAGCAAATAAGAGAAGACGCATTTAGACAGACTCAATACGAGCACTATGGACCAGACAAAATTATTTGGGCACCAGTCGCAGGTCGGCTGATTTATTGGGCAAGTTCGGTTTTATGTCCAAGGTTGTGCGACCCGTCCACACTTTATTAATTTACGGATCAAGGAGTTATTTTTACAATTACACTTTTACATACTCCTACGTAAAAGGGCAGTTCGCAAATAAAACAAACAAATTTCACAACAAATTGCAAGATAAATTTATTTTCATGCAGCTTATTAGCAGATTCATGTTTTGATAATGCGTACAACTGTTAAATGGATTACAAGTGCATAGGGTTATAATGTATTGTTTAAGTAAATTTTCTAAGCTGGCGATGTTGACGGCATCGAAAGTAGAATATCGTTGATGAACTGCTCCGGTGCCTCGATTAAATTCAAGAGACCTACAAAGATGAAAATCAGATTTGCATTTGAATAATTACATTTACTTACCAGCAACATCACAAAACTCGCCGAACGATGTGCAGGGAAGATATTCCTCCGTGAAAGTCTGCAATATTGCATCGGTGGCCTTCAACATCACCTCATCGTGCTTGCGAATATAGTCAAATAAAGAGATCGGCCAATCCTCCTGTGTTGGGACTGTCTTGAATAATTGACTGTAGACTAAGTCTACCATTGCCCACATCATCAAGAAGGGCTTGTACACACTGTACTCCTTGGCTTGCCTGTCACTGGCCGAGAGAAGCGCTTTGCACTGCACCGATGGTGAGACATGACGTGCCTGAGCCACTGCTATGAGTCGTTTCATGTGAGCCAGCTTATATTTGTTCCAATTCGCCTGATTGTGAATGGCCAAAGAAAGGGTTAACAAGTATAGTGATCCTTCCACTTCGTAGGCACACTCCAACCATTTCTCTGACGGTACTGCTGTGAGGAAAGTCTGCAATGTTTTCTCTTCTCGGGTAGCTGATCTGGATGAAAGCAGCAAATACACAGAATAGAACAGAAGGTACGGGACAAAGTGCATGTTCGATTGTGGACCACCGCCTCCTGCATCATCATGGAAACTCTTCTCCCAGGCAAAGCGAATGAGGAGTAACTTAAGATCGTGAATACTGCTGGTGAATGATATATCGCAGCGTTGTGTACTCTCCTGCATGTAACTGCTGTGACGAGTCATGCATGCTGAAAATGCCGATTCAGAAACCTCTGGACCCCAAAGAGGAAGCAATCCATTGCAGCGGGTATTGGCATTTTGAAGACTAGCACGCTCCCACTCATCTCTGCCCCGTGCCAACCTGATGGCAGAGGTGTGACAGTCAACGTGGACCACATTAAAATGGGTTACAGTGGTGTAACCAACAGTCTTTCGAGTTTTCAACTCATACTCCTCCACATTGGTACGTTTGGTAAATGTGTAGATACCCAAGACTTTTGCTGGTTGGCACGCGTAACCCTCACGGCAAATAAAGCAGGTCAGTCCAGTTTCATCTCGTAATTTTTCAATTTTCTGCAAGATGGATCCCTTGGCTGTAACTTGACCTTTTTCATTCGTTCTCATACCAAGGGCATCGAGTTGTTTCTCTCTTGTGGCCATTGCTAATCGTTTCTTTTCAGCTCTGGTAAAATCTCTTACCTCTTGCACTCTCTTGGCAGTGACTTCGTCGGTGCATAGTGCTTCCAAAAGGTTCTCTGCCAAGCTTCCTACATGCTCATCGCTGGAAACCTGCTCCAATCGGTGAATTATCGGAATAATGTCCTTGCTGACGGCAACTTGTGTGGCCTCATGCTTTGTTGCCAGACCGGTGAGGAACCGAAGAATATACTTCAGACTAGGGCGGGATATAAATTCTTTCAACTCATCCGAATCGGTTCTCAACAAAGTGGGTTTGACACAAGGTGCATGTTTGGTAATGTAGCCAATTGCCTCGTCCACGATTCCTAAGCTGATGATGTAATCCTTCAATGTGCCTCCGATAGAGTTGTGTTCAATTTGATTGGTCAGCACACAGAAAAGCTCCATTTTGAATTCATCCTCTGGGGTTTTCTCAGCGTCGAATTTCGTAAAGTCTAGGGTAGCTTTGAAGTGTTCACAGAGCAATGCCATCTTTACCTCATTGCCGTAGACTAGGGCCGCTAGTACACGAATCAAGTGACGCAGGACTGATGGATTATTTCTTACATTCGCGCAGTTAGTGCAGGAAATCAGCGCTGTGACATATTCTGGGCCACCAAATGTCAAAGAGAACTGCAGGAAAGAATCCAAGGTATCGCTCGCTGCTTTTGACAGTATCGTCTCCATAATTTCAAGTAGCTGTTCGGTAACAGACGACTGAATTGGGACATCATTTTCCGCACACTGCAAACAGATCTGCAGAACTTTCAAAAGAGTGTTTATTGCTCCTAATTCTGGCTGACAGAGCACTTCTTGGCATCGTCTTACTTTCACACAGATTAAGAATAATTTCAGAAGAACTTGTACTAATTCTCTGGTACGGGAGAGATTTTGTAAACTAGAAATTCTGTCCAACATCACTTTGAGGCCATTGCAATCGGCTAAAACGTTCGCCATTCTATAGAGTTGCTCTGTGTCTACTTCCTCCTGGCTTTTGTTGTTCAAAGTCTCAACAAATTCTTCTGTAGCGTCACCTAATAAGCCTCTCATTCGATAGACTACTCGCATTGCATCTCTTTCACCTCCTTCAGCAAGCCATACTTTTTTGTAGACATCTTTGACGGGCAGATCCAAACTTATAATTTTATTATTCACCAGCAACTCCATGCCGTTGTCGTCTTCTAGCAGAGCTATTAGTTCACAATCTGTGCAAATCTTGTTCTTGACATCTCTCATTAGGGGACCAAGACCAACTTCAGACGAGGGGTAGGGATTGCCCAGCATTCGACCTTGCAAAAAGTCTTCCTGCTGTGGATCCTTTTCCAGTAACATGAAAAACTCGCTCTCGTCGTTCTCCTCTGGATGAATGATCGAATAGAGTCGCTCAAAAATGAACACAGGTGTTTTAATGTCATTCATGCGGGTCTTCTCCACGGTATCTATGAGGATTTCCATGAAGGCACGAGTTTCCTCCTCGGTTCCGCTAGTCATCTCCTCTAGCATTTCTAAAAGCTTCTCTTGAGCGTCATCAATAAGTCGAGTGCGCTGAACAACAAGTTTCCTCAGCGATAAATATCCCTCAAGAACCGGTCCCAAAAGTCTAGTTTTGTATGCTTGTCGAATTGCTGGATTTTCCAAGAACATCGATAACAATTCAACGAATTGTCGAAGAGCATAGCCTTGTGCGAGATCCGAAGAAAGGGTAGTTTCCTCCAAACGATGAATATTCACAATTTCAGCTGACAGCAGCTGTGATATTTCGGTAAGAACCCCTCTGAGCGCTAGATACTGTCTCCATGGTGAATCAGTGGCGAGGGCCCGGTATAGAGTTAAAAATTCGGCGCTGGTTTCTCCAGATTCTCCAACATATTTCAGGAATCCGGTGAGCAAATTAAGCAGTTCTCTCTTACGTTCGTGAGTTCGACTAAGCGAGGTAACTAGCGAGCATGCTAGTTGTCGACCAAAGCGAGAATTCGCATTGAACAAAATCGGCTGCAGCCATGACGCGCTCAATTCTAGCGGAGTACTGGGTATTCCATTCTGTAAGACTCGGTTTCTCCACCTTTTTCCATACTTTTCCCACAGATAAGCCTTTCGCAACTGCATTCGTTTGTGTTCTAACGTTGCCCCGAACATTCTTTGACTTGATTTCTGTCCAGTTGTTGCTTGACCCGCCGCGGGTTTCTCCTCCGTCTTCTTTGCTGTCTTATCAGTAGGGCCTAAATTTGGTGGCATTCTGGCTTTCCAAGCTTCGAATGAATGGTCCTTGTCGTTTTCTAGCCACTTTTTAAAATCGACTGTTAGTCCATCCACACTACTGATACTAGACAGGTCTTGGGGTGCCATATCTTTGTTCGTCTTGCTTGTTGGTTGCGGTGGACAAATGAGAGCTTGCATGATACGCAAACAAGGCTGGATAACAGCTATAGCTGGCCCACGGCGATCACTAGAGAATCAAAGAAATTCGTAACACATTTTACCATCACTGTTATGCTAATTTACTCACCGACATGCCATCAAGAACAAATCAAAAACTATTTTAAGTTTCTGCTCCCAACAGAAGTCATCCTGCGCAATGAGCACTTCCAACAAAATCATCTCATGGCGAATTGCGGTCTCCATATTGGCCGATGGGATTGCTCCTATCAAAGCCATTTTGACGCGTTCGTGGATTAAACCAAGCAGATTGAGACATGCATCAGTGTTGTCTTTGGTAAGCAAGCAAAGAAGATTGCGTACTTCGTCCTGTATTTGTGGTGTTCCACGACGTAGATTGTTTTGAGCAAGTTCTTCCACTAAGCCCTGCATGTACAGACCCAAGCGACATTCTGGGTCGGATGCCATTGCCCGTAAAAGAGTAAGACATTGTTCCGTGGAAGCTAGAGCGCATCCATAACATCGGTTGACAGCGGACTCTTCTGATCCAAGATTTGTCGATTTATTTGGTTGATCCATTTGACTACGATCGTAGGCAACAAGTTCTCTAAAAAAAAAATAATATTGTTTTTTTTTTTTTTAATAGATAAGATTCATATCGCTAGACCAACCTGCGGCAAGCTTTAACTTTCTGTACGACTTTGCTAAGCTCATCAAATGAAGTCCTTGATTCAACACAGTATTTTTGGGCCAGTAGTTGGATTATCTTGTTAACCTGAGACGTACTGTGCACAGTCCCCAACGTGTCATCGATCTGACGATCTGAACGGTGTTCAGCCACTTTCTGAATCAATAATTCTAGCATCTGTTTATTTGTTTGCAATTGACGATATATTCGATCGGCACGTTCCAGGGATGAATGAATGATTTGCACGGTCTTTGTACGATCCTCGGCTGATTCAATCGGGTCAACAGCACAACACGCACGCCCATAAATGCTAAAATCAAACTTAGCGTACTTGCAGAATCCACACGAATGGCAAAGGAAAGGATCCTTCTCGTCGTAGTTGATCGCGCGACATTTGTGACACTGGAATACGTTCTCACCGCAGTTGGCGCACACACCTGGATATGATGGTACCGCTGCACTACAGCGCGGACATTGCAAATTTTCACTGGAGCCAGTTACTGTTTCATAGAAGTCACCGTATTCCACCATCAAATTGCATGCAGTGATTGGCAGAGGAAAATCGATCTTCACCTCTGTTTGACCAGATTGTAGATTAATTGAACGCGCCTTATGCCACATTGCGGGTCGGTTCTTCAGCTCTACAACAGCCTGTACTGTACGGTTGTTGTAATAAATGTTAATAGTGCGCACCATCTTTGTTCGTTTCAGGTCAGCAATGCGTAGAATTATCTTCGAGATCGTGTGACTTTGAACGAGTTTCACTATCATCGTGGTCGTAGTAAATTTAGAATCCGACTTGATTGAGGGCAATTTTACATTTGTCATCGGTACCTCTGGGTTGTTGCAGACGAGACAGGGCTCAGACTCAAGGTAGTAGCCGCTGACTTGGAGCACCTGTTCCAGGGTCGTGTAGATTGGCGCATTCGAATGCTTTGACAAGAGTTCATTTTGTTGTTGCAGCACTTCAACAGCTTTTTCCATATATTCAGGAAGTTTCTCTGATATAGACTTTGTGCTGAGTGTAAGATACCCAAGTATGTCCACAAACTGAGCCGATCTACGCCCATAGGCCGGAAGGTATTGCCACATATTCCACAGCAGATTGATGAGTTTCTCCTTCTGACGATCATTGCTGTTTTCATAAATCGCATAGACCAGCGAATGCGTTTGCCAGCGAATTGATGTTATGTTTGTCTCAAGAAGGAATATTTTCACAAACTTCGACAGCAAATGATCAGGTACAAAGCGGAATAATTGATGTACGAATGTACTGCAATGAGAGGGATCGAATTTCGAATCAGACGTGATCTCGTTTTCCTCAGATTTATCACGATCTTGGCGAGTTTTTGATGAAGATATAGATTGCTTGTTAGAATCTTGTTTAGCTTGATTATTATTGCAGAGAGCGGCTTGGAGCAGCTGCAAGATTATCGGAGAGACACCATCATCTAACTGGAAACAAGCAATCTGGATTAGCGTTGGAATGACGTCCTCATGTACGACACAAAACTTTTGCCAGTTGCCAGTGCGGATTTGACTAATCTCTTGACAAGCGCGGAGATGTTCGGTTAGCTCAACGAGAGCATCGTAAGTCAGAATAGGCTGATTGCCAGCACCAATGTGCTGTTAAGTAAAATATAATTAGTGTCGTCATAAAGAAATCATATGAGTTGTCTTTTACCTTTGGAGTTTGCAGGTCGCAAAATTTCTTAATGGCGTTGATGTGGACGTCTAGAGAATGACCGTCGCGGAACATGCGGAATTTCTCCTTGTTGCCACAAATGTACATAAGCAGCTTCCGCACCTGTCGGCGCAATAATGGACTTAAATTTAGCATCATGTATTCACAGAGAGTGAATGTCATGTTCTCACAGAACTTGTGATACCAATCATAAGTGGCTGGGTGCCCAGCGGATAGTTTCAAAATCTGATAGGGTAGCCGCACTGCGATCTCAGTGAGCAGTGCATTGTAACCATCAAAAATCTCGGGGAAGTTCTTCAAGTAGTTGTGCGGGATTAGGGTTGAGATATCTGGTTTTGGACCGTAGCTAATTGGTTTTAGAAGATTGTTGGATGTTGAATTCGAGGACGATGCACCAGAGGATGTGGTAGCCGATTGGGAACCAGATTCTGCTGCTACAGAAACCGTCTTCCAATGTGCAAGGAAGGACTCCATCACCACGAGACAGAATGGAATTGCCCCACTCTTAATCAGAGTGTTTGCAGTAGTGGATGCGACAAAAGAAGCATTGTCCTTAAACTGATGTGGAGGCGATGTAGTGCCAGCTTGTTTTGATGACTTCGTTTTACCCATCAGTACACTAAACAAGCAGAGAAGCATAAGCTTGACCTCGGTGTTTGGTTTTCGTTCAACAAGCTATAAGGGAATTGTTTATTAATAGTTTTTATTGCATTTTCTTAGTGTTTACCTGTGAAGCCAGTGAAGCTGGACACATTCCCAAACCATCAACAAGTGCATTGAGCAAAAGATTCAAAATTTGCTGATCTGACTCATGATTTCCATCCAAGTCAGTGGTTAACATCAAAACTACTTGTACCAAAGGAATGACCTGCGCACCACTGCAGCCTTCCAGCGACTTGAAGTTCTCCACAATTTTGTTCAAAATCGAGCATCTGCAATAAAATAATAGATAGATCTTCAGGCTTTTACAGCTCTCAATGTTCCATTTACCTTAAATCATGTAGTTTAGTTGAAATTTCCGTTTCCGCTTGCTGTTCTTCTGTTTCTGCTGATTCTTCCGGCAATGGCGGCTCGCCTAAAGGAGCCATTTGAAGTTCACCACTTCTGGGAGGAGATGCATTTGGTTGATCACCGTATGTACTGCTTCGTCCAGATATTCCTCCAATACTCTCGACACCACTGCCTCCGCTTTCTGAACCTCCACTTCCTGCGGGTTCTGCCGGAGATGTTCTTAAAGTGGAACCATCTGTGGCTGCATTTGAACCTTCATCATCTGAACCTCCAACTGAAACACTAGCGGCTTCACCTGCATTGCTAGAGGATGCCAATCTTTGAACATTTTGTAGTGCGCCATCACGAACTCCTTGAAGATAAGCTAGACCCTGTCGTAAATCTCCTCCATCATGCTGTTGCAGGCTAAGAGCAATCGCGATATCCATTATAGCTTCATCATCGGCATCCTGTTGTAGATCGAGCAGTTGAGGAAATCCTCCTGCCCCAAGGAAGGCCTCCAAATTACCCAATGGATGACTAATCCCTGGTTCACCGAGTCCTAAAGGCTCAATGGCGTCGACGTCAACGGGGACAAAGTCTGCACTATGACTTGTCGATGGGGTGTCGTCACTTCCTCCGACAGGTTGAACCGCCGTGGTCGTCGAAGGAGTTACCGTTGCCGTAGTGTTGGAGGGCGTCGGAGTAGAACACGCTGGTGGACTGATGATTACAACCTTCCTGCGTTTGACTCTGGGACTGAGAAGCAATATTATTGCTTCCTTTGCGCTGTGGCTGATGACATTGGATTCGTCCAAAAGCAACTCGATTAGATATTTAGTCATTTTCTCCACTTGTGTGGGATCAGAAAGTGCGAATGCATGAATAATCTCCACCAAACAGTGAATAATTGCTTCTGTATGGCAAAGACCACGTTTTACAATCGATGTGGGTTCGTCTATGCGCGGTGTAATATCAAACAATTTCTTCGTAAGCTCCAACAGATTTGGCAGAATCACAAATTCATTTTCCATGCAAATCTTGGTTAGAGCTTGAGGCCTTGCTACGGCAATGCTTCGTGTGAGTAGCACCAAGCGGTAGAAAGCCTCGGGGTCAATGCTACGCATGTCTTCGACTTTCTGCAGCTTAATGAGCTCACTGTTTACATCGTTGAGAATTTCCTTGTCTTTGTACGCATGGTATGCTGTGCGATTGCCATACAAGGTGGCTAAAACACATTTGGTTTGCATTTGTACCGGATTGGGTGATGGCATGAGCAATAGGGATGTCGAAACCGAAATCGCCTTTTGCTTAAGAGTTGATTCAACATTCGATCCTCCCAGTAAACCTAATCCACTGTCTAGGACTTCCAACATAGAAGTCACCATCTTGTCAAGGTTGGTTACAGTTTGTACGGTAGTGTCATTAGAATTATTCGATCCTCCACTTGTTAAGGCTGATGTTCCTGCAGCAGCAGTACCAGTACCTGCGGTTTCATCAGTTTCTTCTGGCCATCCAATGAGGTCCTTAGATTTGCCATATACTTCAATGCTATCCAACATACAAACATTCTCTGGATCCTGTGATCTACCAAAGACCACGCTCAATTTTTTGTCCGACTGAAGCATTTCTTCCTTCAGAAGTGGTATATCGAACCATCGAGCACGCCTTACGACAGTTGGGACAGTCCTGCCGACAACTGTGACATTTTGAGGGGCTCTTAGTGGATCTTGTGTTCCCAACAACACTCGAATTCCAACGATCACCATATTCGGGTCCGAATTGATGATTTCCAATGTAAATCCGCTCGGTTTAGTGGATGCAACAAACATTCCGGTTGAGAATAAGCGCGTCTTAAGCTTCTGCTTGTTGTAAATCTGAAGAAGGTCATTACCCCCAAACTCTACGTCCGGCATTACGGTGCAATGTTCAAAGAAATCTATTGGGAAAGCTGGTGCACCGTTTGGCCCAACAATTTTCTGGCCATTTCCTGAAGCATTCCTTGAACTTGATTTAGACTTCGTTTTACGCGACGCCTTTGATGTTATTAGAGTTGCTGTTGAGTACATCTGATTTCCAATAGGCTGAACTTCGGGAGATAGCCAGTAGTTTGTGTTCTCAGCTTGTGCTGTAAATATTCTTAAGCTTCCATCTTCGCATAGGAGTATAAGTGTGGTTTTCTCAACTCCAGCTACTGTGTGACGAATTGCCACCATGTCCATGATCTTTGACTTAGAACTCTGTGCCTTAATTTCCTGCATGACAATCCTCTCTGGAGTCAGCATAAATACTACGGGGTTGTTAGATGTGTGCATCATGGCACAGATTAATCCAGGGTGCCCGGGAATTTCCGTCCATTGGCAAAGTGGCTGTGGTGGACCTTTCGAAGAATTCTTTGAAGAATTCGGTGGACCGGTCTGTACCTGCATAACGCACTTCACACCTTTGTTCACATCTGTTAGAGGGGCCATAAAACTTCGGCCAAGCGAATAGCTAAAGAATAGTATTTGCAGAGTATGTGAGTAGTAAATAGAAACACCTCCTCCTCCGACCTGTCCATTGATGTCCTTAATGTGAGGATGTTGTAAATCCAGGGTGTTAGTCACGTAGAAATCTCCGTGCTTCGCTAAACTCTCGTCATCCAGTGTCTGGTAATAAATATAACCGGATGAAGCAATCAGGAACATATAGTACACTCCCTCTTGGTATATGAATGTGCAGTCACGAATTTTGCCAACCGCTACAAGAAAATAGTATTTCGGGCTATATGTATCCTCAGCCAACTGATAAATCTTTACGTAGTCCGCTGTTACTAGAGCCAACATTGTCTGTGAACCTGGCAGCCAGATGGCTTTTTTTATGAAATTTCCATTCTCCAATTGAGGGGTAAGGACAATGTGTTCATTAGCTGTTCCACTACTAGAGAACGTGAGAATGTGACATTCCTTGAGTCCACATACTGCAAGGCAGTCTTCATTTGCGGGATTCGCAGTTAACGAAAGCACAGTGCAGGGTATTGGTGCAGAAGAAAGTTGAGTGAGAGTTAGTTTCCTCTTCGCGGCATCAGCTTGTTTCAGCAGAGCTGATAACTGCAATATAGTGACCTTTCCCTTTTCATGAGAGACAGCCAGATGCTGTCGCTTTCCATGTGGTGACGAAAGGCAACAAAGGGCTACACGTCGTACCAATCCAGAGGATAGCAACTGCTTAATTGTCTGCCCTTGATCGCCCGAATAACTCATCCTTACGTTTTCAAAGGCTCCCTCTTGGGAACCCAAAGTCGGCACCATAATCTGGTCGCTTATTTGGAAAGTCTGGTCAAGTGTGTGAAGGCGTTCCAGAGCGCCCTGAGCCCTCTTATGACAACCCACAGTCGAAAATAATGCACAATTTTCTCTAATCGAAGGCATTAGCAGTTCAAAGAACTCCAATATACAGCGTACCACTGATGTCCATTGCTCATTATTCTGCAGAGCATCCTTTGAGGATTCTATGATCTTAGCCAAATGAGATGCCCTTTCACTCAGAGCTCCTCCTTCCATTCGACTTATCGAAGAATTTGTGGGAATGTGCGACGGTGGGGTATGTGCTCTTTTTCTAGTCAGAGCGCCAACGTAAGAAGTTTCAGCACATTCTTGGGCAGACGAGGCAAGAGCACGATCTTGCGCGCTTGACGAAAGGTTTACTCGTCTGCTTAGTGCCTGACAGGAGCCATCATCCTTTGCCCCGCAGTCACAGAAGAAATTTCCGTATTTTGCGTAGCTCACATCGTGATTTTTGTGACACACTCTGGCACAGACCGAGCACACCCCCACAGTATTTACCATGTTGCACGTGTGACAATGGTACCAGTGTTGGTTCATAAATTCTTTCTGCGTTTGAGAGTAAGTGCAAAGTTTATTACTCAGACTGTCCTCATCTGAGTCTTCGACAATTGAGTCTTCATCGTCACCACCGCCACCGAGTTCGTCCATCAAATCGTCAAATTCTGCTTGCATTTCTTCCTCCCAAGGAGGTGTCAATGAGCGGCTGCCTTTGAAGCCCAACGCTTGGAGTAGATCACCCATGTAGCGAAGCAAAGCGGTCACATTGTCTAGGGCAATTTGAGGACGCAACACAACCTGTTGTGTTTTTGGAACAACGAGTTTCTCTAGTACATGGTATTTGGAAACTTCTAGCCAGACAATTGACGCAGTGAACAGAGTTGAATGGCCTCGACCTTGAGCTGCGTCAGCTAGTGTTATCATAACCTAAGAACAGGGGATTAAATGAATGTACAAAACCATAAAAAATTTAATCTTCACCTGAAGTAAATCGGAGAAATCGGATGCCTCTTGTGTTGGACAAAGCAAGGTCTGACCAAGCTGAAGTAATGCATGAAAGAGAACCATAGAAACCGATTGTGGCGTCTTTCCGTCTTGCACAATGTATTTAGTGATGTTTTGCAAAAGTTTACCATTGCGTTCGACACCTTCTCCCTCATGTGTGGGTGAATCAGAGCGATTGGTAAAGTAGCTGTAACTGGGGGCAACTTGAACCCCTCCGTCTTCATCTATTTCCATAGCTTCGGCATCCATAGCAGATGATTGGGCAATTTGATCAGAGATGCTGGGAATAGCAGATACCGTCGCCATGTTGGTGGGGGTCTGCGCATTGCTAGAAGAATTACTTGATGGCTGAGCACCTTGTCCAGGACCAAGTAAAATATGGCTCAGCCAGTTTTTAAGGCGATTTATGTCGGTGTGACCAAGCTCTGACACGCATTGAATTAGGTCTGCCAACGGGAATAAAGAATCTGGTTTGTCAGCAGCCTGGAAGAGTTTTTCGAAAAATTGCAAGATTTTCGTAGCGTAGTTCTGAGACAAGTTTGTTCCAGTAAATGAGAGCAATAGGTCGGTTAGGCTTCCCGAGTTGGAGACGCGGAAGAACTCGTGCATTGCCTTCATGCCCATGGGCTTCTCGAGCATCTGCTGCATGACTTTTAGAACCTCTAGGAATACAGATTCACTCAGATTCATATTCTGCGTCTGTCTACATTCGTCTGCGTACTCTATTATCACCCTATAGCAGTGCTTCAACAAGTGACTGTAGGACAAGAATTGCCTTTCATCTGCCCCTGCATCGTCAGAGCTAAGGAGACTGCTCAAGCACTTTTCACTAATATCATACAGATATTCCATCCGAATGTCAAACAACATGGCAGTTAGAGTTGGTTTTAAGCGTTCCTCAATCTTTGAGTCGCCTTTGCACACAGGAAGCAAATAATAAATCAAGTGCATGAGAGTCTTCAGCGCATTCTTCAGTGACAAAAGAACAGAGTAACTTGCATGTTTTGAAATCTCCATGAGATGGGCATCGATGACTGTGAGTGTATGAAGCTCAACAGGGAAAACGCTGCTGGAAAACGAATCTTCATCCGGAACATTCAATTTCTTGGTCCACTCAACTGTTATCGATTCCTTGTCCTGCCCGGACACTAAGTTAAGGAATTGATTGGACAACTCTGCTGTGTATGAGTTCTTCAGACTGGCTATGGGAATCAAATACTCAAATATATTCGTTGGAATGGTGCCGCCAATGCTCTTTGCCATTGTTTTCTGTACGGTTTCGTTCAATATCTTCAATGTGTCCAACAGTTTAAGAAGAAGGTCCTTAGAAAGTTCTTCTTTCGCCAGTTCGTTATTTTTGCTGCTCGTTTGCTCTTCGATATCCGTACTTGCTGATGCAATGCAACTGCTGTTCGACGGAGAAGCTCCGCGTTGATCAGATGTTTCTAATTGATCATTGCTTTGTGTGTTGGACAATTTTGGAGGTTGTACACCTTCTTTTTCAGCCCAGGAGAGAGCGTGCATATGTGCCATAAGGGCATCGATCATCAAGATCTTAGAAATTCGAGGATTTTCTATAGAATAAGAATTTTATAATAAATAATGTTCAAAAAATTGAAAAGGGACTAACTCACGTGTGTTAAATGTCTTATTGAATGCCTCCAGACCAAAGATTGTATTCTTCAGGCTAAACCTCGGGTCAGCAACATGTTCTGTCACATTTGTCCACAAAGTCTCAGCGTACTGGGTGTACATGCCTTGCTTTATAAGACTGTTAACGATCAAGTAATGTGACGTTGCCACTGGATGAAAGCAGCGAATAGACCACAGCAATGAATGCAATGTTGGCGTTTTATCCTGAAGTAATGCTTCTACATGCGGCGTCGATGGAGGTAAGCCCAACAACAATTTCCAGCATATACTGAAACAATAGTGTACTGCGCACAGACTATGCGATGTAACTTTGGCCATGCATATATCGGTAACAGAAAGAATATCAATAAGGGCCTCCACAAGAAGTGGGTATTTAAGTTTGTCTGGAGTACAAAGGATGAAATTCCAAGCCAACCCATCGAGTTTGAACTCTTGAAGGATCTTTGTGTCTACCACAGCAAGGGAATAGAACTTTGGTCGAATGCCTGAAAAAGAAAGGTAGGTACCCCAGTCTAAAATTTCCATTTCATAAATCTTCAACTTACTTGTAGAAGCTTCGGGAGCAAACTTCCTAAACTTTTCTTCGATATCCTTGCGACAAAATGAATGCATTTTTGTTTTGTTGTTGAGCAGGTCGGAAACTTTTTGACTCCCATCTAGAGTGCTTACGGAAAACAAATTCCAACGAACTTGTTCTAGCAAAACGGTTGGTGCGTTGTACAAGTGCTTCATTAGATACTCCAAAAACAACAACAGCCGAGAGAGCAACATGATCTGATGATTACGCAAAGGTTTCTCGGGTGAGACACTGCGACAAACCTCTGCACATCGAATAACACCACCAGCCGTAAGCAAGAGAATTGACTTCTTTTGCATTAAATTAAGCGAATGAAAGAGGAAGAGGAGCAATTGAGCGTGTTCTATGTTCAAGTCTTCGTAATCGGTCTCTGAGCTCTGATTAACTGCTGACGATGAACACACACCTTCCACGAGTGTATTGACCAAGCGATGCCAGACGGAAAGACAAGCCGCTTCCTTTTCTTGAGTCGGTTTAAGAAGGAGAATCTGAACCAGTACAGAAAGAGTGCTGGAGTAAACCTGAAGTGGCCACGTATTTGTATCTTGTGTCCATGGGGATACAGATAAGTAAAGGAGCAAATTTGATTGCAGCGTTTCATTTAAAAGCGATCCGGATATTAAATTATGGAGATATCTACCAACAGCGCCAGAAAATTTTATCATTGCTGCTTGCCACTGAGGACAGTTTGAATTCTCAGGTTCACCTCTTGAAGCATCTCGATCTAGATCTTTGAGGATATTCGCTAAGAGCACCATTTGCTGTTCACTCAGACCTGCCTTCACATATTTATTTAGATAATTGTGCTTCGTGCCTAGTGATTGATCAAGGAAACAAAATATCTGTGCGGCTAATTCTAAGTATTCGTGTGGTTCATCTTTCGCCGGTACTAAGTTCGACTTTTGGGTTTCATTTAACTTCTCTTGAATCTGGCTTTCGGACGGCTCATCGTTTGCTTCCGGAGATAGTGTTTCTTTGAACCAAAGGCCCAAGTAGCTCTCGCTATCATCTTCTTCAGAGTTATCCGAACAAGAAAGAGTGTCATTGTAATAGGTTGTTGAATCCGAGTAGCTTATTGGGTCACATTCTGTGCGATCCTTTGCATTAGCTCGCTTCAAAGAGCATGCCTTGCGGTATGAGACTGTAGCCAAGAAAGTTAGCAGCTGCTGAAGGGTTGCAGTGTTTAGCACTCGTACTACCCTCTCTAGAGACGAATATTGCTCTAGAATATTGAATTCGGCTGGTTCAGGTGCATTCTGATTAGTTCCATCTGCTCCTTCTTCACCACATGTGGCCTCAATCTTTAGATCATCAATCAGTTCTGTTAGTAGGTTAAGACTGTGGCTGGCAATCGCAGCATTTAGAACGCCAAAGCCTTGTTGAACTTTAAATAGATTTACTCTAGCAGAAGGGGTATGCTGATCAGAACCTCTTGCTGGGCTTTTTCCTTTTGCAATCGCCTCTTCTGCCTGCTGCACTTGTTGCTTTGAGCTGGCACTACCAGAAGCCCCTAGAGCCCCCTGGATACCTGTGATCAGCAACCATGCACCGAAGCATAGATGATTTTGGTAGACATGAATCCTTGCTGAGTTTTTAAGCACATTTCCAATAGTTGTGTAAATTTCTAAAGCTTTATCGACTATAATCCTTGCACTCTCCTCAGTTTCATCTGCTTCCTTAGAAACTTGTGATGAACTCCCTGCTTGCTGGCTCTTCTGCGAACCAGAGCTGGACATAGAAAGAACGCTGCAAGATATAGATGTAAGAACGGCGCAGTACAGAGCAGACATCGCGCAACGGGACAGTTGATTGATTTTAAGTGGAGAAAGAGGCTCCATGATCGGTAAAGTAAGCGCCTGCCACAAGATAGATACTTCAGCAGACATGTGTACAAAATTGTTTTTAATTTGTGTAGCCTCAGCCGTAGTGAGAGGGAGATATAGTTGCTTTCCAGTTGAAATACTCTCTTCATATTTCTGCCGATACTTTGACAATGTCGGCAGAGCAGAGCATACTTCAAGGACTACATCCCCTGCATTTAATGATTCTAGATAAGCAATATTAGCTGAAGAGAATATGTCCTATGGGAACATTATGAAATGTTACTGTTTTGTTGGACTACGGTAATCAAAATAGTTTATACTAACCGTGCAATCGGTAAGTTCCTCACTTAACGGTGCCCAAGCATTTGGATTACCCACTTCCAAGGGGGCAGTCAACTGCTGCAATATCACTGACGACAAATCCGAACGTGACCTTTTTATTTCCGACTTTGGGCTATCCTTGTCGCTGCTTCCACTCACTATGCTTTTGTTTGAGTCTGGGTACTTATTCCCCTTCAATATAACCGCAACGGTGGCATGATCAAATCCAGCCAATTGCTGCTTCCCCTCACATAAACTTTTCAACGCTGGCAACATCCATTTGATCTCAGAAACACTCAGCTTGTTTAGTCTGTGCAATATATATCGAATCAGCACTGAGCTTGCTTCTATCATCTGTGGCACCTGCGTCTGGCAAACTATATGCAGACAAAAACAAAGAATTTCGCAATTACAGCAACTACTCCCCTTTCTGACAACCCCATGACTCACCCAGACTGCACTGTCCACTGATAGTATCGGCGGCCAGGGCCGAAAATGCAGTAAAAAACTGTCCATGATTCGCATCGTTTTCGAAAAAATCGTTTTCGCTTAAAAGAAATATAAAATATTCGATCAAAATCAATCAAAATCGATGGAATTTTCATTTTTTCGCAACAGAAAAAATCATCGCCGCCATTGTGAATTTTTCAATTGGATTTTCTGCGATATCCAGCAAACTTTTCTATGATATTTCTTTTCACTTACCATCTGGTGATAGCTTTGATGATATTTAGCACATCGGTTTTATTTAAATTTCCATAATTATTTGACAAAAGTGGTTTAACTACGGAAGACCAATCCGTTCCTCCACTATGAGCGGCCATCTTTAAAAATCTGTTCGTCTGACCCGTTCTATCAAACCACTCAAAAATTAAAGGGCAGAACTTGGTTGTACATACTTGCTCACTATGTGCTGTTCGTTTGTAAATAGCGACAAAATTGGATTTGGCTGAGGTTTCAATTATGCCTGAAACACAATGATGCGTTGGTGCTACCGTTCTCCCGTTACGTTGAGAGTGCTTCAATGGATGCGTTGAATGACATACTCAAATTTATCAGCTTGTTGTCTCACAAATTTGCTGAAATAAACAAAAAACTTTGATGCGAACTATCAGAACGCACACAAAAGTTCAACACAGTCGAACTTTTTCAAGAGAGCATGCGTTTGCTTCGTAATAATACGTAGCTCTTATTTTCTCTCATTCGTAAAAAACGTAGAACGGTAGCACGACGCAGCTTTGTGACTTTGGTTGTACATTAAACGTCATTCGACGGTAGCACCAACGCATCATTGTGTTTCAGGCATTATGCGCACTAAGCAATTTTTTTTTTTTTCCTTATTCTAAGATGTACTGTAAAAGAATTTTTCTGCGGAACCTTTTTTTTCTTTTTTTTTTTTTTAAGTTTTCAATTTGCACAGAAAAGTGCATGCAGTTTTTGGTATACACTTATTCAAGTATGTAACTTCGTTTAAAGCGCCAGGTGATTTTCACTTAAACTGGCAACACTGCTCTCAACTACATATAAACAAATGAAAAACATGCGAAAAATGTAACGTAAAAAAAAATGTTTTCATTTCCTCAAGAAAACAATATTATATTTATGTTTTTTAGACCATTTTAAGCCAGAAAAAAAAAATGTTTGCTCAGTGCGCATAATGGAAACCCGCCCCATAAACCTAAATCTGTATAAATGCGAAATCATCTGCTTCCGTAATACCTGTGACAGACCAACTTAACTTTAATCGCGCTGAGCAATTTAGCCCTTAGACACCAAAACAGAATGAGCCTGAAAAGCACTCATGCCAACTCTACACTTTAAAAGCGATAGGAGTAGATTCACTCCATATTAAATTAAATCTATTGCTTTTTGTAGGATTCTTTTGAACAAGCAAGCGCTTTGAATTTCCACGTTAATAGTTTATATCCACATTCAACGCACTCATTGATAGATACAAGGCGAATTTTTTTTTTATTTTTTCATTTTTGTCAATTCAGCGTCCAATGCTTCAGCCATGTTATTATTAATTTTTATTTGTAATTTATGCTTAGACGGTGTTCACACTGGACTGACGTGTTCTGACTGATAGTCATATCTGAACACTTCCGCGGAATCATTTTGACATATTAATTGTCAGTGTCTACCAAATTGGTTTGTTTTCTTTTCTTTCTTTTTTTTTTTTTTGCTTACATAGCAAATTTGAAGAAATTTAATAAAACACTGAGTGATAGCAGTGAAATATATATAAATGCAACTTTATTTCACAATTTTTTTAAACACTTTTGTCGTGTGTCGTGCGTCAATCGCACGTCAGAAAAAGTCCCCCTTTGCCCGTAAATGTCAAAAAAAAAAAAAAAATCCAGTCCGTCAGTCCTGTGTGAACAAACTTTTAAAATGCTGACTTTCATAAAATTTTCACTGCACAACTTATTTGCACATTCGATTGTAATGTGCCAAGATAGATTCCTTTTTATTTTGTTGGTCAAATAAGAACATACTCGTAATATTTGATTTATAATATGAGGACTGCATTCTTTGATGATCAGTTTAATTATTGATTTATAATTTAGGTAAATTATTAATTATTTTCTGTTTAAGCCCATTAGGCACGCAGTAATTTATGCTTCAACTAATATCTTCACTAAGATTTTTAATATTGCAAATTTTGACAGCGCTGCAAGACTCAGACGCACATCCAGTTTAAGCATTTAAGTTGGATTAAACATTTTGGTCTATCATGGATATAATGCTTCGCAAAAAGATTTTAGTCCTGTAGTCAGTAGGAGCAAGCAAATCACTTTGAGTTTAAGTAGAACAACTTTTCTGTAAACAAGTAAATAAAATATTTCCATGCAAGGATTGCACCAAACAAAAGCAAAGTTGCAACAGCAAAATTTGAGTACATATATGCTCGGCCCATCTGATGTCGAAGCAAAAACTAAACTTATCCACATGGGTTTATCACGTGGCATTATTTGGTTTCAAATTTACCCTACCGTGGGTAAAGAACTCCAAACATTCGAAAGATACATTTTATGAAAATTTTACCAAAGCAATACTTGTCCTTGAGTAGTAACGATCGAACACACCCAAATAAAATAGCATAAAAGTCAAAGCAGTACTTTGCAGCGACGACTGTTGAAGTGCTGAAGTTGTAGTTGAAGGAATATTAATGTTTTTTCTCAAATTTTGAAATTCGTTTATCGCTGAAACGGTTTAGGCTACTGAAAAAAGTAGTGCTTCAAAGTTATACTGAATATGAGTGGAAGTGATGAATTTATTCGAAGGTTGATCAACCACGGCATAATCCGTTTGTTTATTTTCTTTCGTCATTTGTGTTTTGTTGCAGGAAGTGTGGTTATATTGAACAGCTGATTCGTAAAATATAAACAACATTCTTGAACCTGCGCTCTGGGACATGTTTCGGAGCTCATTGCACGAGTGAGAAAATGCGACATTAATTTACACAAACTTTATTCAGAATCACCAACGTTGTAGGCACATTTAATTTAATTAGTTTTCTGGGATGTCTCAATGCTCTCTTTAAGTTGTTTCACTGGGGAACTACCTGCATCTGTTGTTAGTTTTGCTGCCATTTGTGCAAGTTTCTCTTTCTGGAAGTCGCGACGAGCTTCGTCCAGCAGCACATTGTGAATAAGACTTCGATTCTGGGTCATGTCCGGCAACAAGGCAGGATAGGGATTTCCACGGAGCTCTAGTACAGACTTCTTGTAGTACATCCCCGGGTAGTCCCGCGGAGCCTTATACATTCTGGTGTAAGAAACACTACATTCTTGGAAACGGGGAACTAGAACTTTGAACAGCTTGTGTACTAGCTGTTTTTCGAGCAACCAGTAGTCAGCCATCTCCATGGTTGGTTTGTGGCAATCGCCATGGCGAATGGCATTTGAAATTAGCTAAAAAAGAAATTTGTATTGAGAATGGTGTGTCGTAAAATAGAGAAATAAGCGATTACCAGCTCAACGTAACCTCTAGTTTCATCGGCGCGGTTATAAAATAGCTCAATTCGTTCATGCTTAACCAGAGCAGTGACGGTTTTTCGCAGTTTCAATAACCTGCCTTCGGGCCCGTCCGGATTCTTTAAATGGCGCTTATTCGGTTGAATAGCTATCCGCAGCTGCGACATTAACTTTGATACTTCGGCTTGATTCATGGTTTCGGATAAATTTTCAATTTAATTTTACGTAAACCAAAACACGAGTCGTAGTTCCGAAACTTCTCCCCCTGTGACACTGACAGCTGAATGACAATTCAGAAAGAGGGACAATCTTGTAGGTATGTTTCATTTGACTCTCCTCTGGGGTGAGTTTCAGTAAAAAGGCAATTTAAACCTTTTTAAGATTTCAGGAACAACGAGATTATTACATCCTTCTATATTTTATAATTATTCCTTTTGATGATGATTGGGTCTAGCGCGAGCAACAAATGACATCGAACAAATGACAATTCCCGATGACATCTCTTTATTAGTTATGTTAGTTGAGTGTAAGTTCTTTAAACTTCGAGGGGAGGTTTAAATGGTTATTTTGAGAAAAAAAAGAAGGCAAATGACAGGTAAGGCGGCTTAAAAGATTAAGAAAGTTGAAAAAATCGTCCCTGCAGATATTTTTTCTAAATTGTTAAATTATGTATTTATTTAAATTAAAATATTATTATTATTATTATTATTATTTATTAACATGCAATTAAAATTACATGATAATATTAATATTAACCATGTAATTAATTAAAGTTAGATAATAATGTTTGAGTTTGTTAGAAAATCAGAGATCTTTTCAATATTTGTGGGACTAGGGTTTTTAAGTACTTCATAAATTGAATTGTTTTTAAATATATTTTTGATATAGGCTTTAATACAGAACAATTTTCTAAAATATGTGTTAAATCCAAGATGGTGTTGCAGGAGGCAATTTTTAGTAAGAAGATGCTAATGAGAAGCTGAGGTATGTCCAAGACGTAGTCGTACACAGTTAGAAATTTTTTGTTTAGGAATGTTTGTAGGGTATATAGGGATGAGTTTCTCAGTGTTTACTCTCTTATAATGATGGTGGTATAGTTTCTTGAATGAGTTTAATCAAATCTAATTTGGTGTAGATATTAAATCTACATACCGGAGCATTTTTGGCAGAGTTAGCTGCAATGTCAACAAATTAAAATAAAGGTCAATTGAAGTTACTTTTTACTGTTCCGTATCAGAATAGTATAAAACGGAACACTAATGGATTCAATACCGTGTCTGTCTGCCTGTCCATCAGTATATCACACGTTTGTAACTTTCGAACCATTAGAGCTGAAATTTTGCACAAAAACAGCATTTGGGGCATATATTGCATTCGGGGTATAATGTACCCCAAGAATGCGATATATCAAATAAAAGCTAGAGTTCCAAGGAATTTGAATGTGTAAAAAATAAATTTTGTTGAACAAAAGCCTCACAAAACGTAGGCAGGAGCGATGTCCCTCGTCTATCTCCGCCTAACTATTGAGTTAGGCGGCCGGTAAATATAATTTAAATGTTTATTCACCACCGCCATACATATCTATAAACATACGTATCAGCACAAACATATAAATCAAATTTCTTCAGTTATTCTCAAGCGAGTAGTTTTTTCTAAAAATAATTGTTCTACTCGTATGACAGCCAATGACAAAATCCTAAAACCGCTTTTCTAAAAAATCTCTTAGAAACTAAACAGCAAGTATTTTACATATTCCAGAAAAAAAAGTTATGCAGGCAAAGGAATTTGTACAGATATTTTCCCCTTAGAAATTAGTGCCAAAATATGGTTTTTGTCTATTTTCTCGCAAACCATACGCAATAAGTGTTTAGCATAAAATTATCTATAATTTTTGTAATATTTTTTTTTTTTTTTTTTATAATTTGCACGTGTTAAAGGGGATATGAATACCCTTATACTAATTTTTTTTTTTTAGAACACGTGCATTTTGTGGAAAGAGGAAGACACAGAGAGAAAGACAGAGTGGTGTAGTTCGAAACTCAGGTGGTATTAAGTTTCTGCAAACTCCAAGGGTGGCTGTCCAGATAACTGGGGAGTATTTTGTTTGTTTTCGCTATTATTGTCGTTGCTTATGATTCACAGTATTTTTTTCCGTCCTCCTGATGTGATCATCACGATCAAGTTGCATTTTAGCCATATGACCACCCTACTACCAGTGTTATGCCTTCACAGTAGAGTTGACTTAGCTTTCGCAAGTGATCGACTTTTTTATTTATTTCATGCGAAATAAATAGATGATTCTTGACATCAGGAATTCGAACCGTATATCAAGAGCGTGACAAGCGATGATGTTATCACTACACCACGGCCACCCTCATAGTCTGAAGTGAAATCGTTTCCAGTAGTGCAGGGGAATCAATAGTAGCAGTTAATAATTGATGTACGAAGAGTATGTCAGCTACCTCGCGACGTTTTATAAGGGTTTGCAAGTTAATTAATTTTAGCCGATTTTCGTGGGAGGGTAGGATATAGTTGTCGGCCCATGGGAGACCACGTAAGGCAAAACGCATAAACCTGCGCACTTGGCTGGCTTATTCAAGGAGGGGTCTAACAAAGGTGATGTAAAGGGACTTTGTAAGGTAAGGATTCGAGAATTCTTTAGACCAGCATTTTATGAAACCGTTAATACCCAGATCGCGTATAGAGGATACTGCGGGAACAGGCCCGTTGCGAAAGTAATAGGTTATGAGGGGTGAGAACGAAGAAGTTTTTGTCGCACCATGTGTAGAATGAATTTATGTCGTTTTGAAGTAAGAGAGAATCGGTGGGGGTAGATATTATCACTTGCGAAAGCTAAGACAACTCTACTGTGAAGGCATAACACTGGCAGTAGGGTGGTCATATGGCCAAAATGCAACTTGATCGTGATGATGACATTAGGAGGACGGAAAGAAATACAGATGTTAAGTTAAAAATAGGTTAATTTATCTTCTAAGTTATACTAAGCTTCAATAAATAAATAAATAAATAAAACATCGAGAACCAATCCGTAAATGTCCTTGCGGTGGATGTGAATTCACTGATTAGGATCGAGAGAGGAGCCGTACAAGTTTTAAATATGTATAATACATATTTACGAGTACCTACAAAAAAAAGTTCATACACTAAGTTCTTCTTTTTTAAAGAAAACATTTTTATTAGTAATAAAATATATATTTAAATGAAATAAATAAAGAATTTAAGTTAAGTTAAGTCGAAAGACATAGTTTAAGTATTAGTTCAGTTAGAATAAACAAAGATAAGTTAGTCAAGCTAGTTTTAAACGTTTTTTGCCTAGCAAGTAAGTAATAATGAATTAAGAAGTAATGAAAATGCATTAAAAAGGAAATGAAAATACACAATTATATCAGTACTTTATTTCCTAGTGATAGCTTCACACACCTCGTCATTTTGCATGTGTGTTCCTTCCCGAATTCTCCTTAAGCTACCGGAAGCTAGAAAGTTAAAACTTTGCACTCTTACAGCACAGGCCACAGTGCAGAGCTATTATGTTATTTTTGTGTCACATGTCTACGCAATAAATAGACTGCTAAATGTCAAATTTTATTTTGGAAGGCATTGGAAAAGTTAAACTTGACACACTTTATATCTCACTCCATTTCGTGGCTGAATTCTTACAGGATTTTTATACTAGAGAACTTTGCCCATATTTTACGGTAATATTTTTGGTAAGGTTAATGTTTTCCATTTTTAGAAAAAATCACAATTTCGGCCCTTGCCCCAAGTACTACCTTTGTACAAATTTTCAGGACTCTACGTCGACTGGATATACCCCATACGTTTTGATGACCTTAGAGCACACGGTTACCCGCACTCAGTTTTTGGAAACGATATTTAACAGTTGATCCTTTAGTCAATACCCTAATGTATCAATTTTCAAGGTTCTATGTTGACCTACAAAATTTGATACCTTCTTATATACTGTCACACCTTTACTCCTCCCATGTCTACCTCTGTGACAAATTTAAAGATAGATTCAAGGTTTTGATGATCAGTGAATCAGTCAGTCAGTCCCAAAATAAACCTTTTTTCTTGTCTTGTATCTCGGCAACCTCATAAGTTAGAAACTTCAAATTTGGTAGGGTTGCTAATATGGCTCATCTTAACATTTTTTGTGTTCCTGTCATTATTGGGAGCTGAGTTAGAGGAGGGGTAAAAATGATCTATGTTGTTTCGTGTAAATAAGATAGTAGTGCACAACTTGCTGGAGAACTTGACGGGGCACCACCGGTGCACCTTAATATGTGCAAATTTAATGAAAAATTGTATGGAAGATAGATTTTTAATAACTCTGGCGCATATAAAAGGAGACTATTCTTAATAATGTTACACAGGAAATTAAATTTACTTTACAAATAAATTACGCCATTAAATTACGTTATACCATTGAAAAGTTAAAGCAGTGCAAGGACTTGGAGTCGAAAAACATGTTTAGTTTCCATATGCCTTACAATGAGGACATACAATTTTATTTTACCACGGAAGCTAATATAGCGGCTGCGTCTGCTCTCTCATTTTCTATTATACCAGATATCTAGGCTATTTATTATTAGTTCCTTATTAGTAATTAGTTTGTTACGGGTGTTTAGGATGATTACAGTTGTATTGTTATGTTTTGAAGCGCGCTGTGGTTGTTGACTCGGAAAGAATAATAGTTTTCTTGTTTCTTGCAGCTAATTTTGCTTCAAAGTTGGTAAAGAATTCAGCGGAAAAGATGGAGCAAAAGTGAGGTAAAATACCTTTGAGACCGTGTTTCCGTGTTCATCGACTACTGCGAATGATATGCCATTAGTCGGTTTAGCGGCAGGTTTTAGAGAAAGTTACAGCTACAGTCACTTTTACTTTGCATTTTAAATAGATAAATAATATATACCATTTCTGCTGCAGTAATTTATTTCCATACTAACGTAGAAATAAGGTCAAAGGGTTTTATTTCCATTATAAAATATAAATGTTGCGATTTGCCGTCTTCTAGAAAATTGTCTTTGGGGGGGTCGTTGAAGCCAGAAGACACTCCTCAAGTTCTATGCTAAAGTAGGGTGTACAAAATTCTTTTAACATGCCAGTGCTAATACAGTTTTTATAGCCAATATACATATTACTAATTATTTATATTACTACTAACACTAAAAAGTTAAAGTAGTGAGCGGCGAGATCTGTCCGAATAGTTCATTTTATACCTTAATAACCAACTCCGTCGTATGCGTAATCTGTCGGTTTTATTAAGCTTGGTATCGAACATGTCTACAAGGGCTAAATGGAAATAAGTTTATTAGTATACTATTTATTTATTTATACATTTATTAACTTGCTTTTACGTAAAGCTTTAAGTAATATAATAATAATAAATAATTAAAGATAGGTATTTAAATTACAAACAATTTCACTTTCTTACTTAAGAACCATTTCTGTTGCAGAAATTTGAATAACGCCGTTCACACAAGTGACCGTGACGTCGGTACTCTTCGATATCTGGAAGATTTCTATAAAGAATCGACGTCGGTTTTTTGTTTTTTGTATTCTCAGTAATTTCTTCAGTTTCTTGATTCAATCGATGTGACACGGATTTCTGCATTCCCCAAATAAATGGTGCACTCTTGCACATAAGCAACTTAATGCAATCCCCCTGACCATCTTGATCTTCAAGTTTTCCCACGGCTTCAGCTAACTTATCGGGAAGCTTTCGATCAGTAATCTGTTCAATGAATTGTGAAAGAGTTTCTGGCGGATTATTTAGAATCCAATCGAGAGGAGTGCCATTGCCGACATTTCCTCGACCAGATCTTTCGTCATGTTGATCGTCTTCTTCGTTTTCATAGGGATGCTGAGACTCATCATAGTTCCGTCCATCTTCTGCGGATTTTGGAAAACTTTTTGGAAGTTGACGTTTTGTTAAGGTGTTTCCTATCTTTAGTAGAGTTTAGGATTATTTCCCCGTGCGAAATAAAATGCTTTACATACCAACTGAGCGATCATTAAGAGTGCGTTAATGGCTAGTGCCCCCAACTTTCCAGCATCGAATCCAATCATTCTCAATAAACCTCCAATCATATCTGTGGGATTGATTTTGGATGTAGAGCCCTCATCTCTATCAGAATATTGTAACTTTTCAGGTGACTGAAACAGTGATGATGCGTCGAATTTGTTTATAGGCGCTTGTGGGGCGAAAGCTTTCGCTACCAAATTTGCCACATCAGCAGCAGTGTTAATTCCTTTAAAATGTTAGATGTGTATAACTGAGATTTATGTACATATCTTGAAGGGCTTACCCAGCATCTGACCAGCATATTTTATCCCATTATTTATATTATCCATAATTCCTCGTTTGGTCATATGTTTTCCTTCGACAGCACTTAATAGGTAGATCCACAGGACAAATAATACAAAGAAAAGTACTTTCACAAATTCAAATTTTAGTAGCAACATTGTCACAGAGTTAGTTTTAACCACAACGAGGTATAAGACTGGAATGAATGCTGCTGTTCGTCGAAGGAAAGGAAAGTCTCGTCAACCAAGCGAGGATTTGTCACTAGAGTGAGCAGAATAATTGTCACTTTAGTTGCTAAAGCGTTAGTTCAGTAATTTATCTTTTCCACTTCGAAGCTTTCAAGCGTGTGAGCAAACTAAGTACTCACAACCATATTACTTAATGCGGTACGATCACCTAGTTAGAACTGAATATAATTTTCATTGTTTGAATCTGTTGCTTTATCGTTTTGTCAACATTTTCGGCAAATTTGAGACCTTGAAGGGATTCCTTCCATATAAACTGTGCTCCTTCTCGCATAAGTCTCTTTGAGCACATCGAAGTGGACAAGAGCCAGGACAAGAGACTGAATATTAACACTTCATAATACAATTTTTTTTTTAATTCAATAAATTTCATGTACTTTTGTCCATACAAATTATAAATCTGCATATCTTTGGAGGGCGCTCAAGAATCTTGATAATCCCTTATGGTGCATTCATACTTACTTTAAACCCCATAAATTTGCGGTGTAGTAAATCAGACCCAAAGTGAGTAATCGATGAGGTCTGTCCCTACTTCTTCTTATTTTCCGCTTGAGAAAAGCGATTTTGTGAGAGGATTACTCGTATTCTTGTCTCAAATCTTACATACATTCGAGTACATAGGTGCTGGTAATTTCATTGGTGACAATTGAAATGCTGATTAATAAATCCGACATATTTATTAGGTATTTGTTAGTGGTAACGTTGAGCCGCTTTGTTTGAAATTGAAATCTTTATGGCATTTACTTGGTTATGGGAATATTTATGATGGCCAGTTCAAAGCTGACGAAAAGGGACATACATTGTGGGAATTGCATGCTGGTACTTCTGGTGAAACCCAAAATTTGTTTGTAAAATATGAAAGCACTTAATTATCCTTCTGGAATATGGTATTTTATATTGAAATTAGAGAGTGGTTATAAAAGTACACTACACTTATTGAATTATTGGAACCGGTTTGGTTGGTTTGGAGAACCCTCGATGAGGTACACTTAGACCAAAAATAGGTCTGTTGTGTTGCCACTAGCTAAGAACCTACTCCTATAACCATTTACTTTTCATAATACAATTTTAGTGAACACTGCGACCAGTTGTTCTCTCCCTTGGTAGGAGTCCCTCAGTCTCAATGATGAGCAATCTCTATTGGGAGATGGTGCAGCATGGTCTGAAACATCGCGTCGCTGTTGGAGAGGTTATCATCTTACCGGTTTTATTGAGACATGCTACTAGCGTTGATAATTGACTTGGTTTCAATGTTATTGAAACGTGAAATCCTTAATTGAAGGATTTTTCGATGGGGTATATGACTGCTTGTAGGACTGTCTCAACGGATTTGCCTTTTTGATAGGCAGATTATGACTTGAATAGCAAGGATATTACCACTGAATTCTTAATGTGAGATCTAAAGTGCTCTAAAGAGTTCTGAGTATAAAGGGCGTCAGGTTAATTGGCTTAATATTCTTGGGGAGTGTGTGAGAAACCACCCTCACCACGGCTCAAATACTTGGTATAGTTCCGAGTATCAGGCAGCCCGGCAGGACAGTACGCCTCCCATAGCTGAAAATCGTACGTTCATACTGGTTTCAGTATCTGTTTGCATATAAAAGTTTATTGTGTACTGATAGAGGCGATTTTCTACCAATGAATCAGTTAACTTTTCTTAACTTAAAATTAAGCCTTTCTGTTTTATTTTTTATATACTCCTTCCACCTTCATTTGGTATCTAAGTTCATTCCTAGATACTTAGCTGTGTTAGAGTAAGGAATTTAAACTTCAAAAATGAATATTGGCATATGGCGAATTTTTCTATTTGTAAAATCAACATGGACTGATTTTGAGTTATTTATTCAAATACAGTTTTTTGTTGTCTTTTTTACAGCGCTGTGTCATCAGCACACGTAGCTATTGTGTAATTCGAAGGTGTTGGTAGGTAGGTAGGTAGGTAGGTAGGTAGGTAGGTAGGTAGGTAGGTAGGTAGGTAGGTGTGGTTGTGACAGCATGCTATGCTGAAACATAATTAGCGCAGAGGCGCCTTTTTAATACCACAACTCAAGTGACCTAAATTGTTGTAGGAACTGACGTTGGACTTGTGGGAAAGGAGAGAAAAGATTATTTAAAACCACCCCGTGGCATTGAGGAAACTGATGATGTCCCCGATGCTTATCTCCGCTAGCTCACTAATATTATCACCCTACTAAGGGCCGGACACTTACAAAGGAAGTGAAGGATTGTTTCAGGCTCATTGGCCATATTGCAGCTACGACAATGTGCATTAAAAGTAATGCCCAGTCTGGCTGCGTGGACCCCTATGGGCCAATGGCCAGTGCTAATTGTCAGAACTCTAACAATATCTGCCCGGTTTCTGTTTAATAGCTCTTATGTTCTGCGCCAGTTATACTTGGGCCACATCTGCCTGGATATGACACAGTTCTGCAACCCTCGCCATCTATTACCAGCATCTGCAAGGAAATGAGCAAAGATTCTACCCTTAAGGGCCTCTAACGGAATGTTAACATCCTTCTCACGGGAGCAGTCAAGGGCAGATCCCTGCCTCGCCAATTCATCAGCCCTTTCGTTTCCGTCAATGTTACTATGACCGGGCACCCAGATGAGGCTGATCCTAGACCGATGACCGAGTGCGGCAAGCTCCTCCTTGCATTGTTCAACAAGTTTGGAGGAGGAAGCCGCAGATACGATGGCTTTGATAGCGGCCTGGCTATCAATGAAAATGGCTATGGTGTTAAGTTGCATCGATGTATGTTTGAGGAGACAGTACGCCTCTCGTACAGCAAGAACTTCCGCCTGCAATACGCTCCATGAATTGGGAAGACGGAATGAACTAGAGATATTGAGGGATTCAGAAAAGATTCCCGCCCCTACCACGCAGTCCATTTTCGACCCGTCAGTGAAAATGGTTGTTTTGAACTCGTTAGTCACCGTGCCACATTTCCATTCCGCCCTGGAAGGGAATTTCACATTGCGAAAGTTCACCCTGGGAGTTATGTAGTCGGTCGGATTTGCCGCCAACTCCCGAGATAGCAGATTAAGGATGCTATTGTGGCCGTAGAGATTATCGCACCAGCTACCTGTTTCTCTTAATCTAACCGCACTATATGCTGATATGTACTTTATATGAAGGTCGAGTGGTATAAGGTGAAGGATTACATTCAAGACTTCAGTTGGGCATGTTCTCATCGCCCCTGTAGCATCTAGAGCCGCCTTCCTTTGTACTTTGTTGATGAGTTTGGTAATGTATGATTTATTAACCGCGCGCCACCAAACTAGCGATCCATAGGAAAGTATAGGGCGCACCACCGCAGTGTACATCCAAATGACCATCTTTGCATAAAAGCATAAAAAGCCACACAGGCTTTCTTTACTCGCTGTTCAATGTTAAGCTTCCAGCTTAATTTAGGGTCGAGTACCACACCTAGGTATTTAGCACTAGATGATAATGAGGGTGATTGGTTATTAAGCCGTGGAGGCGTGAAAGCCGGTATTTTGGTTTTTGTGGTAAAGAGCATCAGTTCAGTTTTGCTCGGATTGACGCACATCCACATCCAGTGGTCCTAGCACATGGGCCTTATCCAAGGCACCTTCCATAATCTCACTGATCACAGAAGGAAACATCCCCTATACCAAAACTACCACATCATCCGTATACGCGACAACCTTGACTCCGTCTCGGTCAAGCCTACACAGAATTTTGTTGATTACCATAAGCCAAAGAAGGGGAGAGATAACCCCAACCTGAGGAGTTCCCCTTACAACGGATATGGTGGAAACACTATTACCAAGTGTCGATTGAATGATTCTGGTTTTTAGCATAGTCACTATCCACTTGCTGAAAAACTCCCCTACACCCAGTTGGGACAGAGCTTCCTGAATCGATTCAGTACTAATGTTATTGAAAGCACCTTCAACATCTAAAAAGGTGGCAAGAGTAAATTGTTTGTAGTGTATTGTCTTTTATATCGTATGCACAACTTCATGGAGCGCCGTCTCAGTCGATCGCCCCTTAGTGTACGCATGCTGAGATTTTGATAGAAGGGATGTATCTATTGTATTACGGATGTGCGTATCTAATATACGTTCCAATGTCTTAAGGAGGAAAGATGACAAGCTGATGGGTCTGAAATCCTTTGCAAATTCATGCCCCCGCTTCCCCGCTTTCGGGATAAACACAACACGAACACGCCTCCAACTCAAGGGGACGTGGTTTAGAAGAATACAGCTTCTATAGATCGGAACTAGCCAAGGGACCACCTGATCCAATGTTTTTTGCAGCATTACCGGCAGTATGCCGTCAAGTCCAGCCGATTTATAGGGAGAGAAGCTGAAAATGGCCCAAGAGGTATTAACCTCTGTAATTGTTGTCTTAATGTCATTCCAAGATGAGGATTGCACATCTTGAGGACAATTTGAGTGAGTAATCTCATTTTTGCACCCTGGAAAGTGAGTTTGAATTAAAAGCTCCAGAGACTCGCTAGAGGAATCCGTCCAAGTCCCGTCCGGCCTTTTGATAAAGGACGGACTGGAGTGTTCCTTGGATAGGATCTTACTCAGTCTGGCTGAGTCCTTAATGGTTTCATTGGACTGACAATAGTCCATCCAAGCCAGAGACTTGGCCCTTTTAATGGATTTCTTATATTCTTTTAGGCAATCCTTACATGGTTACCAAAGCTTGTGTCGATAGCAGATATTGAAGATTTCTCTGGTAATCTTGGTGTTGGTACTCGTATGTCATTGGTAAATAGTAGGTATAACCCTGGGCTTAAGATACATAGTTCCTTGTGGAACTCCAGAATTAATTTCTTTTAATTGAACTACCTTTCGAATGCACATCAGTTTTCCCTAAAGCCTAACTTCGGTCGTACTGTTAAATATAGGGATTCGTTTATAAGTCGAACGACACGAATGTGGAATGATCTACCAAGCTCTGTATTTCCCCATCACTACAACCTTCAAACATTTAAAGCCAACGTGCATAGGCTTCTCCTCTGTTCCTCTTCCCCTTGTCCTTAAAAGCCCGTGCCCTGTAACAGTATAAAGGTATTCATAATCCTTTTGGCGGGCGCGAATTATAAAAAAAAAAAACCTTATTTAATTCGGGAGTATCTACTTGAAAGGTACGACTTTAATAAATAAAATAAATAAATATTTGGCGCAACAGCTCATTAAGTGCCAGGGCCTAGCTTCTCGCAACCACTCGTGTTGTGTGCGTTATATTTTTCACACGAATGGAAGGGACCTACAGTTTAGTGCCGTATCTTTGTTTTGAGAAGCTTTCTCATGACAACAATACTCTCGGATGTTTGTCAGACGTTCGCGAAAGGTGGGATCGTGAAAAAACTTTTTGGTGTTTTTCTGGGATTCGAACTTGGAACCTCTTGCGTAGTGATCCGACACACTAACCACTACGCCACGACTCCCCCGACTTTAATACTTCTGTATATTCTCTTGGAAAGAGTGGTTTTGAGTATTTGAGGTAGGCCTTCGTGTCAAACTTGATCAAATTAATTTGATATTTTTAATCATTTTGTCCTCCAAAGCTTTTTCGATATAGATTGTTCTATAGTAGAATGTACTCGTATATGTCTGAAAGTCTCTTTTCTAACATTTTTGACAAAATGGGTAAAAAAGATGAGATGACGTGAGGATCTTTTCCTAGATTTGGGATGATTATTACGTTTGTTACTTTCCAGAGACAAGGGACATGTTCGAGGTTAATACATGCAATAATTAGTATTGCCATGTTTTTAAATCGAAGCCAGGTGATTTTTCTGTTTTAAGTTATTTGCAATAATTATTCTGATTTTATTGAGTGTGACAAAAGGAGTTTTATCATTCAATTGCTCCACTTCTGGGCATGTTTCGACAATTCAACGAAAAGTGTTAATTGATCTTAACACGGTTCTGTTGTATTGGAAGTTTTAGGTATTTGGTTGACTTCCAAAGAGAGTATTCTGTTTGCTTATTAGCAGTCAGCTCACTCACAAATCGATTAAATGATTGTTTTTTTTAACTTCTTTAGCTATCAGTTCAGTTAATCTATAATATAATATTTTGCCTTTAATTACATTCAAATTTGGTTAAACAATTATCACTTAAATTTGAATCATTTATGTAAATATTATCTGGATTATATTCAAACTTTGTGTCATTTACTCTTTAAAGTCGTTATTCGGTATTGAAACAATTATTTTAAGGTCTACTTGTGTATATTCTTTTGGAAGTTTTATTGCTAAAATTAACGTTTCCTTATTGTATTTCATTAACCCTAATCTACAATAGAATGTTTTAATTTATAAAAGTCTAAACCTGAAGCTAATATTTCTTCTTTGGTTAATATGCTTGGATGCAAAATTCCCTGCTTAGCAAATGCTACGTCCTCTAAAATTTTGTATTTCAATAATTAATCTGTTTTTATTTGTCTTAAATTTGTATTTCTTTGAGCATCTACTACTACGGACATAGTGAAAAAATAATTTTAGTAGAATAATTTTGGAGGTTTTAAAGATAATCAAGATCCATCTTTACCGAACGTTAATTTGTTGAAATACATTTCAGATTCGGAAAACAATAAAACAATTTCCGAAAAAAGGGCTTTAATACAAACATTTTCAAATTTTAAGTTTCATTGAAAAAAAAAAATAAGTGAGTAAATGTGTAAGCGTAATGATAGTTTTTATTGCTATTCGATTTTATGATTTTTATTACAGGAAACAGGCTTCTCAAACATCCGAGAACTGAAGATGTTAATACTTTGTAGTCCCTCCTTTTTTTTATTACGGTTTTTATCCGGTCGGGCATTGATGTAAACAGGCTGTGTAAAGTATCCAGTGCGATTTCCTCATACCACACTTTTTCAATGAATTTGTCCAACTCGGTTATTGTCCGTGGGTTCTTCTTCGCTACCTGAGCCTTAATTATGGACTAAAGGTTCTAAATTGGGTTCAGGTCAGGCCTGTTTCCAGGCCACTCCAATGTTGAAATACTATTCTCGGTTAAAACATTTTTGACCTGGAATGAAAAAATGCATTTACAATAATAAACCTTTACGAACGGTTTGCTAGTATTTTGGGGAAGGTAAAAAAGTGGCACTTACCAATTTAGCATTGTGGCAAGACGCAGAATCGTCTTGGAAAATTAGCTTATCTGAGTATGAGTATGATAAGATGGTAGCAGATTGTCTTCCAATATTTCTTTATATTTTCCTGCGTTCACCGTTCCATTTATTAGAGCCAGTCGTCCAACGCCGTGATAGGGAAAGCATCCCCAAATCACCCTTGAGCCTCCTTGTTTCATGGTTGTTGTCACGCACTCATCATTGAATCTTTCTCCACCTCTTCGTCTCACGTACTGTATTCCGTCAGAGCCGAATATGTTGAACTTGGACTTATCTGAGAAGATCACATTTTTCCAAACCGTTATGGTCCAGTTTTAATGATCTTTGGCCCACTGGAGACGTTTTATTATTTAAATGGTTTATTTAGAAATAGTTTTTTGGCAAGTCTTCCTGGATTCAAGCCAGCTTCTTGAAGCCTTCGTCTTACAGTCCGTGAGCTTATCTCTGATCCTCCAGCCTCTACAAAGTCTGTCCTTAAATCTTCAGCAGTTTTGAATCGACCTCGCAGACTTATTCGTTTTAAAAGCCGATCTTCAGCGCTGGTGGTCTTCCTTCTGCGACCCGTCCCCTTATTTCTTTGCCTCGAATTTTTTGATGAATTCAGCCACTGACGACTTGCTGAAAGACACTTTTCACGCTATATTACGAACACTTAATTTTTAATTTTTTAAAGTTACTGCTTCGACTTTTGTTTTTTCACTAATTTTCTTTTCATTTAAAATTATTTCCACTTTCACTCAAACTACTTTTTTTTTTCAATGAACTATTACAAAGTGAACTTGAATCACGTCATCAAAGCCTTAAAAACTTCAGATATTTGCTTTATATGTTTTTCAATTGTAATCTTTAAATTATTAATATTAATCATGAGCTGTTTACTGATATCGATTTGTTTTTTTTTAAATTCTCTATAGCAGCTTGTTTATTTGAATCTATGACCTTTATATGCTCAAGAATATCCTAACTGTCTGTGTCATTCATGGTTCCAAATAACCATTTTGATTAATAAAGTTCATTAGTCCTCGTTTTCATCTTGTTGATGGAACTATAGCTTTTAATTTTGCTTTTATGTTTATAATTTCGTTTAGAATTTCCGAATTATTCATTAAATGTAACTTTTGTAAACTTTTTTCTGTTGCCTCTGTATACAAAAAGTATTTATTACACGTAATATTGTTTGGCTACTATAATATTGTAATTTTACTGGACTTCTATTTAATATGATAAATCCTTTGTTAGTGTTGATCGGTGTAACAATGAAGGCTGGTTCTGCCGCTGCTATGATCATTTCGAAAATAGTCAATATCACTAGCCAATTGGATAGCTGTCAGTTTATTTGATATTTTAACAGTTGTAGGGTGAACATTTTTTATGTCTCTTCCTCTTTCCACAAAACGCACGTGTTCTAAAAATTAGTATAAGGGTATTCATATCCCCTTTAACACGTGCAAATTATATAAAAAAAAAGGAACTCGTATATCTGCATTACCGGTACGGAAATTTGGTTTGGTTGTATTAACTTCTGTTTCCTAAGATATTCTTTTATGTTTTCGGACTTATACTCATTATTGCAAATGATTTGTTTAGGTTTCCCGAATAGTTTAAATTGTTCTTCCATACATTCTATTTTATTTACCCGGTTTTTGCTGACTAAACTATAGTCTGTGCCTTTTTGGTGAGCTTATCTATGAACGTCAAATAAAAGAGTTTTTTAAAATGATAAAAGATGGTGTTATGGGCTTTCTGTCATACTTGCTCTCCTGACATGCATGACAGTTTCCTATTACTTTATAAATACCTATAATAAATTTCGGAAAGAAAATTTTTTAATGTATAACAATGAATGGCAACTATCTTTGATATGGTACAGGGATATTTGTCTATACAAACCTTCCACGGTATCTATTTCCTGTGCTTTAATTGTACACTTAACAAAGGAAATGTTTTTGTTTGGCTATGTTATTAGTAAGTATCAGTTGTAACTTATATTTATTGACGATTTCTTCCTTGATAGAGAAATGATGAAGTTGTTGTTCTGGAGCAGAGTGAACAGTTACTTGGTCTGAAGCTGTGTCGTCTTTTAAATTGTCTAAGTTCTCCATCCTACTGAAAAAGTCTGCGACTTTGTTTTCTTTTACGTTGAAAATTCTTTTCCATTATATTTTTTATTTATATATTTAACTGGTTGGGGATTTGTAACTATTTTAAATTTATTTCCCCAGAGTACGGTCTGAAGTACATGATTGTCCAGAATATGGCTAAGAATTCCTTATCTGTTGCTGAGTAATTCTTTTCGTGATCATTCAGCGACCTTGAAGCATAGCAAACATGCTGATAATCTTGGGTAAGATCTGCCCCAATTCCATAATTCGATGCATCTGTAAAAAGAGTAAAAGGTTTATCGAAATTTGGAAATTTCGTTCAAATTTCGAACGCTTGAATGTATGTATTCGGGATCATTTATATTAATGTTTGATCCTTTCTTTAGGAATTTGATCATGGGTTAGGCTATTTTGAAATAACCTTTGACGAATTGTCTATAAAATCTGGTTAAATCAAGAAAACCATTTAACTATTTTATTATTGTTGGAAATGGAAAGTCTAATATGCACATAATTTTATTCCGGTTAGGTTTCATATGCCCTAAAAATGCATTGTCGTGTTTTAGGAAGGAGCATTTGTCAAATTGTACTTTTAGATTGTGCTTAGATAACACATAAAAATTATTTTAATTGCAGCCAGGTATTTTTCTAGACTACTTGAAAATATAAGTATGTCATCTAGATACACTACACAGATTTTGTTTAGCTAATCTCTTAATATTTCATTCATCAGCCTCTGGAAAGTGGTAGGATAATTTTTTACCCCAGAGGTCATTAGAGTAAACATTTAGCGTAACAAATGCGGTCTTATGAATATCTCCAGGATGTTTTTTCATTTGGTGGTAACCTTTGGCTAAATCCAGCGTTGTGAAATAATGTGATCGCCATAGCTGTTCTAATATATTGTCTATATTAGGTAGAGGGTATTTATCATCTAGTGTGATGTCATTGAACCTTCAGTCGACACACAATCTAAACTTTTGTTTCCCTGAACTGTCTGGTTTTTTCGATACGACTATTATTGGAGAGGAGTATCAGCCATTAGATTTTTTTTTTAATTTTTTGTCTCCATTTCATCTAGATATTTGGCTTTTAACTTCCTGTTCATGTTTTGTTTGGTAACCTAGATAACCAAGAACTGCAACTGAAATACTTGCAGAAGACACCAGCGAAGGGAGGCAAATCGACATCTGCTCGGACAGCAAAGCAGCTATTAGTGCGAATACAAACCCCATGTCGAAATCACGACTAGTAAGGGAGTGCAAAACTAAATTGAACTTACTTGCCAGACGCAATACAGTCCATCTTACATGGGTACCGGTGCATGAAGGTGTACCAGGCAACGAAAAGGCAGACGAACTAGCAAGGAAAGGAGCGGGCAACACAGAACTGAACCCGGATAATACAATAGGGGTCCCTCTGACAACTATTAAAACAATAATCAATGAGAAGATACGGCAGGAGTTCAATAACTACTGGACGAATCTAGACACGTGCAAAGTGGCTAGATCTGTAATAACAAAATCGAGTAACAACACAGCAAAAAGAGCTCCTAACTCAAGAAGAACACATTTGAGATTGATGGTGGGATTTTTAACAGGGCACATCAATCTCAACAAATATTCGTTCAGACTCGGGATAGCTGATACAACTATCTGTGCCAACTGTGAGGAGGAGGAAGAAGATATAGAACACTTCCTCTGCCACTGCGCTGCCACAGCGAGGTTAAGACTGAAAATTCTAGGATCTCCAAGGATTCCGGATATTATACACCTCAGTAAGAAAGGAATCGAGGATATATTTGAGTTCGCCAGACGAACACTACGATTCCCCGATCACTATACGATATAGTTTCCCGGTTATAATCCCCATGATCCCAATACCTAAATCCTCTCAACGCATAATTCCCAAAGCACAGCACTATTCCTTACAGTTCCATAGACGAGGGGAACACAACGGGCCCAATGGAGGCCTAAGTGAAGAGCACAAGCTCACCCTCTTAAACCAACTAACCAAGAACTTATTTGTTGGTCGGTTGTCGTCCTACTTTCGTGATTTATTGCGTTTGTGTTGGTCAATTGGTCCCCATCTTTATAAACTAAATACTTAAACTGATTTAAAATTTTCTCAATTTCCTCCCTTTCCTCATTATTTAGATATAGCAAGTCTATTTCTCTATTGTCTTGATTTGTCAATTCATAGTATTCTACTGTTTCATAGACTTCTGAGTACAATTTAATTCTAATGGCATTAAGTAATTTCAGGTACATTTGGTTAATATTTATTTCCATAACACCTTTTCTTATAAAATCCATACCTATAGGGTTTATTATTCAAACTCATCTGGTACAACTTAATTTTACACTGTGGACTCATTCGAAATTCCTTAGGGGCATCAGTAACTATTATTTTAACTTTTTCTGTTATGACATTATTTATTTTTCTAATATGTCGAAACAAGAACCATTTACTTTTGAAGAGTTTATAAGACTAATGGTCGAACCCGTATCTACTAACGCTTTGTACGTTTTATCCTTAATTGTAAGATTGCAACAAATTTTATTTCCGAGGCCCAGTTTAAAAAAATTGACCGGTTCTACATTATTCATTTCTTGAGCATTTGAATTATTTGGGTTTTGATTGGGATTTGATGCTTCGTTTGCTGAAACATTATTTATATTCATAGGGGGTGGGTTTTGGATACTATTTCTAATGGATTGAAAGTATTGTGTCTAAACTTCCCTGATCTATTCTTAACATTATTTACCGGACTGAAATGGCTAATGCCTATATTTATATTCTGGTTTTGACTATTGGTGTTGGAATACTATGGTCCTGTTGATTCTACATTTCTTCCAAAACCATTTCTATTATGGTCTGCATTAAAGTTTATTTTGTCTTATTGACCTAAACTGTCTTAAATTTAAATTTTATTTGGCGCATTGGTTGCTGAATGCATGGTTGTTCAGTTGTTCACATTTCCATTAGCTTTTGTATTTTTCTTTAAATTCTACTCACTGACTGGGATGTAAGAATAAAAAATTGTTTTATTTTATTTAAATCAAACTCGGTTCTAAGTACTCTGGATAGCTGTCCAGTTGTGATTTCTATAATGTGATCTAAATAACTACTTTTATGGAACCGCATATTCATGAAATTCGTTATATATAATATTAAGTCTAATTTATTACACAATTCTAGGATACTATTTCGATTAAGAGCCAGAAATATTGTACCAGTAGCTGATCTGCGTCCTGCCAGTTCGCTGGTTATTAGACTTGCTGACTCAAAATGAATTTGTTCAGATGCGAACTACACGAAAAGTGATAACAGTGCAACGGGAGCTATAGAAACGGCGGCTACTCGGAAGGTGAAACTTTAGATTAGTGGTTAGTTCTAAGCTGGACTTTAATAAAAAAAAAAAAACACTTTTAAATTTATTTCGTGTCTCTTTCTTTAAATTGTTGATTTGTTTTTTTTTTAGATTCCTAGGAAAGGAATCCCTTAACTTTTAGCAATCATTAACACTCAAACAATGGATAACCCTAAGTTGAGTTAACTACCTTTACTGGTGCCTTGACTTAGGATGTGGACTTTCTTTATATGTGCAGATGGATTTATGCCTAACTAAACATAAAATAAAATAAAAGAAGCATGTTCAAATTTTAATTGTAGATTTTTCGACGGATAAGCTAGATTTAAGATGCATTCATTTCTCATAGCACCATTGCATTTAATAGTCTTGAATTAAAAATGTCTACAGAACAATTTAGATGGTTTCACAATACATTTTCGTACATATCTATTGTTTCTAGTTAGGATCGCACAGATTTGTTCACAATGGATTGCACTATCCTGTTTTTGGCGTTCGAAACTCGTCTTACAGAGTTTTGGTATATGTCTGTATTGTTGCATACAAGATTCTTTCCGTGGTCATCGGGGGTCAGTGGTTAAGTGCGAGGACCACTGAGCGGGAGACTAAGGTTTGAGTCACAGAAAAACACTAAACTTTTTTTTTGCACCGTCCTATCTCTCACGAACGTCTGACAAACGTCCGAGACTGAAATTGCCATGAGAAACTTCTCAATCGAAATATGTGCTCCTCGGATATGGCATAATAGTGAATCGTGTGCCGCACAGAACGAGAAGGTTGGTCTTAGAAATTGTATGGAATGTTTGCGCCAATTTTTTTTTTAGGTTTTTATTTACAAGATCCTGTCCTGTGTGTGAACGTCTAAAAAAAATATCTGCGCCACAATGATTCGGCTGATCTACAATCAACCAAATTTCCACTAATGCTGGAAAAAACCAACGAATTTCAGGTTGAAACCCATCATCTATTCATCGACTTCAAATCTTCATATGACAGCATTTATCGTCTACAATTTTACAAGGCAATGGCCGAATGAGCTGTAAAACATTGGAAAGCACCCTTCTATCCAATGTAGAATCAACGCATTCGATAAAGAGAAGATGCGCCGTCATGTAATTTCTTCAATCGTGTTAATACGGTAGTCACAATCCATCCAACTGCTGAGATACGCAGACGATATTGACATCGTCGGGCTTTAATGAAGACAAAAACAAATATCTACATGTTGTCAAAGGTGGAAATTTTGTAATGCGTAGTCCGACGACTACATTGGCGCGGTCACATTAAGCGAATGGACAACAACGCTCCAGACAAGAAGATCTTCGAGTCCCGAACTCCAGGTTCGCCAAAAAGGAGGTAGAACGATTCTCCGTTTTAAAAACCAAGCTATCGCGGATGCCAGGCAGCTTAGTCTAGAGAACTGAAAGCAATGTATACATGATCGACGATTATGGTATCTCAGGCGGAGACTCTTCAGGGGTCGAGAGCCCGTAAAGTAAGTAACCTATATTTTGGATGACCCTTCTTTTACCCTTTTATCTTCGTCGGGTCCACAGTACTGTATCTATCTTTGGCCTTAT